>JAMXBD010000384.1:600000-1061959 GCA_024138025.1 Combretum micranthum
ATTTTTCCAAGTGAAAGAGAGAGAGAAAGAAAAAGCGTCAAGAAGGAAAAGACAATAAATAAATAAAATAAGAAGAAAGAGAGAGAGAGAGCGAAACACAATAAAATAAGAAAAAGACAATAAATAAAAAAATAAAAAGAAGACGAAGCAAACACAATGTGCGTGTGGTTTTTTCTTTTCCCCCCTTTTCCTGCCCTTTAAACACAATGTTGAAGTTAAATGATCTTAGTGACATTTTTACATTGCTGTAGGTTTATTGATCAATTTCATGGCCATGTTGCAATCTTTCGTGTGAAAAATTATACCATTTAACAAATTAAAGCCACCCTATATTTCTTGCCACCAGTATAAGTTTTACCGTAGATGAATTTCTGAAAATCTTTCGTAAAGACACGTTGACTGATGGTGCAAAATTCAATATTAACAATAACAGTATGAAAATAGCGCCAACCCCCCCCCCCCAAAAAAAAAAAAAAAAAAAAGCATAAATTTAGGTTTTTTTTTTTTTTTTTTTCTTTTCCAGTGCCCTTTTGCTGGAAAAGTCCATCATTCGTAGAAACAATTCAAGACTTTGATATTACTTCCACATAATTTATATCGTATTTCTTAATTACTGAGTTTTTTTTTTTTTTGGGCCAAAATTATTAATGTTGAGTATGTAAGCTATTGCATGTCTTATTTGAAAATTTTGATAATTAAGTCCAAAAATAGAATTATTTTGGAATACACAAGGAACGATGTTTTTATTTTTCTGCTCTATTATTTTAGATAAATTTTTATATGCTAAATAATCCGACGTTCCTATTTTTACGGATTAGTTTGGAATTTCTATAGTCTCGGGATTGTATCATCATTAATGTTATAATTTAATTAATTATATAAGAAAAAGTCAGTGTAAAAAAAAATTAATAATTTCGATTTGAAAATGATGTGTCAAGATTTGTCCCCATATTACCGCAACAACACCATACAACTTTTCCCAATTACATATTATTATATATAGCAGGAAAAAAAAAAAGGATGTAACATATTTGGAAATAAATACACAGAACCATCAAATTTATCAAAGAAATATATCAATTTCCCTTAAAATATGGACTCGAGTTGTTTTTAAAGAATTATTTAAATTTTTGTAGTCTAATAACATGAAAATTAATCTTTCAACATGATTAATCAGGTTCGATAGGTAGATACTTTAGAAAATTATCTATAATTTTTTCGAAATTATTATTTTTTAATTAGCAAATGATTACTGTATAAGAACTGGAAACCCCTTGCCGTTTTCAAGGGAACATGATGGCGGTTCCGGTTTGGCGGTTCCGAACCGCAAAAATTCAAAACCAACCGTTACTACTTCGTCATAATTTGACAAGTACAAGGACCGAGAGGCAGCGTATGAACTCACATAGTTTCCACACGTGTCCCTTTTCCATCTGCTTCACCAACGGCACTTTCAACGGGTTTATCACATACTAATTTTCCTTTTCTTTTTCTTTTCATCATTTTAAAAATTTTATTTTAAATTCTTATATATACCCAATTTCAGTACTTCAAATTAGTCACGACACATATCCTCTTTCACTTCCATAGCCCTCTCAATTGTTCTCTCGCTCTAAATTTGCTATTTGTTCACTTTTATTGTTACTTTATTTATCTTTGTTGGCTACATTTAATTATTGTTCCCATTTGCATAATCTTGTTTATTTTCTTTTTATATTCTATTTATTTGGTAGAAAAATTATATTTTCTATTATTTGACAAAATGTCTGGTACTAATGGCTCATGTCAATGTTCTAACAATTCCACATTCCAATTTAAAATGGATGAACATTATTTTGAGTCCTTTGCTAAAATGATAGCAGCTGCAAAACTTCCCCTTAATTTTTGTGAACATCCATGTTATGTGGAGTTTGTTCAAACATGTTTGAATCCTCAATATGAGCCTATTCCTAAGAAGGTGATTGTCAAAACAATGAAAAAACTTTACAAACAAGGGAAAAAAGATTTGATTGAACTATTTTCAACATTAAACAGTCATGTTTCAATATGTGTTGATATATGGAGGGATTGTGATTCTGCATGTTATGATTTTTGGGATCCACGATCTTACATATGTATATCTTGTCATTGGATGGATGATGGATGGAAATTGCAGAAAAGAGTCCTAGCTTTTCGAATTTTGTGTGAACAGCTCACTGCTAATTATATCTCTAGCATGATTAATGATGTCTTGGAAGAATATGGTTTGTGTGGGAAGGTTTTCTCAATTGGTTTCGATAATGCATGTGCAAACATCGCGTCTATTCAAGATTTTAAAGATCTTTGTAAACCAACTATAGGTGGTAGTTTTTTCTATATTAGGCATGCCAGTCATGTTTTAAATTTATGTATGCAAGATGGTTTACAAGCTCTTGGAAATCATATTAAACCCATCAAAGATACGATTTCTTATTTATATGATCATGATTCATTGATGAAAAAATGGAAAAGATTTTGTGTTTCATCGGGACAAAGGCCAACAAAATTTTTCATAGAACGTCCAAGGTATTGGAATGTAACATACGAGTTACTTAATGAATTTATCAAACGTAGGACGCTGTTTTGTACCTTTCTTACTACACATGTGCCTCATATTTCATTGCATGAAAATGATTGGACTGTTTGTGAAAAATTTTTACCGGTTCTTGAAGCTTTTAATCATGCAACATATGCTTTGTCGAGTGTTTATAAACCTAGTGCTCATTGGTTTCTAGTTGAGGCTTGTAACATTGTTGGTCGTTTGCAAGAGGCTAAAGTTGATCCTGCTTTGCAAATGCCTGTTGTAGACATGTTGTCGAAATGGGTACATTGTTATAGAGATATTCCAACCATCTACTTAGTTGCTATGGTTTTTGATCCTTTGTGTAAATTAGATGGTTTGCAAGAATTTTTATCATTTTATTATGAATCATTGTATTCAAATGATGATGATGATGATGCTAATAATGTTGATGTTGTTGCGAAAGTAGACGAGGTTAGACACCTTGTATATCAATTATGTGAAGATTATCGAATTCTTCTGCATAATCAAGCTTTTCAAGTTTCCGAGAGTAATGGTGATCAAAGTGAAGAGGCTATCGCACATGGTCCAGGTTATTTATTATTTATGCAAAGATCACGGCAACAAAGGGCTTCACGGAGTACCAGTAGGGAACTTGAATCGTATCTCAATGCTACTCATAGCATTGCAAGTAGAGACTTTTCCATCCTAGAATGGTGGAAGCATCATTCAGATGTTTTTCCCATCCTATGTCTTGCTGCCAAGCAAATTCTAGCAGCTCCAGCATCAACTGTTGTAGTCGAACAAGCTTTTTCTGCAAATGGATACACTCTAGACATGGAACAATCAAACCTCTCTCCTCATTTGCTAGATGTTCAAGCATGTGTAGGCGATTGGCATAAGGGCAGGAATCAAGAAATAAAGAATGACCTTGAAGAGGACAGCTCGAATCTAAGTGATACAAGTGATGATATAGAAAGTGATGATTGTTGTTCTATTCAAGATGATTAATGCAGTTTTCTTGATGCAAGTAATGCTGGAGTAAGTGACGCAAATGACGATTGACTTTTCTTTAAGCCAAGAGTAGTTGTGTAGTATAGTATCTTTTATTTTCCTTGTAAACTGTATGGAAGTCATGGTGTCAATCTATTCTCATTGTTCCAACATCATTGCTATGAATGAATGTATTGTTTTTCACCTTAATTTACTATCCTATTCCTAGAATAAGTAAAATGAAGATTAATACTGGAAAATAACTTCCAATTGTAATAAATCGGATAAGTTACAGGACAAATTAGTTCCTATTAGTGCAGGGTTAAGATGTTTAGATTGAAAATCCCAAGGAGGATTGCATTTGCCCAATTAATCAACAGCAAGGAACACAGTGAGCCAAAAACACAATCATTAAAAGTTCATTGAAAAAATGGTCTTTTTGTCCTTAACCAAAGCCAAAACCAGGATTGGACTGAAAATTTGCAGACCTTGTTCACAATGCTTGTATGTTACCTTAACTTCGCCCAACCAACTTTCCTGAAAGTATAATAATAAGCCACTCAAAATTAGGAAGCTGAAAGATAAAGCAGCAATAAGCAGTTCCTGAGTCACAATGGTTACCCCCAGCCTGTGGAAGGTACCATAGATCATCCATGCTGTTGGTTTTCAGTTTTGGTTTGCAGCCCTGGGCTCTTTTTCTACTGCACCTCGGGTACGCAGTACAGATGTTACTTTGATTACTCCAATATTCTCTCAACCTTGTGGACGGGTGCCCAAAGAATGATTAACCTATCAAATGTTTTTTTTTAAATTTTTAATATTAAAATGAAGGACACATGGTTTTTTTTTTTTTCATTGATTGATTAAATATATTAATAATATTATGTACTAATAACAAAAAGCCCACATATAACTAATTTATTATTAATATAGTGGTTATGTGTTTACCATAAATCAAAATCCAGCCATCTATTTATAAAATTACAAAACACAGATTACGCATTTTATAAAAATAAAATCAGGATCACTTAACAATTAAAATATCAAAATATAAGTTATGTATTTGCTAAAAATCAAATAATAATATTTTTTAATTAACATTTTGCAAATCTTTCGAGAAAAACACGTTGAGTGATTGTGCAAAAATCAAAATTAACAATAACAGCAAATCTAGTTGTTTTTTCTAGTGCCATTTTTTGTTGGACATGTCCATCAATACTAGAAAAAATTCTAGACTTCTACGTAATTTATATCCTCATTTATTAAGGATTTAAGGTTGAGTATTAAGCTATTGCTTGTCCTATTTGAAAATTTTGGTTAATCAACTCTAAAGATAGAATTAATTTGGAATGCTCAGGAAAGGATACTTTCATTTATCTGCTTCCCTATGTCCGACAAAAAATTTCATATGCCAATTGGTCTGATGTTCTTATTTTTGCCCGATCACGTATTATCATGGATTGAAAGAGTAAAAAGGGATTAAGGAAAGAAATAATAACTTTTTCCGAAAAAATCATAAAAGTCTATGAGATTAAAAATAATCCCAAAAGTTACAACTTAAACCATTCTTAAAAAGACGGTTGTAAGTGGTTGATCTCATCTTTCAAGAGACGATTTTAGTATATTTACACTAACATTACCTCTAACAAATAAGAACATAATCAATCTAGATCAGTCACTTCTAACTCGCTTTTTACGAGTTCAGTTACTTAAAACTGGAATTATTTTCATTCTAGTAGCATTTTTGTAATTTAAAAAAAATATCAATATTAATTTTCTTTTTTGAGTAAAAAGTAGGATATAAAATATTTAGCAATATATACAAAGTAGCAGACAACCACTGCAATGTTATGCAAATATTTTAATTTCCCAATGCTATTTCAATTACTTGTTATAAAAATGGAAAGGCTGAAAGAAGATGCCAACTAGGGAAATAGGGATGGATGAAAGTCTGCAAGTTAGTGCAATTTCTGTGATATATTCATAAAAGTCAAATTAAAATTTAAAAAATTCAAAATTATAAGATATTACTTTTAAATCTTTATAAGCATAGAATAAATGATTCTATCATAAAAGATTAATTAGTAATTGGATATACAAAGTACAATCAAAGAAAATTTACTTTATAATAATAGATAACCTCAAACTTACCAAAGAATATATATTAACTTCCCATAGGGCCGAACTCAGGTGGGGAGTGAAAGTGCCTCAGCCCCTTTCATTCAGTAAAAAATTTGATTTTTATAATATATTTAAATAAGAAAAAAATATGTGTTATATTTGTAAAAAAGTAAATTTAGACCTCTCAATCATGCGTTCTACATTCGTCCATGTTCTCATGATCAATTTTTATTACTAATTTATTCAAATATAGAAATTATTTTTAATATTTTAAAAATTCATTAGTAGATCCATACTAAATCAAAATTTAGAGAGTTGTTAAAACCTTTGAAATGTAGTAATATGATAATTAATTTTTTAAAGAAACCGATCAAGTTTCATTTTTCCTTCCCTGTAATCATATTGTGTAAAGGTAATTGAAATAAAATAAATACTTTGAAAGTATCTGTAATTTTTTAATATAATGCCGTTTTCAAGGACATGGTGGCGGTTCCGAACCGGGAAATTCAAAACCAACCGTTATTACTCCGTACTACAAAACCTGACAAGTACAAGCATTGAGGCAACCTGTGAACTCTCACTTTTTTGACACGTGTCGCTTTGGCTCTGCTATTTTCTTTTCTTTTATTTTTTGTAATCATTTTAAAAAGCGTTAACATTGCAATTGATACCTTTGACCAAATATGCAAACATCTGTTCTGTTAATGACGTGCCACGTGTAAACTAACATGAAATATTATAATTTTTTTTGTTTTATCTTATCATTGTAATTATTATTGTTAATTTATTATTACTAATTATATCTACTATAAGTTATAATTGTGATAAATATAACTACTTTATGGGCTATTATAATCTTGTAACCAAGGCCATCACCCATTTTAAAATGGGTCCTCGCAAAACCAATATCTAATTATTTCACTCTTCGGTGATGGGTGGTCACATTCCTTATTATAAAGAGAACTGATTACTGAAAACTTAGCAATGTGGGACAACTTCATGTATAACAAGTGCCCAATATCAATATGAGAAGTATCAGATAATGAAGCTCTAAACATGAATACAATGTGCAAATGACATGATTAGAAGTAGGTGAGCGTTGTAGAAGGATTTAAAGCATCTACTTCGAATAACTAATAAATCAAAGATATCATCCTAGTTGTGATAGAAATAAAAGTTTATCACCTTTCTCTATCTCTTTTGCTGTTGAAACATTATATATATGTACATATATATGACCATCTCTGAGAAGCTTTCCTACTTCACATTTGCACTTCCGCCGACATTATTATCAGCATCACCTTGGCTTTTTTTTTTTTTGCTAAGAGTTATGGATCGGAAGCTCTCTACAAAGTCGAAGACTGGCAAACATGGCAAAGTAAACACCTTAATGTTGGACATAACAATATGGGACATAACATCTAATGTACACATTAAATTTTAGACATGAGTGTGAGAAACTGAACAAAAACTAGAAATGGAAAAGTGCTTTTGGTTTAAGGTAAACTATACTGCTTGGATATTACACTGATTATGAAGGTGCATCAGTGATCGACGGCTGGAGGACTAGTTTGTGATTCCTGTCCAATCGACAATAATCAACGATAGGATGAGGTTGAAAGAAAAATTTAGAAAATTATTATCTAGTTTTTATGTCACGAATGAATAAATATTGAGGAAATATGTTAAACTCCATAACTAAATCCATCTTATCTAAAAATATCCATTGTTACATTTTAGGAATATGGAATTGTAATGTCCTCTGTTTCTTTTTGAGAAAACATGGGACAATTTCTTTTCTTTTCTTTTCTTTTTTTAGTTTTGACACTAAATTAAAAGGACACATTAACATTATAATTCAAATATTTTATGTCCTTTAGTATTATTGAGGATACATATGATCCTTGTTACAACAACCAGTCTAGCCCCAGTGGAAGAAATACTAGATATTAGCAGGATAGCAAGTTGCTTTTGTGGTTATTTAATCCTTCTGTTAGTTAATATCATCTCCGTCTCCGTGTGTGTGCGCGTACGTGTAGGGTAGCTCTTGGGAATTTATTTTGTGTCCAAGATGGTAGAAAAGGCATAAGTCATTTATTTCATCTCCGTCTCTGTATTGTTTGGTAGCAGAAGTGAAATTCTGTATAACGAATCCCACATTGCTAAATTTTAGCAATTGGTCATCTTTATAATGACTAATCTGAGGACTTTGCCGAGCTGTTATCGTAAGAAGTGTGGTTCGGACATGCATTGAGTTAATGAATGGATGAATAGTCGTCTACAATGGGTTTCTGTCGTTTTTTTCGTTATTAAACCAACAATAGTTCTAATTATAGTAATGATATTAAGTTAAACATATAAATAATGATAAAATAAAATGAAATTAGTAATATTTCATCTCTAATTATAGTAACAATGTTAAGTTAAATATATAAATAATGATAAAATAAAATAAAATTAGTAATATTTCATCAGCTGACATGTGGCATTCTCGTATAAGATGGACTGCCACGTCATTAATAAGCAAACAAATGTTAGCTCAAGTAATATTTATGTGCACGAAAAGTCTGATTAAGTGTGAAATTAATCAAAATAAAAAGTCTGATTAAGTGTGAAATTAATCAAAATGAAAGTTGAGGTAGTTAATTATACATTTAATCAAAGTTGAGGTACCAATTGCGTCATTAACCCTTCTAATTATAGTAATAATATTAAGTAAAACATATAAATAATGATAAAATAAAATAAAAAATAGTAATATTACATCAACTGACACACATCATTCTCGTATAGGATGGACTGCCACATCATTAACGGAGCTAACAAATGCGTTAGCTCGGGTAGTATTTATGTGCACGAAAACCTCTATTAGGTATGAAATTGATCAAAATAAAAGTTGAGATAGTTAATTGTATATTTGGTCAAAGTTGAGGTACCAATTGCGATATTAACACTCAAAAATTTTATTTTGAATTCTTTCAAATACCCAATTTCTTTTTTTTTTTTTGGCCAATTTAAATACTCAATTTCAATTCCGTAAATTTATCACAACTGTTGAGATTATTGATCATTTGTTGAAATTGTCAAAGATTGAATATCAATCAATGTTATTTCCATATAAATGTGAGAATAGGTTATAAACATTAAATAGAAGGTTGAATAGGCAGATTTCTAGGGAACTGATTAGGAATTCTAACCCTATATAAACTTTGTATGTTTCAGTCTATAATGAATAATAAAAATATATACATCAGTTTATGATATTTGTTTTCATGGTATCAGAGCCAGGTTAGGTTCTGAAAACCTTCGTCATCAAAACCTAGAAATTCATCCCAAAATTCTATTAAAAAAAAGAACTTGAAGCTTCTACCATGGTTTCCTACCATCGACATAGTCAAATGTCTCAAGACTGACCCAAAGCCACCAATAAAAAAAACTCCAATAATTCAGACAAATTTACATAAAAACGCACTCATTACAATCAAACACGTTATTCAAAAAAGTCGTTGCTTTGAACTAATTGGATATCTAGATTGGTGGGACCCAACACGGCATCAGAATTCCAAGCACCCTTCCACTTTTGCAGTTGTTCAGACAAAGGAAGATGATGTCTCTCCCACATCATTAGCATTGCTTACCAATACAAACAATGGAAATAAGGTCTTCACCACCTCTACACTTGTTTTGAATAGTACATGGGTAATTGATTATCGTGTTACTGATCATATGACGTTTGATATTAGACAAGTCAAAAATCTTAACCCATGCTCCCAAAATTGTGTCTCCATAGCCAATGGTAATACCACTTCAGCTATTGGGGAAAGGTCATCACATCTTACTAATACTTTACATCTTGATTCTGTGTTAGTTGTTCCCTCCTTAGATTTTAAACTGTTGTTAGTCTCTCAGATCACTACTATTTTATCTTGTGTTGTTATTTTCTAGCCTGATCATTTTGTGCTTAAGGACGTTTAGACTCGGCAAACGATTGGCTATGGTATCAAGGGAGGGAAGCTATATTACCTAGACCTGGAGTTAAAAAATTCCAACAGATTACAACAGGCTTTAGTTGTAGAAAGCATTTGTTCTCCAAAGAAGATAACTAAAATTTTACTTTCGCATCGACGTTTAGGACATGCCTCATTTGGTTATTTAAAAAGGTTGTTTCCTGGTTTGTTTATCAATTTGGATATTTCTATTTTCAAATGTGATGTATGTGAACATGCAAAAACCGTCATGCTTCATTTCCTTTGATTTTAAATAAAAGTGAACATGCAAAAACCATCATGCTTCATTTCCTTTGATTTTAAATAAAAGTCCTTTCCTTTCATGGTTATTCACTCTGATGTTTGGGGACCATCCAAAATTCCCATATTCAGAAGGTCACATTAGTTTGTCACCTTTATAGATGATTGTGCTTGGAAGACTTGGTAGTGTTTGATGAAATCCAAATAAGAAGTTAACTTGCTGTTTCAAAAATTTTATAACACCAATTACACACAGTATAATGCCCTAATCTAAGTGCTAGGTGATAATGGTGGGGAATACCATAGTTCTGAACTTCAAAATTTTTTTGACCCTCATGGCTTAATCCATCAAACCACTTATTCAAATACACCTCAATAGAATGGTGTGGCTGAATGCAAAAATAGACACTTATTGGAGGTTGTTCGCTCTTCCCTCATCGAGGCTCACATGGCTTTATGTACTTGGGACGAAGCTCTTCTTTCTGCAACATACCTAATCAATTGTGTTCCATCTTAGTTTATCAAATTCAAGACACCCTTCCAACCACTTACAAAAGCTGTTGTTACACCAATAGTCTCAAACCTTCCACTTTGTGTCTTCGGATGTGTAGCCTATGTTCATCTCCCCGAACACCGACGCAATAGGTTAATGCTTCGAGCCTTAAAATGTGTATTTATTGGATACACTATTAATCAGAAGGGATATAGGTGCTACTATCCCCCTACTAAACGCATGTTTATCACTATGGATGTTGTCTTTCATGAAGATATTATGTATTTCTCTAAGTCTGACTTTTAAGGGAAGAATATTGAGAAAATGCAGACTCTTATATACAACCTCGAGGAAGATATTGTGACAGTATCTTATCAAAATGTGGGTAACCCTAGTGGTCAAAACTTAGATTTAAGTGGTGATACCCTACACAATGAAACAATAAGGATAGAAGTGGATGAATCGAAGCCTAATTGTCAAACCTTGGATCAAAGTGGAAATGTGTCTCTCTTAATTGATACACCAAACCAATCGTTGTTTGAGGATATTCCTTATATGGTGCCAGAGTCATCTAGGAGCCAGTTATCGCAATGTCTCACTAGAGGTATTCCAAAACCTACATATGAACCTCAGTTAACTAGTAACGTAAGATATCCTATGAACCATTGAAATACCCCAAATCTTCACCTAGATTAGAAATTGAGTTTAGATAGATTAAATGAATCAAATGAATTATATGATTTAATTAGACAAGTTGGCTTAATTTAATTAGCTAATAATTAAGTTGGTTTTGAGATTTGAAATTCCTCAAATCCCTAAACATGTTCTAAAAATGTTTAGAGGATTCCTAAACATTCAATTTAGACCAAAAAGACTAATTCCTAAATCTCAGTAAAATTTGAGTTCATTTGCTTGAATAAAAATATCAGTTCTTAAACCCGAACTCAAATTAAATATCTTTGTATCCAAATTAAATTCCTAAATTAAGTTCTTATTTTAAGATCTTAATTTATAACCTATCGGTTCAGAAATCATCTTTTAAATACTTCTGGAACTATAGATATTGATCTGATAGTTCTAGACCTATACCCTATTTCTATTTTAGCCAAATTTGACTTTATCCTTTTCTTTTCTTTTTATTTTTCCTTTGTTGCCATTTGCTTCTCCTTTGTTCTGTTTTACGTTTTCTTTTTTCTTCTTCTTCTTCTTCTTTCCCTCTCCAAATTCAACAAAACTCAAGATCAAAGCCGACTAGAAGATAAATCAAAGCTAGAAGAGAAGCAAGATGACGGAAAACAAGCTAGAAGAAGGAATCAATATTAGAACAAAAGAGGAAGAAGAAATTGCATGTTGTGTTAAAAAGATAAGTTTTCTATTTCAAGTAATCTTTGTTTTATTTGTTGTTTACTTATTCAATTGATGAATTGATATTGAAAATGAGTTGAAGTGTTGTTTATATTTGTATTTGTTGAGTTGAAGTTTGATATGAGTTGATTTGAGGAAGAAGAGTATGAATTGTGGGTTGTGATGATTTGATTGTAGTTTGAAGTTGTGGGAAGAGATTTGAAGTGTTAGAAGTTGTTATTATAGTTTATTTAATGTTTGAATTGATATAAGAAGCTTAGGAAATGATTTGAAGAAGTTTTGATAAAAGGAAGTGTAAAAAAAACCTCTTTTCGCAAACCTGTTTTGTCTTCAACGCCCGCTCCTGGAGCTTCTACGCGGCCGGTGTTGAGCCGGTGTTGAAAGGAATAGAATGCCCAATGCTGCCAGCTCTGAGACTTACGCTGTCGGCTTTGAGCCTTGCACTGCTAGCTTTAAAATTTACGTCGCCGGCTTTGAAGTGTCGGTGTTCGTTTTACTCAGTGCCCTGTTTCGCAGCTGCTTTGTATTTTGGCCATAACTTTTTCATAAAACCTCCGATTGAGGTGATTCAAGTTGCTATAAAAAGCTTAAAAAGAGATCTACAACTTTCATGTTTTGAGTTTTTACAAATACGAAACGAATTGATGCTTAAATTTTGATTCTTTTCGGATGTGTGTTTTCTTAAACAAAAATTAAAACTTGTTTTTTATTTCTAAATGTTTATTGTTAAGTGTAAATGGATCTTTTTGAATTAAAATGAGATAGATAAGTGATGTTTGATGTGTTATGTTGATAGATGGATTTAATTAAGCATGATTTAGATAGATTTATAAATTCAACAAATAATTGAATTTCCAAGAGTATTAAACTAAAAGTAGTTATGTTGTATATATGATTTCCATTGCTTGATTTATGATGTTGTGATGACTTAGTGAAACTAAATGATCTTGGTAAGTATATAAATGATGAGTTATGTATTTTTATGAATTTTATTTGAATTTCCGTCATGCTAAGTTTAAGATTTGTTTAGTATTTGTTCTTATGATTAGTTATTGAACTTAAATGAACTTAGTTAACAAACTTAAGTTCAATTTGATTAAATAGACTTGAATGAGTTAAAATGAATTAAATTGAGTTAGTTTAGCCATATTTGACTTAGTATTGAACTAAATGATTAAGGTTAATTAATTTAGCTAAGTTCAAGTTAAGGTGAGTTCAAGTTGACATAGATCCCACATGTATAATGAATTAGTAATGAATCTAAGTTCAACTTGACTAAATGAACTTGAATGAACTAAAATGGATTAGATTGTTTAACTTTGATGAATTTGGATAGGTTTAAGCTAACTTGGGATTAAGTGACTAGATCCTAGATATGTAATGAGCTAGTAATTAATCTAAGTCCAACTTGGCTTAATGAACTTTACTAAGCTAAAATGAATTAGATTGTCTATGTTTAATCAACTTGACTTAGTCAATGAATCAAATGACTAATTTTAATCAATTTGGCTAATTTAAGCTAAAATGGGTTAATAGCTATTAATTAGCTTAGATAAATGAATTAGGATGATCTTTGAATAATATGGGAATATGTTGTTTCAAATGTTTATTTGCTTTGAATATGAATGCTTTTATGTATGAATGCTTTATGTATGCTATGTTTTGTGATAATAAACTATAATTAAAGTGAAAAGAATTACTTTGGCAACAAAGGAGAACTGTCCATATTTTGGCGGGGCGATATTCGCAGCCATAGTGGGGTTCCACATTAGTGTCTGATCAAATAGGATTTAATAAAATGAGTTTGAGATGAATGGATAAATAGCTTAAGTTTTTATATGATTTTGATGAAGTGCATGATTAGTTTAGTTTAGTTTCTTATACGAGCTCTTTCCTTAACAGAAGTGGATATCTGATTTATCTTCTGGATTATCTTCTGGAATTCCTTTGAAACTCTGTTTGGATTTCGTATATAAGGTACGCAGTAACTTGCGTGTTGGATGTTAGGATAGGCATCTAAAATGAATTAAGAACTTAAACTCGGCTTAATAATTGATGAGTGTTGGTTGTATTTTACGTCATTGAATCTGGAACTGGGGAGCGACAACCTTGTCATGATGCAATGACATGTTAGTTAGGCGCTTAACCAAGTCATGATGCAATGACTTTACCATGATGCAATGATACGCTATGATGCAATAGCGATTCTTTTTTGTTAAGTGGGTAGCCGATAGGGGGAATAGTATCTGAGTAACGTTTGCTTAAACTTAGGGGGAAATACCATGATTTAGTTCAAAGTTTATGGGAACTTGTGAACTAGGCTCATGTTATGGACTGAGTTTAAGTAGAGTCAGGCAACGACTTTTGAACCCTAAATGAAGCTATTTTCTTTATCGGTTAGATATAGGAGATATAGATATCCGGTCTATCTATATCAACCCCCTGAGCAGCTGCTGTTACTCAGGACCCCCAGATTCCCATTGGCTTGTTCCGGAGTGTGAGTGCTCCATTGTTGATTTGTTTATTTTAATGAAAAGATAATAACTTGTGGATTGATGCATTGCATTTAGTTAAGCTTGCATGTCACTCCGTGTGTGATTGTGTTACTGTGTATTGAGCTTCGGCTCATCCTTGTTGTTGTTATTCTTTTTACAGGTATTGTTGTTGTTGATGATGATGATGAAATGATGACTTGTTGATGTTGTGGAGGTTGTTGATGTTGCTGTTCTTATTATTGTTGTTGATGTTGATGCTAATGAGGATGGTGATGGGTGAGGATGATTGATGTGATGATGTTTATCCCGGGTTTTGGGCGATTATGAAGATATGGGAGAATGAGTGAGGTGTGATAGGATCAAGATATTTCTTGTATTTTGTTTCTTCTTTGCTTTATTTTATGAAAACTGGATTTATTTATAAATTGTATTTTCTTTTAAGGACTTGTTAACGCTCACTTGATTGTAAATGATTATCTACCCCTAAGAGTAGATCATAAAGTGTTTTTATAAAGTTAGTTTCTTAGAAAACTGGTTTGCTCTGTAATGAGTAGAAGTTTATGAGTTGTTTTATAAAATTTGATTTTCCGCTGCCGAATCTAATTATTTAGAAATCTAACTAAACGATTTCATAAATAATAAAATTGGTTTAGCAATGTTCAACATAAACACCTTCTTTTAAGACAACCTTACGTATAATTCGTAAGAGTTATACGTGGTTGGGGACTTAGTGTGCTTAATTTGAGAATTGAGCATGTCGGGTCTTTACAACCATTATATGTCTACACATCGCTTTTCACAAACAAATTAGTCATTTGTCAATCAATTATTTATTGTATCTATACCTAACAGTATACTAGAAGCCTTAACTGATCCGAGATGGAAAGCTGCTATAAATGAAGAGATGACCTCCTTGCAAAAGAACCAAACTTAGGAGCTAGTTGATCGTCCTATAAGAAAAAAACCAGTTGGGTGTCAATGGATCTTTACTATGAAGTACAAAGTTGATGGTGTGATCGAACGTTTTAGGGCGAGATTGATGGCAAAAGGATATACCCAAACTTATAGAATTGACTACACTGAGCCATTTGCACTTGTAGCCAAAATTAATACAGTCCTGGCCTTATTATCTTTAGTTGCAAATTTTGATTAGCCATTACAATAGTTTGATGTAGAAAATGCGTTCCTCCATGGTAAACTCTCTAAAAAAGTCTATATGGATCTCCCACTAGGATGTATGGTAACAGAAAGACAAAAACAGAAGGTGTATAAGTTGAAGAAATCACTTTATGGATTAAAACAATCGCCTAGAGCAAGGTTTGGAAGATTCACCAAATCCATGACAACCTTTAATTACAAACAAAGCAATTCAAATCACACATTATTTTTAAAGAGATAATATGGGAAAATTACTACACTCATTGTATATGTAGATGACATGATCATCACAGGCAACAACCCAAAAGAAATGAAAGCTTTAAGGGAATACTTATCCAATGAATTTAAAATGAAAGACTTAGGCCATTTAAAATACTTTTTGGGAATTAAAGTATCTCGATTATGAATTAAAAAAATTAATTTTTGAAAAAATGTTTTGGAGTCGCCATCCGATCAGAATCTAGAAAAATTATAAGTTATGATCAATGGGTTGGTTAATTCTAACTTAGCTACTAGTCTACGAAAAATTCGATTTAAAACCAAATTTTATAAATAATAGATTTTTGGATTTTGGGGCTATCCTATTAAAACCTTATGATTACCAGTTAAAATTCATAACTCAAGATTTATCCTTTTGATGCTCAAAAAATAAATCAAATTCCATGAATTTCAACATTTACAATTTTATTTACAAATTAATGACAACTCGATTAACGATTACAAAAAATAACAAATTAGATAAATTTACAAAGAGAATATGACGGAAGAAAAATATTTTTTTTCAAATTTTATGTCGCCCCGAAAGTACCTACGTAACCCGCTAAATAGGATCAGACAACACGTAGTTCTTTTTAGAACACTTTAATTTATTGGTCAGTTTTATATTATGATCTCTTTCACTTTAAGTTGATTAAATTTTAACTTCGTTGATGAAAATTAAATTTGAAGTGACACCAATGATCAATCCTAGAAACGACTATTTTAATTTTAATTAAAAATTTTTTATCCGAAAAGTTTGTACATATATATTGCATTTTTATTACGCTATTATTACCATTTTTATTGTTTATATCATACATATATACACATATAATTAACCCTCCCTTTTTTTGGCCAAATAATTAACCCTCCTTTGATATAGTGGATATTGGAATACATCCATCTTGGGACTCGGAAAGTCGTGCATGTGATGACCAGAAAAAAAAAAAAAAAAAAAAAGCACGTGTACACATTTAAATTATGAAGTCTATCCAAAAGCCATGCATTTTTATTTATTTATTTTTCAATGATTGTTTTGTTTTTGTTTTTTTATTTTTTATTATTTTTATATTTACTCATTAATTAATATGATTAAAAAAAGAAAAATAATGAAAGGCTTACCAGGGATGCTCCGGTTGAACGCGCACGATTTCAAACATGAAAATTGGCATGGAGTCAGATCGGTCTTTGGGTCATGTCGGTAAAAGAAGGCAGAACTTGTTTAAATAATTTAGATTGTGCTCACGGCTTGGAAGTGCGTCGCAACGCGGCAATGGGCGATTACGAACGATCGGGGGTGACAGTCTGATTCAAAACTTACTATAGGTGGTAATTTCCCGATCCTCTGGCTGTGGTCAAGATTGGTACCATCTTTGGAGCTGCTCCAGCAATCTTTCTATAACACAATTAACTTAAGTTTCATTAGAAAGTCTAAAATGGAAGTTTTTAGAACTTAAAGACCCTAATATATAAGAAATTCATATTCAAGCTTTTGTGGGATTTATGTCTGTGCTATTCTCCTATCATGTGTTATTTTTTTTCTCTGTGTTTCTTCTTGTTCTTGTTGTTGTCCTATCATTATTACGTACTAGGTATTTATAGATTCAATAGGCTCATCTACCTACTTATCTACCGCTCACTTACCCGTTTATTGACATATGCGCTTACCTCATCTGACAGCTCACTGATATATGCACTTATCTCAGCCAATAACTTACTGACATATGCACTTATCTTATCTGATAGCTTGCTAATATATGCACTTACCTCATCTGGCAGCTCGCTGACATATACGCTTACCTCATCCAACTGCTGATATATGTGCTTATCTCATCTGGCTAATGAAAGAGTGTGGAAAAAATACGAAAAAGAATAATTTGTATCCTCGCAAAATCGAACCCAAGTCTCCTTTATACATGCCATTGACTTATCCATGCAAGCTATTATCTTATGCCTTGCTCTAGTTTACACATAAATTATAGTTTCAAAAATGACCTTAATTAAATAAGTCTATTTACATGAGGGTATTTAATTGGATCCAAAATAAATCTATAATTAAAATTAATATTATATCTAGCTAAAAATATTTAAAAATTTTATTATTTTTATATATTTGTAATGATTTCTTTTTCTTCTTTTTTTTGTTTTCCTTCTTTTTTTAAATTGCTGGCTTAATATAATATTAATTTTTACTATAAATTAAAGCTTTAAAAGAACAAAAATTGGGTGTCTACATAATCAAATAAAGGTATATTTCTATCTCAGAGAAAGTATACCTTTGATCTATTTTATGAAACTACTATGTCAGCCTGCCAAATAGTTGATACTCCAATGGAAGAGAGTCTAAAGTTATGTATTGAGATAAGTTAGGTACCTGTGGACAAGGGGAGATACTAATGAATCGTTGGAAGACTAATATACTTAGCTCACACAAGACCAAATCTTGCCTATGCTTTAAGTATCATTAGTCAGTTCATGCATAATCCAAGTGAACAACATATGAATGCAATCATGCGCATTTTAAGGTACCTAAAATCTTCTCCTGGAAAGGTAATTCTATTATCTAAAATCACAAACAAGCAAAATATCGAGGTATATATAAATGCTGATTGGACCGGAGCGGTTGATGATAGGCAATCAACTTCAGGATACTTTACCTTTGTAGGTGGAAACTTGGTCACATGGAAGAGCAAGAAACAGAATATTGTTGTAAGATCTAGTGCAGAAGCTGTGTACAGATGTAAACCCCCGAATTTTTCGAGAATGGTTCTGGAATACTGAATTGAAACCCTAAAGACTGATTCAAGTTGAAACCGAACCTTAAACAATTTCGATCACGAGATTTCATAAAAGAATCTTCAAAAACAAAAATAGAAGATTCATTAATCTTTTGGCACAAAACCCGAACATGAGACAATCCATCTATCCGATACCTAATGTAAACCCCTCAATTTCTAGGGTAAAGTTGGATTAAACCCTAACCCTAGTCAAACCGGAGTTTCAAAAGTCAACAAAGATCAAGACAATCTAACAGTTTCAACTCCAGCAATCCTGCGCTCTCAAACCCTAGAAAACAGAATTGAGTTAGTAGCTTATAATAGTTCGTAATGATATAGGGAAATATAAAAATATCATATTTGCCTATTTCTAGTGTCTTTCAGATCTGAACGGGATCAATTTTCGAAAAAGGTACCCAAAAACACCAGACGGTAAAAATATTCCGATAATACCAAAAGACTCGTAATTATACAAGGATTTCAAAAATATCAGTTTCACAATTTTTGGTAACTAAAAATATCAGATATAGCTTATTTACGCGTATTTTTATTACTACCGGTAATTTATTTGTCTAGTTTACTATTTATAATACTATTTCTACTATTCATTACTATTTCACTATCTCTACTTTTTCTTATAACCTATTTTTTACAACTTACATATCTACTCTTACACTTTTACATTTCCAACATAACTTTATTCACATCAAACCTTACACATTATTACTTTTCGTTATAAAAATTACAAAACAAGCAAAAATTCTCCCTCTTTCTCCCTCTATGCCGCCAGCCCTCCCTCTCTCTTTTCTCAATATTATTTTTTTTAATTTATTTTATGACATCAAAATTTCACTCTAAAATTCTATAAATACCCAATTCCTCCTTCATTCTTTCACACCTTCATTTTACATAACAAAACTCTACCAAAATCTCCTCTCAAATCCTCTCTCTAACAATCCCCTTTCGAAACACTCTCTACCATTTACTATTCTTCAAGAAAAATAACAAACATACTACCCATTTATCTCTTTTCAAATCCTCCATTAAATTTTAGGTAAAATCCTACATATATTTCTTTACTATATCATGTAACTTAGCATGACCATGGTGTGTGTTTTCTAAACAAATAATTATTATGCAAGGAACACTATGTTCATATTTTGTTTGTTCATGAACAAATCTTATTTTACTATTATGTTGTTTATTATTATTGTTATGTTATTATGTTGTTGTTATTCTAATCTAACTCCTATGTTAGTAAATATATTTATGTATATATATATAACTCCTATATGTTAGTAAATATATTTATGTATTATATATTTCCTAGACTATAAGAGCTCACTAACATAATATTTATTTATTTATTTATTCATGCCTTGCAATTTATTTATTTACTCGTTTCAAACAATTTATTAAGACTAGTCATTCTAATCTTAGACTTGTCCTTATCAAGTCAAAACGATTTTCTTTTCTTTTTAGGACTAGTCTATTCTTAGTCCCAGGTTGCCTTGATGAAGTTAAGGCTCCCAATACATGATCGGGATATCTTGATGAAGCTAAGGTTCCCAATGCTTGACCATATTATTATGTTTATTTGTTTATGTGTATTTCTTTCTATCTTATTATATATTATTCTTACTTTTTTATTGCTACATAATCATATTTATGCCTGATTAAAATGTTGTTATCTTAAATAAAAAAAAAAATGGGTTCTTTCTTAAACAAGGAAAAGTGAACTAGATTTCTCTACAAATAATTTTTCAACAAGAAGTCTAAATATTGTTTTTAATAAATTCTTTTCAAAAGCTTAGACAAGTTAATCATAAGTTTTAAAGTATTAGTAGTGAAGATTCTTCAAAAGAAAGGAACTCATTTCTTTTATAAATTAAAACTAAATACTTCATAAATATAGAATTTTTAGCACTGAACTTAACATTTTAACCCAATCACATCTTTATAAAACTTAAATAGGTTCACTATAGACTTTGAAAATCATATCCTAAGAAAGTTTCTACAAGACTTAATTTTCATATATTGTTATTCTCTTTTCAAAATCAAAATGAAATTTTTGCTAAGTTCTAATATTGACAATTCTTTATTAGGAAAGCTTTTCTTATAAACTTATTTGAAAGAATTATTCCACCACCTATAAATATTAGGAATAAAATAAGTTTTTCAAATCAAGGTAAAATCAACTTACTATTTTAGAAACCAACTTAGAAAAATAAAATTTACCAAGAAAGTAAAGTTTTAAAAGTAAAAAAGAAAAAGAATATAAAAATGAGAGAAAAATATACATTTAACACAACTCCAAATATTAGACCATACCAATAACTTCAGGAAAATTTTGGAAAAGCTTATTTTTCAATCACTAGAAATAAAATTGGTAGATAACTTAAAGAATTAAATTTATGGGAATTAATTTACTTTTGAAAAGTTAAGAAATCAAATTATAATAGAGAAAACACTCACTTATAACAACTAAAGAATTTTTAAGTTTCTTTCTAGCAATTTAAAAAGGAAAATTTTTCAAAATTTCATCTTTTAAAACTCTTTAAGACAAAATTCTTTGTGAAATATCAATGTTGAGACAACACTACAAAAAATCATGCATACGATATGAGTATAAATACATGTTCAAAGGATTTTTCAACCATATAAATATTCGTATATTTTGCTTAAGGATTTTTAAGTAAAGAGAAGTTTGGAAAATCATATTTTGTGGACTATGAAATTCGTAACTATTCTGTACCGTAGTAATTTACAACCCAAATGGCTTTTTATGACAAAAATAACCTTAGAAATGGATGGATCTTTTTGAGTAGGTAGAAAACGATATATAATATGCGAAATTTTGAGTTAAAATGAGCAAGTTATGGTTGTATTAAGTTGGAATTCCTTTTATCCAAATTTCGACGCAAATGCTAGAATAGAAATAGAAAGTTCAAGTAGAGATTCCATGAAATACTCATTTCAGGTATTTCTTTTGTTTAGGTAACGAAGTTTGGGAGGATCCATATTTGGAGGACCATTATGAGTAAAGAGTTTTTAGCAAGGACGGCCGAGTGAGTTTATCTCCTACCTTTTTATGTATTTGTTTGTGCTTGTAGCTATAGGCACTAGATGTAGGAAAAGATGAAAATAAATTATGCATGATAATGTTAGTTGAAAGATTACTAAGCATACCGAGACATAAATTGTTGTTAATTAAATTGCGTTTTATTATTATTATGCTAGATTATCTGCAAATTCTATGATCGCCTTAAATTACCTTAATTACATATTTTGAGTTATATACTAATTAATTCATGCATATCACGTAGTTAGCTTCATTTCATTAGCTACTATACTCGATGAGACAAGAGTATAGTAGTAGAGTTTGCAGGAGCCATAAGTTTGCAAGATGGGCAAATAGGAGCTAGAAATAAACTATATAAGTTGGATTTCAAAGATAGGTTTTAAAGAGCCTGAAACACCTAACCATTGAATGGAGGGGTAAATCCATTCAAAACATATGATTTCTGGTAGATTATATGTATTGCTTGTCTACTTGCTTGATGCATTTATATGCTTGTTTAATAACTTGTTTTAAATTATTGACATGAGTACGTTAATTCAGGAATATTCTTACTAAGCTAGTTATGCTTATACTCCAATAGACTTTTGTTGTAACAGGACTAATATCTCTTATGCTCGAGGACTTCACATACCCAAGAAGGATTATGTTTTGGGGAGGTTCTAGAAATACTCTGAAGATCTTCGGCTAGACATCCTTTAATATCTTTTGGTTTTAGTATTATTTCCTTATGTGAAAGACTAAGCTAATATTATGTTGTTTAGAGATTTATGGGGGAAAAGCCCCTAAGATGATGTAAGGACTATATTCTTATAATGTTGAAGTTAGATGGTTATCTAGATTTCTTATATGCTATATTTACTATCTCAAACTATACATCCCTCCAGTGTCTCCTATTGTTGGGATAGACGCCTTACATACGGTGTTAAAGCTTTCGCATGACTTTAGGAAGTCATTCTTAAGTTTTAATACCGTATGTGGCGGACTGCTACGTCTAGGGTACTCTTTGGGGCATGACAACAAAGGAATGGCCTTAGGAATTTGTGAAGCACTATGGTTAAAATTTCTCTTACAGGATCTAGGCTATCCCTTAAAGTAACCAATTTAGCTTTATTGTGACAACAAAGCAGCATGTGATATAGCCTATAATCCTGTTTAACATGACCGTACAAAAGCATGTCGAGGTAGATAGGTTCTTCATTAAAGAGAAACTAGATGGAAATGTTATGGAATTACCAAAGATCTGGTTAGAAGATCAGTTAGCTGATATCCTTACCAAAGCAGTATCCAATTGGATGTTCTCAAAGTTCTTAGATAAGTTGGGCATGTGTGATATATATGCACCAACTTGAGGGGGAGTGTTGAGATTATTGATCATTTGTTGAAACTGTAAAGGATTGAATACCAATTAATGTTATTTCCTTATAAATGTGTGAACAAGTCATAGACATTGAATAAAAGGTTGAATAGACAAATTTCTAAGGAACTAATTGGGAATTCTAACCCTATATATACTTTGTATGTTTCAACCTATAATGAATAATAAAAAAATATACATCAGTTTATCATAGTTGTTTTCAACAACACCAAAATCATGGGTAAATTTCATAGATAATGTAATGGTTTGGTACCTAAAAAAAAAATTTGTACCAATACGGTACCTGAATTTTTTGATTTTTTCACTGGATATACATTTTGTCGGTTTCCGGTTTTGTCTTAAGTGAAAATATGATTTGTCACATTGGGGGTCAAATAAAATATAATTTTGCTATCTGATGTGTCCAAGTTATATTTTCTTTATCCTAAATCAATTTCCAAGTCACTCTCTCTATCCTACGTGGCATTATGGTTTTTTTTTCCCACTCACATAGAACCCTTTGTTTCCCTCTGTTGTCCCTGTACTTAGGCACAAAAGGCTAAAGGAAAAACATTCAAACTCAACCCTAAGATAACCTTATGTCTTGATCGTAAACACATTGATCATCACCCTAGAAGCAACTCAATCGATCGAAGGAAGATGGTATTGGCTCCTGTGATGAGAATGTCTATGCGTGGTCCTCCAAAATACAGTAAGGGCTAAACCTAACTTTGGATACTGTGTTTGACCCTTCGTTACGATGTACATATAACTCTACATGGCTAGGAATTTCATTCTTAGTTGAAATTTCTATATGAATGTGTATAGGTCTTTGTTTTAGCTTCATTGTTGAATGCGAAACCCTCGGATTAGTTTATCCTCTTCTTTGTGATGTAGTGTTTGAATTTTTAATTTAATGTGTATGAGGTTTACTCGGTTTTTGGAGTAGTGTAATACATTGCTATTCATTTCATGTTCATTGCCTTGTTACAACTAATGGTGATATTTTTCACTATAATGGAGTTTTTTTGGGAATGGGCTGATTTTGGTGAGGAAGTTGAAATTTATGATTAGTGTCATATCGACACGACACCAATGGTATCTTTGGACAAATGGATTCAAAGATTAGGTGTTGCCGAGATTATTATGTACTATAGGTTGATTCTAGGAATGGACTTTAACAATGGCCTTCTAGCACTTGAAAATAAGTTAGATGTATAACCTGTGTTATGATGTAGATGATAGTCGTTTAATAGATGAATATGTAAAGTACTTAACTACAAAGGACTTGGATGAGATGTAAACCTCGGTGAATAAGCAACCGGGGGTTGTAATTAAAGAAATTGAGAATGATTAAACCAAAGACTGTAATGATCAAAAGGGAGTGGTCCATGATGTCATGAAGTCACTTGTCGTGAGTGAGTTGAGTCATAAAGGACTAGCAAGCTAAAGGATAGAAAATGCATTGCATCAAGGAGACTGTTGTTTGATGAACATGGAAATAGCTCACTTTTTCCAAGTATCCATGACCTACACATGGATGATGAAGCTGGAATCGGGTAAGGGGAAGAAGAAGCTATTGCTGAACAAGGTGAAAAGGATAACTTGAATGACAATGATGGAATAAGGAAAAGGGAAAAGGAAGCTATTACTAAGCAAGGTGAAAAATGATAATTATGAAACGAGGCATAAGGTTGACTATACCAATGGGGATGACCTTAACAATGGAGATGACTTCAATGATGGATATGAATTTAACCATAATGTAGAAAGGGAAGCTGTGGTAGAAGAAAGAAACAATGATGGGTAAGACATTGAAGACATTACCATAGATAATGAAGCAACCAATATTGACAATGCTACTACCAATATGGAGGATGATTTGAATGAACCATGCTTAAATGATGAAGCTGATGACCTTGTTTGGTCAGACTACGATTTGGTAGATGGTAGGGTACCTCGAACCGAACTGCAGCATATTTTACGATTCGATTTTTCTTTTAAATTCGAACTTAACCATACATTTCAGTTCTATATTTTTTCGAAAAAAATGGTTTGGTACTGTTCAATTTGCTGTTTGAACCATTTTTATTCATAAAATAAAAGGCATATTTTATTAAAAAACTTCAATTATATATTTCTTATTACTAATGCAAATATAAACAACAATATTTAAAATTAATCATTTACCAAATAAACATGTAAAACTTATAGAAAGGAAGGGATTTCATCCATTATAAAATTAAAATCATGACTACTCTCATTTTTTTTTAATTATATTGATCTATAATATTATACTAGACTTTATCCCAATAAAAAACTTAAATTCTCTATATGCTCCTAACTAACATACTATCAAGTATATAAATCAATAAGCAACTAAATAATAGAATTAGTAAGAAAAAGGGAAAAAATTTTCATAAGTTAGAATATTATATGCTAAAATCTAAAATTTATCTTATTTGTAGACAACGTAACAATTAAAACATAATATGAAAAATCTAATTTTATTCCCATGAATGATACATATTTAAGTCACAAATTTTAAAAGCAATTAATTTTTTAATGAAACAATTAAAAGTAAAAATAATATGTTTAATTTTTTTTAAAAAAAATGTAAAACGGTTCGGTTTGATTTGAAACATACGGTTTCGTTCAAGTTCCCAAATTGAACTACAAACCTTTTGCTCTTCATCGAACTGAACTGTGAACCGAACCATTTTAAAAAAGAACCAAAATTTCAGTTCGATTCAGTTTGGTTGGGTGTAGTTCATGGTTCGGTTGGTTTTTTTACTCAACCCTAGTAGATGATGATGGGGATTACCAATATGTTACATCCAATAATGTAAGAAGTAGAAAGAAAAGAAACCAAGTGGCAACACATAACATAGCAGCACATACATCTAAAGTGGTTGTTGAAGAAATTGTGAACCATGATAGTGATTATGCTCCTTCGGGTGAATTACACTCAGAGGATGAGGATGATGGGCCTGCAAAGATTCACTTCCTTGTGTTTGACAATGAAAGAGACATCAGGGACCCAAAACTCATGCTTGGGTTAAGTATCAAAGCTTTGTCCAATTCAAAAGGGTTTGTGAAAAATGATCCATAAAGAATAGATTCTAAGTCCATTTCCCACAAAATGATAATGATATGTGTTTGCATATGTTACACCAAGGGCTGCAATATCAGAATCTTTGCAAGTAGGATTTTAAATGTGGACCCGGCGGTGCGAAACAAGGCTACCAACTTTGACCACACTTGTGGTAAAATATTCAAAAATTTTCGTGTCACAGCTCAATGGTTGGCAAATAGGTTTGTGGATAATTTTAAGGTTGACCTATCCTGTGGTTTAGCTGGGTTTGCAAACATCATAAGAGAAGAAAATAGGTTTCACATAAATTGCATGGAAGCTTGGTGAGCAAAGAATATAACAATGCAGTGTGTATATAGGGATGAGCAACAGCAATATAAGAAGCTCCAAAGCTATGGGATGGAACTTATGTGAAAGAACCTTGGTATAACCGTATCTATATCTACAGATATGGGAGTTTTCAATGCCATCTATGTATGTTTAGATCCACTCAATGAAGCTTTCAAGAGCCGCTGCAGGCCTTTGATAAGCGTAGATGACATATTCTTGAAGGGAAAATATGATGGACAACTATTGTGTGTAGTAAGGATAGATCTGAATGATTGCATCTTCCCCATAGCATATGTTGTGGTTCAAGTTGAATATAAGGAAAACAGGAAGAGGTTCTTAGATCTACTTGGCCAAGTTCTGGAAGTCTCTAATAGCCATGGTGTTAGCTTCATGTCTAACTAGTAGAAGGTGAAATATTGATTTGTGTATTGTACTTTATGAAAACTTTATACATGTATTGATTGTTTGGAAAACGTATGTTGTGTGTTCAATATGTGGAAACCTGGCTTGTGCAGCAACTCATTGGTGCAGTGAAGGAACTACACCCTAATGTTGAGCATAGGAATTGTGTTTGATATATATGAACAAACTTTAGACAAAGGTATGGAACCATAGATATTGGGCGCATGCTATAAAAACATAATGTTATTACATGTTGACATTTGTTGGTGATACGAATTTGGCCATGCTTCGATTCGCTCCACGTTTGACACGAGTAGATCTAGATAAATTTGATACAATAATCCTCAACCAACGCTGCGAACCCTAAGAATATCGATCCCAAGACCCAACAAACAATCAAAACCTTGACCTATTGCTTAAAATAAAGCACGAACCTTGGTAAAATTAAACAGATGCTACAATCAAAAGAGGATAAAATTTTGATTGATAAGTCTAATTAAACAAAACTGCTACAAATTTATCAATCCGATAAGTTCTACAAGTTCTCATAAGAACTCATAAGAGAAAACTCTCATAAAAACTAATATCTAAGTCTGTTTTATACAAAAGCAAATATGACTACTTACAAAGACCTCGGAAACTCAAAAGACCTAAAAACCAAAAGTCATGACCTAGGAAACTCAAAAGACCTAAAAACCAAAAGTCATTACATAATAAAAGATAAGTTGGCGGCATAAATAACAAAGTTGGTAGTCATTAATTGAAATAAATATACGAAATAAATGACATTATCGATGTTGCTCCTAGGCGACATAAAGGATGGCGGCCTACACTTCAATGCCGGCGGCGTTGGCTTAAAGGCTGGCAGCTTATAGTCTATCTTTGATCCAATTCACCCATAACGCTTCTGTTTTGCTCTTGTTCGTCCTAATTGACTCTTGTTCCTTCTCATTTTCACATCAATTGGTGTGTTGTATGTTGGGTGATATAGGTGGCCAAGTAAGAAGCCAAAAGACCTTATATGGAATGTAGTAAGAGAAACTTATGTTCCAAGGTTTAAGTTTTGGATGATGGAGATTTAGAAAGAAAACAAGGAAGCTAAGGAATGGCTTGACAACATCCCTTTTGAAACTTGGTCTAGAGCATATGTTTCAGACTATACAAAATGTGATATGTTTCTCAACAATCTTTGTAAATGCTTCAATAAGGATGTGCTCTTGAATACATTCATTGGTTATAATAATATAATGTGTAATTTCATTACCACTTATTTAGTGTTTGAAGGTGCATCTTGGATGCAACAAGTAGGCCAGTAATCATAATGCTTGAGATTATTAAGATTAAGCTAATAAAAAGGATGAAGAACAAAAAAGATTGGATGCAAAAAATCATAGGATAGGGAAAGAGGAGTTATATGTCCAAAAATTGCAAAGAAGCTAAAAAGTTAAGGGATGAATCATCCCGTTTTTACCCAGACTTTAATGGTGGACCAAAAGTGGCATGCTATGGATATGGTAATATAATTTTTTTATGGACATGGTAGACAAGAAGTGCATATGTAGAAAGTGGGAGCTTACAAGAATACCTTGTGCACATGCAATAGCTTGTATTATGGAAACAATAAGCAACCTGATGAGTATGTAGACAAGTGCTACAAAGTGTCTTCCTACATGGATGTGTACAGTACATCATCAATCCAATTGAGGGTGAGGAGATGTGGCCAAAAACCATTGGATAATCAAATACCCATTAAGCCACCACATGAGGTAAAAAGAAGGAAAGGGAAAAGGGCAATAGCAAAAAAAAAAAGGAACCAAAAGAGCTTGAAAGTGCAAGAAGTAGCCATAAAAGGATTAGTAGAAGAGACTCCATTCATATCACATATACTATATGTGGTTTGAAGGGACACAACAAACGTTTCCTCACCAAAGGACAAAACAAGGTAAAATGAGTTGATATTTGCTTTTTGCGTAGCATCATTGAATTTACCTTTGTTATGGATGCTAACTTATTTTGATTTTCCATTTCAAAAGAACAAGAAAAGAAAGCATGCTCTTGATGAGGCAACAACTACTCTATACACTACTGTGGGTGTGGGGGGTGACGGTAGGGTGATGAAGCAAATGATGGAAAATGGGAATTTTGAGGAAATTAACATGTTGTTACAACCCATAGTTCATCCCAGCCAGTGTACACAACCAAACAAAAGCTAATATCATGATGGAAACATGCAAGAGAGTTGACCTGGATGTTTTGATGAATTGGAATCATTAATAGTTTTTGTTAAATCTATTCATTTTGGTTTAGTTCTGGGACTAGTAATGTAGAAAGTCTTTCTTCTTTAGCAATGTCTATCCAATTTTGTAAAGATGATAATGTTTTGTAATGGTGCAGTGCTGTGTGTTTGGGTGCACCAATTTTTGTTAACCATCAATTGTGAACATTGACAATGGATGAACTCCATGTATTGAATGAATGCATTCCTTTTAGTCCCATCATTGCTTAACAACATAAATTGCATGTCCCAACCTCTTTCAAACAAATTGATGGAATAGAAAGAACAATTCCATTAATCATTATCCATCAATTAACAATGAAAAGAGTAACCTCAAAATTACAATGAATGGAGTAATGAAACTGGCAGTAATTACACACTAATAATTTTCAATTTCAAGCAATAGTGTAATACTTAACCGGTCAGCAAAATCACCGGGTGCAATGCAGTATTTTCTGGAAAGTCCAGGTTATGTCCATAGAAAGCTAATGGCTAATTACTAGAAACTGAATTTTACCCTAATCTAAGCAATTGAAAGTTCAGCTTTTTGATTAATCTATGATAATTTAACTAAAATTTACTACAAATGATTGTGAAAAACCAAAACCATATTCTAGCAACAACAATGAGAGATATAGGTTTAGGAGATGCAAATAATATATGAATAATGTATGTATATTCTCATTTGAAATGATTTATGCTTCAAATTGATAAATAAAATTGATTACTTGGGATTTAATCAAATTCACTAAGAATTTCTCACCTCTCGGAGTAGCAAAATCTTTCATAGCATAACTATTCTACTAAAGTAATTTATCTATGATTACTAGTTTAATAACAATTTGCTCTCATCAAAATTACTATTTTAGTTATAATTACAAAATAAGCACCACCAAGTGACCTTAATTTGCAATCCTAACTGCATAAAGATCAGTGAAATCTTAAGTTTTGTCACAGGCTTGCATATCCCTATGACAAATCTCATTCAAAAACTTAAATTTTACTTGTGTGGATTATTGAATCCCTCTCGGGTATCTCTAACCCTATCTATCTAATCTATGTTGATCAAGCACAAATTAAATAGATTATAAGTAGAAATAATTAAATTCCCAATTAATCAATTCCAATATCAATATAATTCATGTATCATTCCATCAAATCCATTCATACATATTCATAATAATCAGTGAAGAACAATATCTCAATATACAATCAAGCAATAAAATTTATAAATGGAGATTGAAAACACCTTAACAACAGCTTCATTCCATAATTTGGAGTCTTCAAATCGATAATCCCATTAATATGGACATTGCTTGACTGTAGCTAAACCCCAATTGCCTTTAGGTTGCTAGAACGTTAGGGTTTTAGTACCCTAAAGCAAAAACCAACTCAAACATTTGTAAATCTCTCTTTTTCTCACTTTTCTAATACCCTAATCATTGTCTAAGCTGGATATACGCCGGCGGCATATGATCCAGAAAAGTTGGTGTATCCCCTGAGATTCTTCAATTTCAACTCAAATTGCCTTGTAATGCTTTCCTTTGATAACTTTTGACCTAAAACATAAACCTAAACAATTCGAGTACCAATTGTGGAAATTTTTATGAAATTCAACTCAAATTAATCACTAATTGCTTGTTAAAGTTGTGTAAAATATGATCTTATCAGGTAACTTCTATATTAGAGGCATAATGGAATTGGAAAGCATAGACAACTTCAATATATTGCATTTTGAGTTCCTTATTATAGATTCATACATGATGCCACACTAAAGTAAACAAAATAGGGCACCAGATCATTCTTCAAGTTGTCCACTACAAACAAAAAAAAAATTTAGCTACACCAAGTATCACTAGTTCTTTGCTTTCCACATCATATCAACAAAAGATATAAAAATAACCCTGCTTAGGCACTCTCTACCCCAACAATTCCCTTTTTCTTTCCGCTTCAAGGCATGACCTTTTCTTTCTATTTTAAGCCAATTAAACCAATTCAGCAAACTTAAAATCACTACTTTTGCTCTATCTGGCATTGATTGATTAACCCTAATGAAAAATATGGAAACTTATTACAGCTAATAAATAGAAGAAAAAAAAATAAAGGAACCTATTGTAAACAAACCAACTAACCCCGTAATGACTACAACCATAGAATCTGCATCCAAGATTCACATCCATTTACACCATCTTCAACTTTGCTCTGAAGCCACAATAACACACATGTACAGCTTCCATCTTCCATTTTGTAATCTAAGTTCAAAAACCGGTATCGACAGACCAAGACAGTGGTTCGAAAACTACCTCCTTTGTCTTCTTCAACACGACAGTTGTGGGCTTCGTCTCACTAATGATGGAGAGCGAGCGAGATAGAGATAGAGAAAAAGATAGGTGAGATACATCAATATGCTTTAGTTAGTCCAAATTTGTTCGACGCAATTGAAAAAAAAAAAACCAAAAATGCCATGTTAGATAGAACGAGTGACATGGAAATTGATTTAGGATAAAACAAATATAATTTAGACATGTCAGACAATGAAATTATATTTTATTTGGCCCCAATGTGACACATTAGATTCTCGCCCGAGACATGATCAGAAACAATCAAAATGTACATTTGATGAAAAATTCAGGTACTATATTGGTACAAAAATATTTTTAGGTACGAAACCATTACAACCTAAAAAGTTTAGGTACCATCTATGAAGCTTTCCCCCAAATCATGCTCCCTAAATCTTTAATTTCTATAATCATCACAAATTTTCTCATACTTTAAATTTTATTTTTGTTCTATTTTATTATTACTTTATTATTTTTTGTTGGTTACATAATATTGTCCTTTTTTATATTTTTATATAGTCTTGTTATTTTCTTCTTATATTCAAGTTATTAGATCGAAAAATATTTTTCCTAGTATTTGATAAAATGTCTAATGCTAATGGCTCATGTCGATGTTCTAACAATTCCACATTCCAATTGAAAATGGATGAACATTATTTTGAATCCTTTGCTAAAATGATAGATGCTGCAAAATTTCCCTTTAATTTAGGTGAACACCCATGTTTTGTGAAGTTTGTTCAAACTTGTTTGAGTCCTCAATATGAACCTATTCTTAAGAGGGTTGTTGTCAAAACAATGAAAAAACTTTACAAACAAGGAAAAAAAGATTTGATTGGATTGTTTTCATCATTAAAAAGTCTTGTTTCGATGTGTGTTGATATATGGAATGATTGTGATTATTATTTTTGGTATCTGCGATCTTATATATGTTTAACTTGTGACACAACAAAAGAAAAAAGAGATAAGTATAACGATTCATTGATCCTACGAATACCTTAAAAGTGACGAGTGATAAAATTGAAACTTGTTGAATCGCATACAACTACTGGAAGACGATCTTCGATATATCTATTGATTCTGAGAATACCCAGACAAATAGGTATCAAAATTTGAAAACTCAATAAGAGTACAAATTTTGGAAAAAAGATAAAAATTGCAATCTATTGATTTGCACACAAATATTAGAAAACAATCTTCTATCAACCTATTGATTCTATAGAATACCAAGAGAGATAGGAGAGACAAAATAATATTTTATTCCATAACAATTCTCTGTCTGAACATTTACAAGTCTAGTCTATTTATAAAACTGAAATGGAATCTAATTAAATGACTTGATATAAATAGAATGACATTAATCCTATTATGCTCCTATTAAATTAACATTGATCCTATTAAATTTAGAAAAAGAAATCATAATCTTCCTAAAATAATAATATATTCTTCATGCCTTGCATCAACCTCTCAAGGTGGATAGAATTTGCCTTCGAATTTTCATATTGGCTTGCCTTCATGGTGGAATGATATCCTGAGACAAACGTTGGCTCTAATACCAACTAATGCAGTGGAAGAAAAGAGAGATAAGTATCATGATTTGTTGATTCTGCAAATACTCAAAAAGTGAAGAGTGACAAAATCGAAACCTATTGAATCACACACGATTGCATGAAGACGATCTTCTATATATTTGTTAATTCTAAGAACACCCAGATAAATAGGTATGAAGAATTAAAAACACAACAAGAGTATGCATAAATACCATAAAGCAATCTTCTATCAACTTGTTGATTCCATAGAATATCAAAAGAAATAGGAGAGACAAAACAATATTTTATTCCATAACAAATCTCTGTCTCAACATTTACAAGTTTATTCTATTTATAAAATCGAAATGGAATCTAATTAAACGACTTGATATAAATAGAATTACATTAATACTATTAAAAAAGATTGTACTCCTATTAAATTAACATTAATCCTATTAAATCTAGAAAAAGAAATCGTAATCAAAAATTGAATTTTCTTATGATAAATTTCGGATTTTGATGCCAACAACCCAAGAATTCTCAAAATCAATAAGTGTTAAAGATCACAAGCCAAATATTCGTGTGTAAATTAACGGTTTGCGATAAACCCTTTCATATCCACTATGTCAACTTGTCATTGGAAGGACAATGAATGGAAATTGTAGAAAAGGTTCCTAGCTTTTCGAATTTTGGGTGAAGAACTCGCTACTAATTATATTTCTGGCCTAATTAATGATGTTTTAGAAGAATATGGTTTGTGTGGAAAGGCCTTTTCAATTAGTTTAGATAATGCAAGTGTAGACATCACTTCTATTCAAGATTTTGAAGATCTTTATGATCCAACTATAGGTGGTAGATTTTATTATATTAGACATGTTAGTCAAGTTTTAAATTTATGTATGCAAGACTGTTTACAAGCTCTTGGAGATCATATTAAACCTACTAAAGATGTGATTTCTTATTTATACAGTTGCTACTCATTAAGGAAAAAATGGAAAAGATTTTGTATTGCTTTGGACAAAAGCCTATAGAACTTTTCATAAAAGGTCCAAACGATTGGAATTTGACATATAATACATGAATTCTAATAAATATGCATGATTATATACAACTATAATTACTATATTTAGGGACTAAATTTAGCCTAAGAATTATGCACAAACTTGGACTCATAAATGCTATTTATCAACACTCTCCTCAAGTTGGTGCATAAACATCATCCATTCCTAACTTCTTAAGACAATTATGAATTACTTGATTAGATTCTACCTTTGTAAGTACATCAACAAGTTGATCTTGAGAACGAACATGTGGAACTTCAATGATTTTTGTTTCTAACTTCTCTTTGATAAAATGTCTATCAGCTTCAACATGTTTTATCCGATCATGTTGTACTGGATTATGAGCAATATCACAACCTGCCTTATTATCACAATACAACTTCATAGGCTTATTCTGATCAACATATAATTCAAGCAACAAATTATTTATCTACAATAATTCACATATGTCTTAGCCATTCCTCAAATTCAGCTTCATTAGTTCATCTAGCAACTATCTCTTGTTTCTTGCACCTCCATGTTACAAAATTTCCTTTAATAAAGGTAAAATATCCAGATGTAGAATGTTATCATCAATTGATTCAACTTAATCAGCATCAGTATATCCTTCAACATCTAAGTTTTCTCTTTTAATAAACATAATTCTTTTATCTGGTGAGGATTTCAAGTAACGCAGGATACATTACAACATTCATATGTTCCTCATGAGGAGAATGCATAAACTGACTCACAACACTTAATACATAGGCCAAATCAGGTCGAGTATGTGCAAGATACACCAATCTCCCAAAAAATCTCTGATAACTTTCCTTGTTAGTAGGAATATGGTCTGAATGTATACTTAACTTCTAATTCTCTTCAATAGGAGTACTAACCTGATTGCATGCTGTCATTCCAGCTTCATACAATAGATCTAGAGCATATTTTCTTTGTGAAAGAAAGATACCTTTCTTTGACCTTGATACTTTGATCCCCAAAAAATACTTCAATTGACATGGTCCTTCATTTCAAATTCATGAACAAGATGATCTTGTAATGCCTTTCTTTCTTTCTTCAGATCATTTCTAGTCACTATCATATCATCAACATACAATGAGAGTAGTGATTTTACCTTTATTGTGCTTCAAAAATAAAGTATGATCAAAGTTGCTTTGCTTATATCCAAATGGCTTCATGGAACTTGTGAATCTTCCAACCATGCCTTAGGGGATTATTTCAAGCTATACAACACTTTCTCAGCCTATAAAATTTCTCGTTATTTTCAACTTGCATATTACAACCTAAAGGTAACTCCATATAAACTTCTTCTTGAAGATCTCCATGTAAAAATGCATTCTTTACATCAAACTGTTGCAAGTCCTAGTCAAGGTTCATTGCAAGGATAATAAAATTTGAATAGTATTAATTTTGGCTACTAGTGCAAATGTCTCCATATAATCAATGTCGTAGGTTTGAGCATATCCCTTGGCTATAAGTCTTTCTTTGAACCACTCGATTGCTCCGTCTGCTTTATATTTGATAGTAAATACCCATCCACAACCAATAGGCTTCTTTCCTTCTGGCAAGTCTATAATGTCCTAAGTTGAATTCTTTTATAAAGAATTCCTTTCTTCATTCATTGCTGCTTTCCACCTGGAACACTTCAATGCTTCTTGCACACTATTAGGAATAGATATAGAAGATATTTGATTTATAAAGGACTCATTTTCCTTTGATAGTCTATGATAAGATACATCTAACTCATGAGATATTTGGCTCTAGCATTCAAAAGAGGTTCATAGTTCAATTTAGGTTTTCTTCTACTGCTTCGATTTGGAAGAACAAAGACTGGTTCAAAATTTTCTTGAGATAGTTTAGAATTATCACTAGGCAGTTCGAGTTCAAAATTTTCTTGGGATTTCAGAGTCTGCAATTCTTGCTCATTCTCCCCAAAGTGAAGACGCAATAGCATAATAGTGCATATTATTTTCATGAAATGCAGCATCAAGAGTAACATATAGCTTCTGAGAAGGGGGATGGTAACACCGATAACCTTTTTGATTTAAACTGTAATGCCCTAACTAAGGCGAATACAACCCGCCACATGTTCTTCTCTTAAAAAGACATGCAAATGCTCTAAAACTAAAACCACAATTCAAAACACATAAAATATAATCTCCATAACTCTTTGAAAGGGTACAGTAGAAGGCGTAAAACCTATTTAACATCTAATAAAAATTCTTCAAAATATCCTATAGGTCAAAACAAGTTGGCAAAACCAAAGCCAACAAAGCAAAAAATTCTTTCTAACTCCATAAATTCATAAAAGTTTTAGAAAAACTATTAAAGATCTCAAAACATAAAAATCTAGAATCCTTTAAAGCAAAATATGAATTTTAACACTATTCTGAAATTTGCAAAAGATCTAAAGGCTCTTTTCTCCAAATCATATCCACATCTATTCCTCAGCAGGGTAGTCTGGACCACTATCGCCATCCCCATGATCAAAATACAAATCATAAACTATGTCTTCATCACCTATACCTGAAAAGAAAGGAATGAGCGAAAATGCCCAGTACGCCAATCCACAAAACAAATGTATGTGCACACGCGACATATATAAATATATCAAATGCAACTTAATTTACTGCAAACAATTAGATTATGATCTTCATTAAGCCAGCAAAACAACACATTTTAGAACTCTTGTACATTAGTCACAAACCTGGAGTAACTCAGTCCCCATGAGAAATCAACCAACTCTTTGAAAATAGATAATTATATACATATATTGCTGAATGGGTACTCCCCAAACACCTGCAGCCATTTTGCCAAATCACCTAATCTGCCGGAATCATCTCAATGCACGAGTCCACTAGGGACAACCTCATATAAAGATCATCAGGGTACCACACCAATATCACTATTGGTCAGGTCTTTATTGGTCATAGCCAAATACAACCAGAAAAACAATTTAATTAAGCCAAATAGATTAAGATTGATTATTCACTTGTTCCTACAACAAAACATACAGAAAACTAAATCTGCAAACACATACATCAAAAAAGGAAAGGTCGTACCTTTTCTAGATTTAGGATCAATCTCTCCGAAACAACAATCTCCTTTAACAACAAATCCAAAATCTCCAAATCTCTTTATTATTAATATACAAAACAGAAACAACTCAAAAATAGAAACATGGAACAAACCCTGTTATTCCAAATTCTTCCAAAACCCTAACTTGATAGGAGAAGCACCAAATTATAAATTAACAATTGCAGAAAATCCATTATCAACATAAATCTCTTGTTGATTCTAAGATTAAGAGGATAAAACTTACTTTGGTTGATCTCAATTCTTGATAATTTGCCAAAAGATAGGATCTTTTCAAAACCCAAACCCTAGGTTGCATAAGCAGACAAAACCTCAAATCAAGAAATCATTCTCTTTATTTTAAATCTATGATTGAGAGAATACACTTACTTGATTTGAATCTTGATCCTTGCTTGATTTCCCGAAAGATTGGATCTTGATCAAAACTATGGTTTCTTAAAAAAATCCCTTCAAAATCCAAACAAAACCCTAAGCGAGGGATTGATATGTAAAGAACTGGATAATCGAAGGTGAAAAACTTACCCTTGATTGATTCCTAAGCTTTCCTCGAATCTAAACTCCAAGAACTAATGAAACACAAACCTTAGACCTCTATTTATATAAAGCATTTTGGTAGGAAAAACTGGCACTTATGCCGGCGGCCTTTATCATAATGCCAATGGCCTTTATACTTACGTCAGTAGCCTTTATGCTGGCTTTCACCAATTTTCATAAAATCTCCAAGAGCTTTACGCTGATGGCTTTTACATATAGGTTGGCGGCCTTTAAGTCAAAGCTGGCGGCTTTGACATCAGCCTAAGTCCTTTCATCAAATATTTCGCATATAACTTTCCCATGCTCAAATCTACCTGTTCAAGGACAAAAATATCTGTTTAATCAACATGAATTTACATTTTTACCCTTCATTCTAATTTATTTACTTGTATATTATATAAACCATATCCAAAAAACACACATTGTGTTTTTGAAGATGAACAAAAGCTACACACCTAAATACTTTTGGTTGCAAATTAGGTTTAGGAGGAGTACTAACTACTTGATGAGCATGCAAAGGAGTTTGAAAATCTAAGGAACTAGATGGTGTGCGATTAATTAGATAAGTTGCAACAATGATTGCTTCATCCTAATAACTAGTAGGCATATGAGCTTCAAACAACAAAGCATGTACTACCTCAAGAAGATGATGATTCTTATGTTTAGCAACCCCATTTTGTTGAGGTGAGTAAGGATAAGTTGTTTGGTGAGCAATACTATAGGAGTTCAAATAGTGTTTGAGATCTTAGTTTATAAATTCGCTACCATTATTAGTATGAAGAACTTATATATTGGCTTGATATTAGGTAGCTACCATTCTATGAAAATTTTGAAATAATGAACTGACTTCATTCTTAGATTTCATCAAGCAAATCCAAGTCATATGGGTTTGTTCATCAATAAAGGAAACAAACCATTTAGCACCACTCGAAGAACATACAAGTGTAGGACCCCATACATCAGAATGAATCACCATAAAAAGTAAAGAACTCTTATTCATGCTTAATGGAAAGGGAGCATGATGGCTTTTAGGCAATTCAAAAATTTCATGTTTAAGATTTAAAATAGATACATCAACAAAAAACTTTGGAAACGATCTCTTTAAATAACAAAAAGATGCATGACCAAGACGTCTATGCCACAACTAAATATCATTATTCGAACAATTAGTTTTGTTTATCATAAAGGCTTGAGCTAACTGGCTAGAGCTGTGATAGGCATGATTTATCATCATTTTAAAATGGCAAATGGAGTCTAATTTATGGTTTATTGATGAAATTCATAGTAGAATAGGTACTTAACTAGTATATATAATTATTTCAGGTTGAATTTGAACACATTGGAAATATAAGGAAGAAATTTGAAGAGAATCCAATCAAATGCAAGCAAAGGAGCAAAAAGGCATAAGGATAATTACAAATCACGGTCGTACTTCCTAACAAATGTAGAAAAACTCATAGTCAAAGGCCAGTACGGGCCTTTGTACTCCCATAATTCCCAACAAAAATGGAAAAAATAGAACCAGACGCAGCATGTACCTTTGTATGCCCATAAATCTCTCAGGAAGTTTAAAGATCAGAACCAGTAGCCAAGCCGTAGTTCTAATGTGAAGGAAGAGAATTTGACTCCAGAACCCAACATGTGCCTTTTGTACGGCCGTACATGCTAGTTAAGATGAAAAATATTTGACTAGTAGCTAGTACTAGGTGTTGTATAGCTGCGATTCTCATGAGGAGGCATGACAAACTTTTTCAACTTTTTCTTAAATAGTATAATTGTTGAATACTAAAAAAGAGTAGTTATCTCTTTTTAGGGATAACCTTTAGGAAAGTGTATTAGACATATAAATACTTTACACCCATTCATTGAATGATCATCTAATTCACTTGTTACACCATTACACCTATTCGTAGTATTCATCGAGTAGTTCCTTTAATAGTTTGAAGTTGGAATTATTGTAATTTGTTGTAATTTTGGGAGGAGCTTGAGAGAAACGACTGGAATCAAGTATTCGTGTTTTGTGAAAACATCTTCATATTTATAATTGAAAGGGATTTTCTTTCTTTTCTCTATTATAATGTTCCGTTTCTTATTCATTGTTATTTTTTTTTGTCATCATTATCATGAGTGAATAGTGATTTAGGGTTTACAACATCATGTTAACATGAATATGCTTAGTAATGACTTCTATCTTGTTAATTACTTATTTCTAGTGAATTGAACTTTATTATAGTTGATGCAGTGTAGTGCACGACACTATCTTACAGTAGATCTAAATGGAAGATGTTGAGAAACGAGTCCATTGAGTAGATCTAATTCATTAAAACAAACTACTCTTGCTAATAGAGATGTTAATAGGATGTTTACTACATGTTTTGTGAAATTCAAGGATTTTAATTAATATTAAAGCAATCTTGATATGTCCATTCATTAGGAGAGATTCTAGTGAATGCAATTAAGATTAGAATTGAGTATATCTGAGAAGATTACTCATGATTTGAGAATTTCTGGAGATAACAATTAATAGGAAAAATATTTTCATAAATCAAGTTAACATGGTGAAGTAACCTTGCTGTGAATTGGGTTTGTTGTCGTTGTCGTCATAATTGAATTTGTTATCTTTGTCTATTTTACTTGTAATTAGCTTAGTTTAGTTGTTTAAGTTAGCCCAATTTACTTAATCTAATTGTTCAATTTCTAGATAATAGGTAAATTTAATTTAGTACTAGTGTTTGAAAACGTTCCTTGAGGAGACGACCTTATACTCATCTATACTTATAAATATAAGTACACTTGCATGTCAAACCGAGTAAGAGATAGTCTATAGGTTTATAAGTTTAAGAGTCGGTAGCTCTAATAAGAGATCATCAAGTTTTTAGCATCGTTGCCGGTGATTAGCTTCATCATTAGGAAGATTAAAATTCTTGTACATCTAGCTTTTATATTTATTTTTGTTTGTTTTGTTAAAGTGAAATTTGTGGTGATATTGAATCATTTTTTTTTTTCATTTATTTGCAGTTTATGACCCAAAGTAGCAACTCTAAACTTGATGACTTCAATCTAGAACCCGAGAGGAAAATCATAAATAATTTGAAGAAAATAAGAGAGATTGTTGAAAGATCACCTCTTCGTAGTAGAAGAGAAAGATCAAAAAAGTCTCGGATGGAAGATATTAGTAGAGATCCTCCAACCACTGCTGGAGTGTTAAGCCCAAATGCTAGAGCAGAGCAAGTTCCACCTTTGAATATCAATACACCACCACCTAGGGATAATATACATGAGATGCCCCCCTGTGAACGAGCCAAGAGTTATTCCACCTGTAGCTCAATAGACTATGATGGATTACCGAAGGCCTAATTTGGATGGGGCTAATACAAGTATCGCTCGGCCTAGAGTTCAAGCAAATACCTTTGAAATAAAGTCGAGTGTCATCTAGATGATCTAGCAGTGTGTTCAGTTTGATAGATTTAGTGATGAAGACCCAAACACCTATCTACAATAATTTCTTGAAATTTGTGATACTTTCAAGATAAGTGGTATTCGAAGGATGCCATTCACCTCAGATTATTTCCATTTTCTTTGAGGTCAAATGCCAAATAGTGTTTAAATTCCATACTCAGGAACTCCATTAACACTTCGCAGAAATGACAGAATTATTCATGAGGAAGTACTTTCCACCATCAAGGATGGCTAAATTGAGAGTGGATATATCTTCCTTTAGGCAAATGGATTCAGAGACTTTATATGATGCTTGGAGAGATGGAAGGAATTATTGAGGAAGTGTCCTCATTATGGACTCTTGAAGTGGCATCAGATTCATAACTTCTATAATGGTCTAAACTACACCACCAAACAACTTATTGATGCGGCTGCTGGCAGGAGTCTAAACCACAAGTCGCCTAAACAATGCATCCAATTGTTTGAAGACATGGCCAATAACCACTATCAAGAGTCATCAGCGAGAGGTAGAGAAAAAAAGCCTACCAGGAAATATGATTTGGATGCAAATTCCGCTTTAGCTCATAAGGTAGAGTTGTTATTAAGGAAGCTTGACAAAACCATGGGTCACAACAAAGCTTCAGCAGTATTGGAGTTAGATTTAGGAGGTACATCCGGGGTTGATCAAATAGAACAAGTGGATTATATGGGGAACCCGATAAGACCAAGAAGTGATCCATTTAGCAACAGCTGCAATCCTGGTTAGAGGAATCACCCCAATTTCAGATGGAACAATAATGCGGGTTAAGGGTCAAACTTACAGCCTCCTAGATTTTAGAAACAAGTACCTTTTCTTCAGACCAAGTCTACTTCTATAGAAGATATGTTAGCTCAGTACATAAAAACTTTAGAGAATCATCATCAAGCCATAGAGGCAGCCTTAATAAAGGAAAGTAAAAATAAAAATGAAAAAAAAATCAATGACTACATAATAAATTAAAGTAAAGTAAATATAATAGTTTGACATTAAATTGTACATCAACACAATAAAATGTTTGTTAAAGAATTTGTTAAAATAAAATTATACTTTAGAAAGATGTTTTGTTAAAGGACAAAAATCCTATAATTAATTATAATCAAATTAGTCCAAATTCAATCAATTAATTTATATTCGAGTTTATCAAGTATTCAATTAAGTTTGAGTTCAAGCTTCGAGTTTTTCATTCGAGTCGAGTTTGAGCTTGGTACTGTATTAACTTGACTCGACTCGTTTATAGCCCTACGTGTCGAGTGACCTAGACTTTAGAACTACCAAGCCATAGCATTTAGTGGGTGTACCCCTTAAGTTGAAGGAGTCGAGATTCCTATGAGATTTAGAAGTTATTTAGAATCAATTGGCTTAGCCTCTTTACACCAACCTTGGTAAATGGTGGATCGGATTAAGCTTGGAACGCCCCTGATTGATATTTCACTATCAACAAGTATGGTGTAATATAAGTCCAGGTCTATATGGGTTTGGATTTAGGTTAATTGGATATAAGTCTACTACGTGTCCAAATCTTATGTTCCAAGTCTATACATATTTATAATCATCATTTTTTTCACATGTAAAGAAAAAAAATAAAAAAGCTAAGGAAATTGTGTAATATAAGAGAACTATAATAATATAGACTTCTAACATAATTGCAAAATAAAAGGTCAGCAGTCTAGTTCTCATAAAAAAAGTCAACAGTTTAGTTTGGTCTCCCTTGGAAAATGTCCATTTTTAGGTTTACAAAAATAATAATAAAAAAAGAATATGTTCAATATGTATATTTTTATGGTGCAAGTTAGAATACACAAGGCAACATACTTAAGTGGTAAAAAGTTTGGTTTTGTAACTTTTTTTTTCATACTAACAAATAACATTAATTTCATTCGTTATAAAACTATATCTGACAAAATAAATTATCCTCTACTGTTTATTTTATTAGTATTTTACCATAAATAACAATTTCATTACCCATATGAATATTTCATTCTATCATATCGGTTATTAAAAAATCATCAATCTTATGACTAGTCTTAGTAACATTTTAATTTTTTTTTTGTAATTCTATTATGATGAAAATTATTAAATGATTGATTATTTAATTTATATCAAATTTTTTTTAATATTATTAATTAGATAAATATGCAAAGTTATTATGAAAAAAAAAGCAATTATAAAATACTCATATTTATTTGAATTTGCACTACATTCCACTTAAATTATATTATCAAATAAATTTATTAAACAGCATTATTGAATATTAAAAAGCTCATCAAAAGTTATCATACTCCAACTTATTTTATTATGATAAAGAATTTAAGGGAGGAAAATCATCCACCTACTTTCCCTCTATAATATTTTATAGGAAAACTAAAATAGATATAAGACGCACAATTTTAAAGAAGAAAAATTTATCGTATATAATTTTAAGGAGGAGATATTATCCCTCCCACTTTTCACACAAAGTTTTAAGAGAGGAAACTTTTATTCATGTTTTTCCTTTTCTTGTCCTCCTTCTTATATGAAAATTGATTAAATAATAGAAGCATAAGGGTTTTGTAGAATTCGAATAGTTAGACAAGTAATTGAGAGCTTTTACCCATTTTGCTTTTTTGCTTTTTTGTATTTTCAAGAGTTTTTTTATTTAACTTTAATTAAATTTGCTAATAATATAATTTTACGAAATTATCTATTACAAAGGAAAAAGAAAAAAAATTGAAATAATTTGTTAACATATATCCTTTGACTAACAACAATTTGTAAGATGGATTAACAATTCATATTTTTGTAATATTTCCTAAATTTTATAATTTTCATTTTTAATGGCTCTTATAATTTTTTTTTTCATTTTGTTCATAACAAATTGAAGTTGTAGTGAATTAGATGGCATCGGTATATTTAAAAGCCTAAAAAAATCTAATTAGTGCATAGACACCTTAACAATAGGATGAAATGAAATTAATCATTGAGAATGGCCAACAATATTGATTTGATGATAATTGTATATATTACAAAAGAAGCTAAGATTGTGATAAAAGACACAATTTTAAGGAAAGCAAATCATCCCACCCACTTTCATGGTTTATAATTGTTTTTCTCTTCCATTTAGAAAAGAAACAAAATAAAAAACAATATTTTTTGGGATCACAAATATAGATATTTTTTGCCAAAAGAGGAAAATATAGATATAAGATGCACCATTTTAAAGGAGGGAAATTATCATTGTGCAATTCTAATGGAGGGAAACTATCCCACCCACTTATTGCACAAAATCTTATGGGAGGGAATTTATTAATTTTTTTCACTTTTTTGTGCTTATTCTTGGAGGCAAATTGATCAATAAATAGAAGGGTAAGAGTCACTTCTTTATTATATTAACAATTCATCTTTGTAATAACCTCATTTTTATACTCCTAACAATTGTTTTTTACGCGGGCATCAACAAATCCACAAATCCATAGTGTTATTGAAATTATCAAATGTGAGTATCTTTTCTTATTTTATCATTGTCTTTTATAACCATTAGTTAAACTCAATTATTTAAAACCAGCATTTCTTTCGATATATATACACATTTTTTCGTTATTAAAATTTCATCAGTGATAGTAGTTTATTATTATTATTTGTTTAGTATTATTCTAATATTTGTCTGACTTGATTTTATTGAAAATATGCCTTTTAGGATGGAATTAGTACGAGGAGGAGAATTATTCAAGCAAGTGTTCCAAATCCATTGCCACCAATGGACCAAGTTTAACCACAACCAATATCAAGAGATTCAACATTACCAATTGATGTTAGGAGTATACCAAGACCACTAACAATACACTCAACGACTCAACAACAATTGGACCACTTAATAGTGAGGTGAGTACATTTTTCTCATTTATATTTATTTTATCTTTTAAATAAATATTTTTATCAGTTGATTTTATAAAATCCTCATCCACTTTATAAAATAAGTTATAGGTCTTTCGAGGAAAAAGGGACGTGGTGTGGCTAGGGATTTTGAAGTGAAAAAAACAATGAAGGAGGATAATAAAATTCAAAGAGTTATGATTAAATCTGGAATGCATTTACGGGTGGGTCCTACTGAAAATATTTAAAATGGGGACTGGTGTTATCACTTGATTAATGATTCCTTCTTAAGTATTTTATTGGACTAATATGACTGAAGCACTCAAAAAACCACTCTTTTCAAAACTTGAAGTGGTTTTTTTTTTCTTAATAACAAATTTATATTGTATAATTTGTAATTAAAAGTTTTATATTTATAGGGTGAGTTTGATATATGCTTAGATGATCCACATACAAAAGATGTGGTAGATGCAATGATGCAAAGCGCTTTATCACATACAAATATAGATTGCACCAACGCTATAAAAAGTTTAAAAGTCTCGAAGAAGCACGTGCAAATCCTCCCTGATAATATAGAATAGAAGACTGGAGGGCCTCGTGTGACCATTTTGAAGTGAACCATTCAACGTAATATTCCATCTCAACTATTATATATCAATTATCAAATAAGAGTAATGACATATAAATGCTTTTTTTTTCCTCTTCAGGTTCAGAGTGTTGCTAATATAGGTAACTGAGATAAATTACAAATTCTAAACACATCGGGTTTAAACTTCAAAGTCATACTGTCAACGGATTTATGAAATGGTATGTTTGTTAAATCAAGGTCAATATAATGCATATGCGTCCAACTTTCTTTCTTTTTTTTTGGCTCATTTGTTTTTTCTTTTTTTTTCTTTTAGTATTTATAATATAATACAATGTGAACACTTATTGCTATCTTTTCCTTTCCTTTTTTTTAAATTTTCTTACACATTTCTGTTTTTTTTAATAAATTTTTGTCGAAGTTTGGATTTTTCTACTCTATATGCTATTAAATAAGTTACCAATTCATAAAATATTAAGAAAATTTTGCTTGAGTCTTTCAAAAAAAAATTTCATGTAGCATTCCTTTTATTTTAATTCTAATTATTTCATTTTTTTTTATCTTTGATTATTTCAAACATTTTGTGCAATAATGGACAATAATTTTTTTCTCTCAAATTGATGTATATATTATGATAGTTCTTTTTTCCTTTATAATTGAATCTTTAAAGGAAAATAAAGAAGAAGATGGAGATGAAAATGCTAAGGAAAATATAGAAGTTGATGATGATGAGTCAATTGAAATAAAACTTTACTTTGATATGCATCTTGAGAAGGATGGCACATGGCCCTATCCACAAGCAGAACAAAACTATGTAAGTAATTGTACTCCATATAAAAAAAATTAAATTTCTTTTACAGTTACACTATAATTACACCTAAATTAATTTTTGCATTTACAGGAGCAAACGAAAGCGTTACATAAGCAAGCTGTAGATGAATGAATTACAATGAATGGTCATCAAATTCTTGAGAAAGTTTTGAAGCCAAAATTTGGTTTTCTTGGCAGACTTGGTCATGGAGTGAAACCAATTAAATCTAGAGAATCTGAATTGGAATCTCTTTCACAAACTGAAATGGCTAAGTTGGAAGAGAGTTAGCGAACTGACAAATCAAATTCAAAATCAAAGTATGCAAACAAAAAGTCAACAAACAACAATAAATGATCTTCGAAAAGAGCATAATCATCTCAAATTTATGATTGAAGAATTATGGAAAAAAAAATAAGTGGTGAAGAATCTCCTTGAAGGTAAAAACTTTTATTCATAGCAAATTGCTTTTTTTTAGTATCATAAATCTTACTTTACTTGGATCATGATAATATTTTCTTCTTTTTCCTTTAATTTTTATTTTAGGTGGAAGAATTTGAATCAAGGAAGATGGATGATAAGCTCGATAAAAAGAATCATGGAAATTTCAATAGTTTAGAAGATATGGATTGATAATAGATAATCCCTTAGCTAGGATGAATTCTTTTATATTTTAGTACTAATCAGTAATGTTGATGGTTTTTTTCCTATGGAATATTGTTCACTTGTTCCAATTCTGGATTATTTAATAATTTTAGCTTATAATTTTATCAAAATATTATTTCCTTCCAAAGTGATAAAAGTTATATGCATCGTAACTAAAATTGACTCTTTATTTGGTTTATGATAATTTTATCAAGATACAAAACTATATGATTCGTAAATTAATATCATAAGTAAATATTAATAATAAAAAATTCCAATAATAATGTTCTAACAATTTTTTCTTTTATAACTAAAATTTTGACAAAAGAGAATTATCACACCTTTAAATTTATGACATAAAAACTTTTGTCAATAGTGAAATAATGAGAAAAAAGGTAAACTCAGAATATAAATATTTTGATAAAATTAATTTTGTCAATGAAAAGATTTCATCACCAAGTTATTTTGGCATAGTATTTTTGACAAACAATATTAACATAGTAAAATATAGCTGACATTATTATTTTTGTCATGACAAAAAATTTGTATAGAAATTGGTCATCTTGATACATATGTGATGAAATAATTTTGTCACTACAATAGAAAAATGACAAATGAAATTTAGTCAATACAAATCATATTACAAAAAAATTTGTCACTAGCACTTTAATGATAATATTTTTTTTGTCATAGTTCAAACTTTTGTCATTATAAATCATCTTATGTACTTATAGTTTCTTAATCTATTGTGACAAAAATAAGCCTATTATGATGAAAAGAAAATTTGTTAAGACAAATTATTTTGTCGCTATATCATTTTTAGAGACAAAATATTATCATCATAATAGGCATTATCATAGTGACAAAGAACGTTTTTGTCACAATATACATATCACAACAAGCTTATTGTGTTCAATAAATTGACAAACAAAATTTGTCACAGTAGATATTTTATGACAAATTTGGCATTTTTCAAAATATACCATATTTCTTGTAGTGACACTATAGGTTTTGAGGTTGATTTTGTAAATTTAACACACTCTTTGTCAAAGGTTAGATGGTCAGTAGCACTTCAATCAATTATCCATGCATAATTACTAATAGTGCTCAAAGAATGAGAGATCTATCCTGAAGTATCAGTCTTAACAAAGGCTTAGGTAGTTGCTAAGGCAGAAGCCACTTCACTAACATTAGATGGCGCATCGTCCTTATTAGGTGATTCAGAAATAGCAACTGAACCACTTGATTTGGAGTTTCGTTTGTGAGGTACTTTGGTAAGATCCCACCATTCTGGATAGCCAACCAATTCATCATATCGTGATTTAGTGTGCCCTTCTCCACCACAATGAGTGCACACACGTTCAATCGTTTAACAAATACTCATCAATAACTACAATTCACCCATTATAAGCAATATGTCATCCCTTTTACTTATTTATTTTTATCAAACAATACAATCATTAACTGTACACAATTACCCCATCCCCACACATAGCTAGTTATGTTTTATCTTGTCATAGGTGTAACTATGTTACAATAAAAAACAAGGTGATGAAGTCATTGTTACCCATCTGACATCCAAGCTATGCCATAGAAACCTTCTAAAAACCCAACTCATCATCCCCATCAACATTACCATTATTAACATCATCACTAGCATCAAATCATCATCATCCTTCATATAAGAAATTCAAACAAAAAAAGAAGGTTGGATAAAGCTAAAACGAGGATATATCTAATGCAAACATCTATTCAAGGAATTAAATTCATTTTAAAATCCTTTTTTTATCAGACACTAAGTAGGAACCATACCATGGCTGCGAAAATCGCCCTGCCAAGATACGACTAGTCCTCTACTGTCTATCAAAGTATTTTTTTTCTCTTTGTTTATAGTCTCTTATTACAAAAGCATCAACAAAACATTCATATTCAAAAAGACTCCTTTAATAAACAAGCATACATTTAAAACAACACATTCACCATCTTATTCATGGTTTCACCTAACTCTTTAACTTAAGTCAATTATTAACTATTTACTCATTTCAACTAAATTCTAGCCAAATTAATTATAAATAATCATTTAATCTAATTACTAAGTGATTGTAATTAAATTTAATCAATCTAATTCATTTTAGCTTACTAAAGCCTATTTAGTCAAGCTGAACTTAAATTAATTAAGTTCATTTTATATCTAAGATTCATATTAACTTAAGTCTATGTTGACTTAATCTTAACCAAGTTGATTAAATGTAATCAATCCAATTCCTTTTAAGTCATTCAAGTTCATTTAGTCCCGTTGAACCTAAGTTTATTGGCTAAGTTCATTTTATACTTAACTACATATATTTAACAAGCAAACACAAGTTTTCAACTTTGTTTAGAATATGTAGCAGTCGGAATCAAACAAAATTTAAAACTTGATACTGTTAAAATTTGCAAAAACTTAAAACATGATGGGAGTAGATCTTTTTTTAAGCTTTCCATAACCTTTTGAATCACCTCAATCCGAGTTTGGATGAAAAAGTCATGATCAAAATACAGTGACTAGAGGTTAGTAATGGCAGAGTCACGGCTGTGATTTTAAAAACACCAAGATCAGAGGCCAATAAGGGCCATGTTACGCCCGTGATTTTTAACAATATCAAGGTTAGAGGCTAGTAAGGGTGGAATCATGCTCGTGACTTTCAAAAATCATCCAACCCGAGCCCTGTAAGAACCGTTGCACGCCCTTGACTCCTTCCTCCCCCGCTACACGTCCTCTAGTTCCAATTTTTATACATTTTCATCGACTTTTACACATCCAATATTAAATATATCCACCACTTATAACACCTTCAAACTCATTTTAGTTCATCAAACATTATCAAACTTCATCAAACTCTAAATCTACTATTCATCATCTTCTCCACATCTTAACTTAATTCTAGCATCAACATATTAATATCATGTATAAACAACAACCAAGATAAAGAAAACAACTCCACTTATACGTGTATATTCAATAATCAAACAAGAATCAACGACTTACTTGTTTTAAGAAAAACTCAAACATCAAGAACTTCATTATCACTACTTCTTAGAGTTAATATAGCTCCTCCTTAATTGATCTCTACTTTCCATCTTTATTTTCTTCTTTAATTTTTTTGAACTTGAGATTTTGCTATAGGATTTGAAAAAGAAAAAGAAATGGAGAGAAGAAGAAGGAGAAGTTGAAGAACCAAATAAGGAAAGAAAAAAAAAGAAGAAGATTAAGGCAGCAAAGTCAAATGGGAAAAAGAATATAAATAGATAAAATTAGAGATATTTATTAATAGGGAACTAGAGCTTAAACTTTTCAAACAATTTTCTTAAGCATTGAAAATAATTAAAAATTAATATGAAAATTTATAGAATAGAAATTAAGTACTTGAACTACAAATCTAATTTAAAGTTTAATTTGTAAGAAATCAGTATTTAGTTCGAGTCTAGATATAAGATCTGACATTTTTAAGCAAGTAAATGAATTCAAAACTTATGAGAATTTAGGAATGGAAATCAAACTAAGATTTACGTGTTTGGAAATTCAATAAACGATTAAATTACATGTTTAGAGATTCAGGGAATTGAAATTGAAAATAAAGAAATTTAAATAAAGGATTAGGAAATATTTAATAACCCAACTCCTTCAAAAAGTGATTAAAGTAAATAGAAAATTTAAAAAGAGTGTTTAAAATCCTCAATTTTAGTTTAAATTCATTTACTTTAATTAATTTGAGTAATAACCTAAATCAATTTTTGTATTTAATTTGAATTTGAGAATTTAAGACATATGAACTAATACCTTTAAACAAGAAATCAATTTCATAATTTATAGACATTGAGAAAATAGAATTTAGTGGAAAATAGCTAAATAGGGTCTTTTGATATTTAGGAATTTAGATTTAATAAATTGAATTCAATTAAAAGTTGAAACAAAAGTGGTTCAAGTTGAAAATTTGTAAGGTGATAAGACCATTTAATTTGTTGGAAAAGATAAATAGAACAAATAATCAAACTATAAGGAGTAGAATTTAAACTTCAATAATTATAAGAATAAAAAAAATTTTGGATCAAGAAATAGATGAGTGAAGCGAATAAATAAAGAAAAGGAAAGTTTGAAATCTTAAATTCATCTAGATCCATTTATTAATTTGCTTATGCCTATCAATTTAATTATTTTATAATTTAATCTAATTGATTTATTTAAACCTTTCCAAGTTTAAATTTCAAACTAACTTTAAAAACAAGTTCAAACTTGACTATTCATTATTCAATTTAATTGAACCACTTCTTACTTAAATTAATGAAAACTTGGGGTATTTCATAAAATATTTGTTTTGAGATTTAGGAATTTTGAATTTGAAATAAAAGGAGTTTAAAACAAAGAATTTGGTTTAAATCAGATAGTTTGATTTCTTCAAAAAGTTATTAAGGAAAATAGATGATTTTGTAAAATATTTCAAATCTTAATTTCAATTCAAATCTATTTACTAAATTAGTTACATCAAATTATCTATTTATTTTCTATTGTTTACTTATTTGATCTATTTACACTATCTACTTTATATTTCTAACTTAAGTTAAGATTTAGGGTATTTCATTTGTCATGAATGACAAGACTGTGAAGCTTGCGCCTTTATCTTCAAGGCAGATTTACGAAGATTAGAAGCGAATCAAAGAGGCATATGAGCAACAAAGAAAAATTGAGGGTGAGTGTAGTAAAAAGCAAGAGAGTATGAGTGAGAGAGAAGAGAAAAACAAAAGTGTGAATAATAATGAGAGGAGTGAAAAACAAGTGTTTGAGAGATGAAAAAGAGAGAAGCGAGCTACTTGGAGAGAAAAAAGAAGAATTATGAGTGCAAAGAGAGAAAAGTGAGTATATATGCAAAGGAAAAAGATGTTAAGAGTGCTTTGAGTTTAAAACAACCAATGATTGTACTTATGTACAAGGAGGCCTATTTTAATACTAACATTTTTAACCAACCTTTTTCCTATTGTTGTTTCTCCACTTTTGTGGGAATATGGTGACTTGTTTCCTGAAGAAGTTTTAGATGGATTACTGCCTCTAAGAGGAATAGAGCATCAAATTGATTTCATTCCAAGAGCTTCCCTTCCGAATAGATCGGTATATAGGTGTAATCCAAAAGAATCTAAGGAGATTCAAAGGTAATTTCAGGAGCTTATGTCTAAAGGTTATGTGAGAGAAAGCCCTAGCCCATTCGTAATACCAGTATTACTAGTAAAGAAGGATGGAACTTAGAGAATGTGTGTCAACTGTCGAGCCATCAATAAAATCACTGTAAAGTATAAACATCCAATCCCTAGGTTAGATGATATGCTTGATGAATTGTTTAGCTCTTGTGTGTTCTCTAAGATTGATTTAAAAAGTAGATATCATCAAATTAGACTAAGAGTAGGCAATGAATGGAAAACAACCTTTAAAACAAAATATGGTTTGAATGAGTGGTTAGTCATATCTTTTGGTTTAACTAATGTACCTAGCACTTTCATGAGACTTATGAACCATATTTTGCATGCTTTTATTGGAAGATTTGTCGTAGTCTATTTTGATGACATTTTGGTATATAGTGAGAGCATTGATGATCATATTCAGCATTTGTGCTTGTTTGATGTTTTGAGGAGTTAAAAATTGTTTGCTAACCTTAAGAAGTGTTCTTTTTGCATCAATCAAGTTGTGTTTTTGGGATATGTTGTTAGTACTAAAGGGATATAGGTTGATGAAGAAAAAGTTAAAGCTATTAAAGAATGGCTTAGACCTAATAATATTAGTTAGGTTAGAAGCTTTCATGATTTGGCTAGTTTTTATAGGAGATTTGTTTAGGATTTTAGTAGTATAATCGCATCATTGACTGAGATTATTAAGAAAAGTGTGGGTTTTAAGTGGGCAAGTAAGAAAGAGAAGGCATTTAATCTGCATAAGAAAAACTCAACTTCGCACCTACTCTGGCATTACCTAATTTTGAAAGAACATTTGAAATTGAATGTGATGCTTTTGGTTGTGGTATTAGGGTTGTTTCAATGCAAGAAAAGAGTCCAATTTCTCACTTTAGTGAGAAGTTGAGTTGAGCCACTTTGAACTATCCAACTTATGACAAATAATTATATGCTTTGGTTTATGCCCTGCAAACTTAGCAACATTACCTGTAGCCCAAAGAGTTTGTCATTCATACTGATCACAAGTCCTTGAAGCATTTAAGGAGCTAAGACAGATTGAATCGAAGGCATGCTGAGTGGATGGAGTTCATTGAGACATTTGCGTATGTAATCAAGTACAAACAAGGTAAGGAAAAATGTCGTGGCAGATGCATTGTCTCGAAGGTACGCATCAACCTTTACTTTAGAGGCAAAATTATTGGGTTTTGAGTTCATTAAAGATTTATATGTTATTGATCCTGATTTTGCTAATATGTATGAGGCATGTGAAAAGGGAGCTTTTGGTAAGTTCTATGGGCATAATGATTATTTATTTAGAGAAAATGATTGTGTATGCCTAATAGTTCTTTAAGGAAGGACTAATGGGACATTTTGGTGTTTGGACACATATGAAACGAGATGTTGAGAAATCGTGTGAGAAATGTATTACTTGCAAACAGGCTAAATCTAAGGTTTTACCACATGGCATGTACACACATTTGTCTGTACCTAGTGAACCATTGGTGGATCTATCCATTAACTTTGTTTTGGGTTTACCTAGGTCCAAAGCAGTCAAGATTCTGTGTTTATGATTGTTAATAGGTTTTCTAAAATAGTTCATTCTATTCCTTGTCATAAAATTAATGATGCAACTAACATTACTAATTTGTTCTTTTAGGAAGTTGTATGTCTACATGGAGTACCTAAGAGCATAGTTTTAGATAGAGATGCAAAATTTTTGAGCCACTTCTCGAAGGTTTTGTGGGCGAAATTGGGAGCCAAATTGTTATTTTCAACTATGTGTCATCCATAAACTGATGGATAGACAGAAGTAGTTAATAGGACTTTTATCTCAATTGTTACGAGCTCTTATTAAAAAGAACTTAAAGAATTGGGAAGAATGTTTATCGCATGTAGAGTTTGCATATAATAGGACTATGCATTCAATAACTAAACTTTCTCCATTCAAAGTCTTTATGGATTTAATCGTCTGACTCCTTTAGACTCGTTTCTGTTGCCTGCAGATGAAAGTGCTAGCTTAGATGGAAAGCAAAAGGCTGAATTGGTCAAACAAATGCATGAAAAGGTTTGGCAACATATTAAGCGGAGAATGGAGAAGTATGCAAGACAAGCCAATCAAAGGCGAAAGAAAGTTTTTTTTTGAACTAGGCGATTGGGTTTGGGTGCACATGCGCAAAAAGAGGCTTCCGCAAGAATGGCATTCTAAATTGCATCAGAAGGCAATGGTCCATTTCAAGTGGTTGCAAAGATTAATGACAATGCGTATAAGTTGGATCTTCCAGGTGAGTATAGTGTTAATGCTACATTTAATGCTTCTTTTTTTTTTTTTTCCTTTTGATGTAGATGATGCTTATTCGAGGTCAAATCCTTTTGAGGAGAAGGGGAATGATGCAACAATGGATGCATCCAATGATCCTTTACGTTCGAGCTAAAGCTAAGAGGATGAGGGAAGCTTTAGGGGCATTCATCGAGGATACTTGGAAGAAATAAGCCTTATACGAAGACTTCATGAAGGATTTGACTCTAGATAATGATCGGGACCTTCTTAATGTTGTACAAGCTTCAGCTGTAAGCTGCCAGTATAAGCCGCAAGCTTTGATCCATATACTGTTGCCTTCCATGGATACCGTGATACGAACTACACCAATTGATGGCGAAACCTGATATCAATATGTTTGGATTAAATGTTAAGATCGTCTTGTTCGTATGGAAACAACAACTCGTTGCTTATAAAAAGCAAGAACCTTTGTACAATTCATATACGCATAATCAAAGATGGAAATTCGATTGATAAATCAAATTGAATGCCACATAATAGATCTGATAAGTTCAAGAAAAGTTTACTCAAGAACCTAAGAGAAATCTCTCAATTTGTATATTCAAATACAATAAAAAGATTATATATAGAGAGACACAAGGAAACCTAAAAGACACTTAAAATAATATTTCTATCGAAAACATATGCTGGCAACCTTAAAAGTTACACAGACGGCCTTTAAACAAAACAGGAAAAAATTCATGTTTTGGATGTCACGCCACAAGGGATACCCTAAATGTAACAGTTCCCATACTCAATATTAAAGCTTAAGCATGACAACCTTAGTCATTCCCAGAAGCTTAGATGTTAAGTGTAAGGCGTGTTCTTACAAATTTAGAGGATCATACATTGAATTATGAAGCTTAAGAAGATATAATAACAAATTAAGAAAAGATGATTCATAATATTCTGTGTTCATAACAATAGTTGTTAAGTTCTATAATAATGTTTTGATGATAACAAAAAGATGATTAATTGTTTCTAATTTTATTTGTTAAGTATGATTGAATAGAAGCTTATTCAGAACCTTTGATAGTTGTATAAATGAGTTTTTACAAAGTCAAAAGTTATTTCAGAAGTTACGTTTGACCTTTGGTATTTAAAGAAAGTCTTTCAAAAGCATTTTCAGAACTTTCAGTGAGACTCATATATGCTTAACAAGCTAGTTAGAAGCAGAACCTTCAACAGTGGAAAAATAAGTCTATCAGAAGCATTTTTAGAATTTACGTCAGTAGACATATATGCTTAACAAGCTAGTCAGAGGCAATTTCAGAACCTTAAGGATTGACAAGATTTTTTCCAGATTCGCCTAAAATTGTTTAAAATATTGGATTTAAATATTTTTCAAGACCCAGCTCCACTTATCAAGTATATTTAGATAATATGCTTGATGTGTTTCACTTAAGTTGGATTTTATATCATGGGGATCTTTTCACATCAAGTTTTATATAAAGATTATATTGAAAATTATTTTGATATCCACAATATATTCTTTTATAAAGTTTGAATATTTCACGAATTTATTTTGGGGATAACGGATATGATAAGATATGAAAGATAAGTTTATTTTAAAAAGATATAGTTGTTACAAGAAAATCTTTGAAGATAAAAGTTGTTATGAGATTTCGACATAAGATACGGACCATATTACTTTGTTATTATCCTTATTGGATAAATAACATAATTTCATTAAGATTTTATGGGATAAGATATCAACAAATATATTGAAGTTTATCCAAAGAAAAATAATAAGAGAATATCACGTGGAATGGTTGGAGAAGATTATATTATGTTATCAAGATCTATTTGTTCAGATTGCAAGTTAAGATCACGAAGGAGCAGCTGGATGTTTTGAAGTTTTCAAATAAAGATAAAGATGAAACAGATTTGTAGTCGAGATACAAGGGATATTATATCAATTTTCAACGAGTTATTGGGCGTGGGAAAACAAAGAAATAAATATTGAAGAAATCAAAAGGAACGTTAGAAGAAAAAAGAAGAAAAAAAGCCTCCCACGCAGTAAGAAATCTTCTTACTTCTCCCACATACACACTAAGATTACATTGCCTTCATACAAGCTTCATAGATCCGAAATTGTGCAATTACTTTTTATTGCATTTAGACTTCGAATTTTTTTGAAGGAACATTGTTGTTACCTTCTTAGATTGATTGTTTAGTTACAAGTATGACTCTGTAGATCGATTGTAGCTAGAGGATAGTATTGAGAATCGAGTAAAGAGGATTGCACTATTTTGTAACCTTGAATTTTTTTTATAGTGAAACATAACCCGTAAGATAACAGGGTCCCCCGCATGGAGCTAGAAGAGTGGACGACGCATAAGGCGGAATCACTATAAATAGCTACCTGATCTTCTTTTTCCCTCATTTTTATTTTTCAGTAATTCATTGGTAGCATTGTTTAATTGATATATTGTTCTCATGTTTAAAACTTAAAGAGGAAATTTTAAAAGGCGAAATTTTTAAATAATCAATTCAACCCCCCTTCTTGATTATTTTGGGACCAACAATAGTCTTACAAATCTTAGGGGTATTCCCCAGCCACAAATAACTATAGTCTATTATAAAAATATTTCTGTATCTTATCTAACACTAAATTTCATTTAGAAATTCCTTAACCAAAAAGGAAAATACCTGGTTGCAGGGTCCACGTGGCCTCAATCACAAATAGGTAAACTGCAAAAGATATCCATAGAGGTATAAGCTAATTGGCTTAGTGAGAACTATTTCCATTAATAAACTTCTTGTGTAATGAAATTCAAACAAGTTATTTAAGCAGACAAATGAAATGCACATACACGTGAGCAAATAAGGCATATAGTTTTCTGGGAATTATATGTTGAATAGATTTATGCCCTCTATTCGGGGTTTGGTGATACGTAACCTCAAAACAAGTAGTTTTAGAAAAAAAAATTTATGTTTTTGATCAATATCGCCAATAATATTAAGTCTACTTGATTTGAGCCATGCTTCCAGACTTCCGCCAAGCATTTAATTCCATGTCGCCAAGTAATCGCTTTTAATCATAACCGCCAAGTGTTGCTTTCGACCTGAGCTATTATCCTTCTCACCCAAGGATAATAACCCAATGTAATGTGACTCATTTCGTGATATGCATGAATCAATTTATTTATGATATCATAGCATCATTATTATCAAATTTAAGGTGATCATAGAATTTCATACAAATCAAGTGTTATACTAAAACAAACATTTAATCAATTCCTGCCTCGATATTCTTGGTATCCTTTCAACAAATTTTTCACATACATATTAACTTATCTTTTCTTAATTCTAATGCGACTAAGCTACAAACCCAATCAAGTAAAGCAATTTAAGGAAATAAACTCACGATGCCATGTCGACACTTCTCTAAACGGATGAGATGTTCACACAATCCACTTAGTCGAAATAATCCTTGGGATATGGGTTCCTTTCTTGAAATCACCTAGTCAAGAAAATACCCAAAATGAGTATTTCTTGATGACTTTCTTGAATTTTAACAAAACAATGTCATAAGAACATCAAAGTTGTATAAAGGAAGACTCCAATTTAAAATGGCCATAACTTGGTCATTTTAAACTAGGAATTGCACATATAATATACCGATTTCTACCTACTCGAAAAGATCTATCCATTTCTAAAAATATTTTTATCAAACTAGATTATTTAGGCTTCGAAACAGTGGTGATCAAATTCACCATGAATTTTCCCTAACCCAAAAGCAATTTGTTTCAAACATTTAAACCATTCAAAAATTGCTTTGATAAATACTTAGTTATCTATATAGTTGAAAAATTCCTTTTTCATAGATATTTAGCTTATATTTTATCCATGCTCAAGTATTTGTTATCCAACCATGTTTCTTGGGTAAAACAATGTTAATTAAGAGTTTAGAAAACTATAGTTTATAAGAAATCCATTATGTAAATCCTTTAAAATGAATATTTTGATTCCTTTGTTTTCAAAGAATTACTTTATGTTTATCTTAATATTTTTCTAAATGACTTTTTGATAAAATAAATTTCTTTTTTTTTCTAAATTCTTAATATTAGTGCTATTTTTCCTATTTGTTTTCTTTGACTATTTATTTGAAAAATCTTAGTTTTGGAAACTCTCATTTTCGTTTTAAGGGGTTTCCTTATATTATGTTTTTATGGAAATATTTTAGTACCAAAGTCATCTTTTTTTAAGAAACAAAGTAATATTTATATGATTGAAAAAGCTTTTGCAAGACAAAAGAAAATTTTTAAAATTAGTGAGTTCTTTCTAAAACTTGGAAAAGAATAACTTTACTTTTGTTAAACCATAAAATTTATATTTTATATAAAACCATACTTAGGTGATAAAATCTCCTTTTTGTCAAGTATTATTGAAGCTTTAAAGATGTGGACAACAATCCTAATGGACATGATTATGAGAAATAATAACAAGCAAAAATAACATAAATAATAATAAAGTAAGTATTGGGAGTCTTAGCTTTTTAAGGCTCCTGGGACTAAGAAGTAGACTAGTCCAAAAGAAAGAAATAAAAAAAAGAAAGATTATTTTGACTTGATGAGGACAAGTCTAAACTAGAGACTAGTCTTAAAACAACAAGAAATAAATAAAATAGAAGAAATAAATTACTTTGCATGAAAATAAATAAATTGCAAGTGAGCTTATATGCTCTAAAGAATATATATGTAGATATATAATAATACTTAGTTAGATATAATAACAATATATAAGAATAATGTAAATAACAAATAAACAAATAGATTTCATGAACATGAACAATACATGAGCATGTGTAGCTTTCCATAACATTTAGTTTTTGGAAACTCACCCATGGTCATTAGTTACATGACATGAGAAGAAGAATTTGGTAAAGGAATTTTTACCTAAAGAGGGTTTTTAAGTATTAATGTGGAAATGAGTTTTATGTATGTAGAAGGTGGTTTGAGATATTTTGAGAGGTATTTGAGAGGGAGTGTTGAGAGGAAAAATTTGAGAGAGATTTGGTAGTAAATTTGTGGGTAGTAATTGTGTGAAAGAAGTGAAAAGGATGGAGGGGTATTTATAGAAATGAGAGTGAATTTTTGTGTGATTTAAATAAAAAAAATGAAACAAAATTGAGGGAGAGAGAGGGAGTGGTGTGGCACTAAGAGAGAAGGAGGAAGAGAGTTTTATTTTGTATTTTTGTTGATTAAATGAAGTAATAAGTAAGGTAGATGTGAAATAAAGTTATGAGAAATATAAAAAGTAAAGGTAATATGTTATGGTGTTGTAAGAGTAGGTGTTAGAAAAAGTAGAGATAAAAAATAGTGTAGAATAGTAATGAATAGTGTAATGTAAAGTAAATATGACTAATAAAGTACCGGTAGTATGAAAATACGTATATAATTGCGATATCTATTATTTTTACTTACCGAAAAATTATAAAACTGATATTTTTGAAAACCTTACATTTTTATGAGCCTAACAGTATTTCTGGAATATTTTTACTATTCCAAGTCCTGAGACACGTTTTTCAAGAAGTGTATCCGTTCGGTTCAAAACGATTTGCGGTTTTACTAATTGATCTTTTTAAGCTTCTTATGTAGTTATAAACTATTCTACATACTAATTCTTACTTACTTTCTTAGGTTTGCTTATACGGGATTGCGGACTTAAACATAACGTCTACTAGGGTTTTGTTGACTTTAGGGTTTTGGTTGAATTCTCAATTAGGGTTTAAGCTAAACCAATCCCAAAACTTTGGGGGCTTACATTGGAAGCAACGTAGACGGCGGCGTACACGGAAACGCTGGCAATGTAGACAGGAAATGCTGTCAGTGTTCAAGACGGCCTGAATAAACGCTATTAATCACTTTTTAGCATATAGTATGCTGACAGTGTATATGTTGAACACCATGGCATTGGAGAGCTTTAAAGAATTTGATTTTGTTCCCCTTCAACGTCACCGCAAAGGTGATGTAGATCTGTAGGGTAGGCAGCATAGGACTCTGAACTGACTATGTTGAGCTGACTTTGATTGATCTATTGATCCATCATTTTGATCCATTCCTGAGCTGACTTTGAGGATGTTGCAGTTTAAGTTCATCCTTGGTAATGTGCACATGTTTCTCTCTTCTTAAACTTGTTGAATGATTCCATTGAGTGCATCTTTGAATCTTTTAGCTTGAGTCCTTGTAGCCATTCCATATTGTATCTCTAATGGGTCTATACTCCATCTTCTAGTCATGTCCTCATCGTTCCCTTCTTCTTGAGAAGGATTTATCCTTAAATCATCACTTGCGTCAAACAAACCTAAATTAGTAACATTAAAAGTAACACTCACTTGATACTCACCAGGTAAGTTACTTTGTATGCATTGTCATTGATGCACTCGATGACTTGAAAAGGACATCGCCTTTTGGGAGTAACTTGGATCACCGCTGTGCTGTAAATCTTTCCTTGCGCATGTGCACCCAAAACCAATCACTAGGTTCAAAGGCCATTTGACGACGTCCTTTGTTGGCTTGTTTTGCATACTGCTAAGTTTTTTCACTCTATGTTAAGCCTGGCCTTTTCATGAATTTACTTAACAAATTTCGCTTTCCTTTTGCCATCCAAATTAACAAACTTAGACAGGTAAAGGTGACAAATCCAAAGGAGTCAATGGGTTAAAACCATACACAATCTTAAATGGTAAATATTTAGTAGCAGAACGTAATGCGATTATAAGCAAACAGCATGTGGTGGGCATTCTTCCCATGTTTTAATATTCTTTTTCAATGATAGCCTTCAACAAAGTAGATAAAGTCCTATTCACTACTTCAGTTTGACCATCAAACTATGGATGACAAGTTGTAGAAAATAATAATTTAGTTCCTAACTTACACTTAAGGTCTTCCAGAAATAACTTAAGAACTTAACATCTTTATAAGATGCAATTGTTCTAGGCATACCATGAAGTTTTACAATCTCTTTGAGAACAAATCTGCAACATGAGAATCATCATTTTTGTGGCATGGAATGAAATGTGCCATTTTTGAAAATCTATCAACTACACAAAAATAAAATCCCTACCGGTTTTACTCATAGGTAAACCTAATATAAAATCCATAAAAATATCCCTAGGGTTCACTAGGAATAGATAACGATGTGTACAAACCATGAGGTTGTACTCGAGATTAGCTTACAAGTGATACTTGTCACAAGACTCTATGAACATCCCATATCATGAAGGGCCAAAAAATGTTCCTGTAAAACACTCAAAGTCTTTGCTATCCCAAAGTGTCCCATGATCCACCACTATCAGACACCTTCACCAGCAACTCCCTAATAGAACATTTGAGGATGCACAATTTGTTTTTCCCAAACAGATATCCATTATGCCTATAGAATTTACCACAAGTGTTTTCTCACAACATGCATAATCCTTAGCAAAGTCTTGGTCTATAGAATATAACGCTTTAATATGTTCAAAACCAAGTAACTTAGCATCTAATATTGAGATTAGCAAGCACCTTCGTGAAAGTGCATCGGCTACGATGTTTTCCTTACCTGCTTGTAGCGGATGACATATGGAAATGTCTTGATGAATTCTACCCATCGTGCATGCCTTTTGTTTAGTTTATGTTGGCCTTTCAAATGCTTCAAGCACTCATGATCCATATGAATCACAAACTCCTTAGGCCACAGGTAGTGCTGCATGTCTCCAAAGCTTTAACCAAAGCATACATCTCCTTGTCATAAGTAGGTATTTCAAAGCTGCCCACTAAGTTTTTTGTTGAAGTATGCTATAGGTCTTCCTCCTTGCATCAGAATAGCTCCAATTTCTATACCTGAAGCATCACAATCAATTTCAAAAGTTTTAGAGAAATCAGGTAAAGAATAAAAGGAGCATGGCTAGTTTATCCTTGATCAACTGGCTTTTTCTTGTTCCACTTCCCACTTGAACCTAATGTCCTTCTTGATGACTTCAATTAAAGGCGCGGCTAGGCTACTAAAATCCTTACAAACCGCCGATATAAGCTAGCTAACCCATGAAAGCTTCTCTTGAACTTTACTACTACTTCTCGTTTGTTGTGGAAGCTACTTCTAGCTTAATTCCCTACTTCAACGTTGTTTTCCATCTAAGATTTCTCCTATGATTTTATTGAATTTGAGATTTGGGGGTTGATATTGAGAAAGAAAAGAAGAAGAAACATAAATGAAAAAGAAGAAAAGAAAGAAGCGAAAAGAGAGAAAAAGGCAGGTGGAAAATGAGGAAAGAGAAGGAAATGATAAGGTTTTATAAGATTTTTTAGGATAGTTATTGCATAAGGTAAGGGTTTTAATTTAAACTTTTCAAATAATAATCTTTAGTATCAAAACTAATTAGAAAATAATTTGAGAATCTATATTATAAAAATTAATAACTTGATTTAGAAACATACTTTAGAAGTTTAGTTTATAAGAAACTGATATTTAAATTGAGTTTTGAGCTTAAAACTAATATTTATAAATAGGTAAATAAATTCAAACTTTACGGGGATTAAAGGTATGGAAGTTAAACTAAAATCCCAAAGTTTAGGAATTTGCAAAACATTTAAAATATTTGTTTTAAGATTTAAGAATTTGAATTTGGAATAAAAGGAATTTATATTGGAGGAATCCTAAATAATTGGATAGTTTGATTCATTATAAAAAGTTATCGAGGAAAATAGATGATCTAATAAAATATATCAAATTCTATTTACTAATTTGATTGTGTTAATCTATCTAATCTTAATTCATTGTTTGTTTTACTCAACTATTTAAGCTATCTAAATTCAATTTCCAAATTAAATATAATCCAAGTCTAAACTCTACTACCCATTATATTATTCACTTAAACAATTCCAAATTTAACTAGATGAGAGTTTGAGATATTTCATTTGTGAAAAGTAATTTTGGAAACCTTTTTGTAAATTTTTAATGAACCTTGCTCGTCTCATGTGGAGTTGGATCTCTTTGGCACTTAAGCCTTTTGTGAAAATTTTATAAAACTTGCTTGTTTTATGTCAAGTTGGATCCCATGTCACTTGAACCTTTTAGAAATTTTTATGAAACTTGCTCATTTCGCATTGAGTTGGTTTTCCATGGCACTTAAGCCTTTTTCACATTGTTTTCTTAATACTATCATTAAGATAGTTGACAAGCGTTTAATATTATCTATGTGGTAGTTTTCATGGCTTTAGACCGAATTGCGAATCATTTACTCTTCATCAAATTGAGTAAAAAATTGAAATTTTGCTTCATTCGATCTAGTTCGATTCACAAATTATTTTTTTTTTTTTAAGCTTAGTTACAAACTTGTAAACTCATCAAAAGCCTTTGGGGTTTATGGTTGGCCTCTTGGCTTAGTAGATTGATAAACTAAGTCAAACAATTGGTAAACCGACTTGAATCACTTGACAAACACCTATTGTAAGTTTGATTCTTCCCATTATGAAGATAGTTAGAATATTCCTCCATGGCTCAACTTCCACAATTTGGTTAACAAATACTCACTCCTCATTACTATGTCCTACATAACACTAGTAATTACGAGGAGTTCTCCTTCTATAAATACCGGCTTTATAATTCTTAAAGACAAGTATTCTTAATCGGTTTTTTTTTTTATAATTTTTATATACATTTTTTTGTAGCATTAGAACGATACATGATATTGACTTGAGTGTCGAAGTGGATCCACTAGATAATCATCTAGTATATTATTGGCTGTATCTTGTTTTATAGATCTATTCCGATATTTAAATCCAAGCTCATTTACAAAAATATTAAAAATACTATCAATTTTGAACAAACAACAAAAGTTTAGAATCAAAGGAAAAAGAAAAATATTTCCATGGCCATAATTATTTAACAAAAGAGGGGGAAAAAAAGGTAGCATCTGGAGGAACGGATGGTCCTATTAAGAAACCTCTGCATTTTAGATTTGGTGACTAATTAATAAAAAATTCATTTAAAAAAAATTGTTAATTGTCAAAGATTTCAGATTAGGAGGAAGAGTGAGGGAAATCGTTGCCGATTATGGTAACCTTCTATCTCCCTCCAATTTCTTTAATTTGAATTTGAAAAACATTAAACAGCACATAAAAAAAAAACACACTCCCCATCTTTTGTATAGTCTTTGTGTTTCAAAAGCACAACCTTTTTATATTCAATTTTCATAATTCTCAATCACATGTCATGCCTCTACAACTCCAACAACATTCATATTCATCTGACAACCGCGCCTTTCCCCCCTCTCTCCTCTTTCTCTCTCTTAAAATTCAAAATTCTCAACGGATCTGCAATTCGTTAAAAACCCTAATCTTATAATCTCCACATATTTGATCTCCAAAGTTGGAAACTTTCATGTTCAGATAGCAAAACAGTCTTTAATAACACATACCCTTTTCATTTTGATGAAGGTTACAGCTTTCGTAGAGGATTTTTTTGATATTTTTTCAATTCCATTAGACCCTGTTTTTGCTACCCTTAGGCCAATTTGTACACTTTGTTGTTGACTAGTTACCTTTAAGTGATAAAGTTTTGATTTTTCGAATCGGGTTTTATGTACAATGGGTGATCAGTGTGATTCTGAGATTCAGTTGGAGTGACAAAATCAGATGTAAAGGTTGGTTCTTTTGCGAATTATTTGAATAGATGAACATAGAAAAATGTCATATTTAAATTGCATTTATGTTTGTGTTCAATTCATTATATAATATCTCTGAGTGTTGGATGTGCTTAATTTGATTGCAGAGGGGTGAAAAACACCATTTGGATATGGACGAGAGGCATGAAGTTTCGCGCAAGCGGGTCAAAATGCGGGACCTTGACTCTGTCTTGCGTAGTGAAGGTAAAATTTGCTTGTATCGATACGTCACAAGGTGCAATTATGTGTATTTTGATTCGAATTTTGATATAGAGAAATTATTTTCTGGTGTTTTCTTAGTGGAAGTGAAATGGACGATTGGCATTCCTGTTTTATATTTGTTTTTGGCCAGTTATGTGGTTCCTACGTCTGAGCAGATACCCAGATATCAGACTGTTTGATTTGTGTATTCAAGGGGTGTTAACTTTTGTTATCTTGTCATAATTAGTTTCGTTTGTTTCGAGCATGCATTTTGCTAAGAATATACAAATGGATGAAATATCATGCATGATTAATCTATTTTGTAATCATATCATATTCAGTTGGATGTGTCATTAGTTTTAGGTTTCTGTCTTATATCCTGTTTAAATGTATTTTTTGTGTCAGGTGAGTACTTGCCACCCTATTGGGCAATTGCTGCCATATTTGCATTACAATTTCTGTTAAGCTATTAGCTCAAATAGGCATGAGGAAATGAGCATTCAAATCTCTTCTTTTTTAACATTTTAATTTTATTTTTCTTTTGATATTTGCAAGCAACTCTTTTAACTTTTTTTTTTTTTTTACCTCTCATTCCATTGGTCACAAGTGTAGATTATGGTCACAAAATGAGCATTGTGCTTGACATTTTCCACGTAATAGTTGTATTTCTCGTGATCTGATTATCAGCCTATATATTATGGGTCAGAATTTGGCTATACATATTCAGAGATGATGCTGATGGCTTCATCTTAATGACCTATATTTATAACGAGTTTGCTTAACTTGTCCAGATTGTCTCTGTAATACATACTGAACAACTGTTTGACTAGCACTTCTTTCAAACTTTTGTTTAGGATTGAACACGAGCACTGGTTATTTGAAACCATCAAGTGCTAATGGATTCCCTAATAAATTGCAAGATTGTGAAGAAGTAATGTCGCAGGTTACTCGGGAAGTTGTGAGTGCTAGTTTGCTTAGTTCTCAAGGAGATGAAAATATTAAGATAATTCTGCTGCAGATGCGAATGTGGTCAATAAAAACTTGGATCTCAATATTGAACTGAGTTTGGCAAGCAAATCAGTTGGTGATGCTGATGATGCATCCTTGTCATCAAAACCAAAAACTTCAGGTGGTAATGATTCGGCAAATTCCAAGGGACTTGACCTGAATCTTAGTGCTGAAGAAGTTTCAAGCTCAGTAAATCCAAATCCCTTTCACCCCTAAAAATCCTGACCAGTGGAAGCGAAAGGATATTTCTGAATGTGCTAGTACTACTGGCCCATTGGAAGAGAAAGATGCATTGCAAATTTGGAAGGAAATGAAGCAAAATGGTTTCCTTTCATCTTCTCATGGGGGTATACCAATCCCTAAGAAGCGTGGTAGGAAAAATAAAGAGGATTTGCTCAAGAAAAAGATGGAGATAGCAAAGAGAGAGCAGGTTGACAGGTTCACGAAAATGGCTGCACCAAGTGGACTGCTCAATGGGTTGAACCCTGGGATAATTAATCATGTAAGGAACAGCAAACAGGTGCAGTCCATTATACAATCCCTGGTGCAGTCTGAAAAGCTTGAAAAAGCCCATGATGGAAGCAAACACCTATCGCATATTCTTTCTGGAAATAAAGAAACAAGTAATAGGATGGAGCTGGGAGCTTCTGATGGTTCAGAATACACCCACCTTGTTACTCTTCTGAAAATGTTGTTCCAAACCCTGTCATTGGGGTTAAGCATACAGTAGGCTTATCTGTGCCAAATAATAGAGCTTTGTCATTTACTTCAGAAGATGATGATGAAGATGGTGAGTCAAGCTTGCTGGAGAAACATTGTAGCAAAAGTTTTGGATCATACTCTAACTCCTTGAATCAGGCAAATTCCTTTGTAGCTAAGATGTCATCATCCCTATGTACAGCTTCCGAAATCGTGAGTTCCATATCCAATGAGGATTCAGGAACTGCTACAAGTGTTTCTCTCTTTCTTTAAAAGGTACTTCTTTCCCTAATGCTTTGCTCAAACTCTTGTTTCTATACATGCTTAGATCCTCATTGCTATTTTAACAAAATCACTGAAACATTTTGCTGGTAACTAGGACAGAATGAGTGTGTTTCGTTTACACCTCTTCTTTAGTTATTTTTTTTTCATATTATTTCTTATTGATGAAAGATGTCCTTAAACCAACTCAAAGATTAGCAACGGAGTAAATATCCAAGATCTTCTAGTAAGTTTATGTAAATAATTGGTGGGTGGTGATAGGAGTTAAAAACAGTTAGCTTTGTAGTCTTTCATAATATCGAGGCATGCGGTGCCTTCACCGATGTTGATAATTTTTTTGTTGGGGTTTGATTTCAGCTGCTGGTATTGCTTCCCAGTGGTTAGAACTATTGCATCAGGATATTAAAGGACGATTAGCAGGTAATGCTGTGCTTGTCGAGCCCCACTGCTGATGTCAAATTGGATTGTAGTCAACTCTGCACATAATTTGATTTCTCCTGAAACTGCAGCACTGAGGCGCAGTAGGAAAAGAGTCCAAGGTGTAATTACAACAGACCTACCTTTATTGATCTCGAAAGAATTCTCATCGAACCAACACAAAACCAACAGCATGGATATGCATCAATTGAAATGGGGTGCACTTTTTGATCAAATGGATAGAGCACTTGCAGAAGAAGAGCAGCAACTCGTGAGTCTTCTTTTGGAATTTATTTCAAAATCTATTTCTATCAGTTCTATTGCCAAGTTTTTGTCTTACACAATCCAACTGATTTTCTGTATGAGACGCATCAGTGCTTGATTTGTTGGTAGATAAGACGTTTAATCTTGTATTGGTCCTCTAACTAGATTTTGACTTCTGCCTATGCTTCAACTTGCTTGGCTGATCTATGGGACTTCCAGACTGAGGAAACATTTATTCAGCCATTTGCTTTTACTTTTTCAAGCAGAATGAAACGAACTGCTTGTTGATGCCTCATTTTCGTTTATACTCCTTATCTTTTAGCTTCCCAATCAATTAATTTACCTGGGCTAAATTGTGAGTTGTTTATTATATTCAGGAAAGTTGGTTGAGCCAAGTTAAGGACATGCTACAGCATTGTGAACAAGGTGTGCAACATGTCCAGTTCAATCCTGGTTTTGGTCAGCAAAACCCACGATTACTTGAAAATTTTTCAAGGTACAATATCTGGAATCTCATTTATGCTTATGTGATTCCTTTCATACACCATTGATGAGGCATGGATCTCATTAAGTTATTGTTGTTTTTTTTAGCTATTACATGCAAGCTTTTTGCTGTTTCCATGCATTCTTCTTTGAGTGAGTTAAAATTATTTGTTAATAATCCATACTTTTTGTAACATTAATGAGACAATCGTTGTGTTGATGCTGGAAATTTAGACATCTCCAATAAGCTTAGTTGAGCTAGATGAAGCCTTTCTTATCACAAGAAACTTGTGCCTCGATCATGAAACTTCAGACTTTTGATTAGTTAGGATTGGCATGCTTCACTTGATGATTGATGGTTGGTTTTGACGTGTAAACAGTTCTTGTACACAGCTGCAATTTTCAATCTGTCCTAATGTAGTGGTTAAAAATATATTTAGAGCACCAAGGCAGGAGAAAATATCTTATGGTTTGATTATGTAAAGTCTCAAATTTGTAATTCCTTCAACAGCTTTAAAATGTTTACAGAAGCTATGCCGATTCATATTCCCCATGATAGTGTGGAATACCGTGAAATCTCATATCCTTGAAAGATAAATAAATAAAAGAAGATAAAATACCATCTTTTTAACCCCATTTACATAAATTGGAACTAGGAGTGTGTGCTAGTTTGTATGGAAAATTTCTTTTAAAGATTTATTTTAATTTATGTTCTAGTGATTCTTATAATTATCAAAACTTTAAATTTGGTTATTGTAATACGTTTGGAAATGTCTTCTGCAAAACAAATAAACCTAAGTGCTTCAACTACCACTAGCTCCTCATTTAGGCAAATCTGTTTGTTGTAATGATTGTTTTGCTTTGCAGGTCTGGGAAGGTTGACAATACTGATAGAGAATTGGCTGTTAGGGCTGCTGCTGCTTCTATTTACTCAACTTGCAACTTCGTGTCGACAAAGGAGAATGTGCCTTGCTGTTGATCAATAGGTCTGGGCAGGTTGACAATACTGATGGAGAATTGGCTGTTAGGGCTGCTGCTGCTGCTTCCATTTACTGAACTTGCAACTTCGTGTCGACAAAGGAGAATGTGCCTTGCGGTCGATTAACAGGTCTGGGAAGGTTGACAATACTGATAGACAATTGGCCGTTTGTTAGGGCTGCTGCTGCTTCCATTTACTCAACTTGCAACTTTGTTTCGACAAAGAAGAATGTCCCTTGCTGTTGATTAACATGTGCAAATGCAGTTTCTCCTTTGGATTTTCCTTTTTAAACATCCTAACCGTGCTAAGTGCACTCGCAGGAACTAAGTTGTTCTGTAATTTTATATCAATTGATTTTAGACATTCACCATTTTTACCTGTAGGATCGGACACCATGACTTTGATACAATTCACAAGCTTCATTTTTAATTATCAATACAAAGTAGGATGGTAAAAGGGGGAAAGAAATTTGAATATTCATTCAATTCTCAGTAGAAATGATGTTGATGACCTTGATACAAGGAAAACAGAAAGATATTGCATAACTTAAAAGATCAAGGGATTAAAAAACAAAAAAAAAAGTGCACCATTGTACTTGGTGATTGTACTCTTGTTCAAAAGGAAAGGACAGGAAATTATATCATTCGTCGTTTTCATTACTTCTTTTGGAAGTACTTGTATCAGGTACAACGCGGTAATCATCTTGAAAAGACTACTCATTGCTTGCTATATCACTAGTGTTGCTTGGATCTGAACAGTCATCTCCAAAGTTATTTTCCATTTCTTGATATATTTGATCAGCATCACTGCAGTGCCTACACGTCTGAACTTCTAGCAAATGGGGAGATAGGGTTGATTGTTTTGGGTCTAGAATGTATCCATTTGTAGAGAAAGCTTGTTCCACCATTGTTAATGCTTGAGTTGCTAGAACTTGTTTGGCAAGAAGGCAAAGGATGGGAAAAACATTTGAATGTTGCTCCCACCATTCTATGGTGGAAAATTTTTTATCGATACGCTCTAAACAAACGTAAAAGTTGTAAACCTCGAGATTTTTTATACAAATAGAAATAGATAAAAATAAAAATAGAAAATAGAATGTTCATATAGGACTCAACCAAGGCTTTAAAATAAAACCACAAGTCATAATGAGCCTGTATATAATTTCAAACCCTAAAACAAAGCTCGATAAATAATAATAGATCGTAAAAATAGATTTACATAATCAGTATCAAAAGTGCAAATTATAGAAATAATTTAAATAGGACTTTAAGTGTATGAGCAAGTGAATAAACAATTAAGTTTATAGTTAGAAAACGATAATCTAAAGATAAATTGTTAGGGTTATAAATACACAATAAAAGCATAAACAGATCAATAACTAATGATCTAAATTCCAAATAAATATTTGGATCACATCATTATTTTAATTAGATTATTCTTAAACTATTAGAGTCAAACAAAAATTGGTCTATTAAGTTTAGAAAACCCTAATCGGGTGAGATAAAACCTAAAAATAATTAATCACGCAAACTTTAAACCTAAAGTTGAACTCAATAACAATCTAGAAATGATGTAGAACTCTGCATAAATTTTTGGAGATAAAACTTTTGAATAAATATCGTATTTGTACTTGTTAGACTTAATAAACTATCCTAAAACTAATTCAATCAATTAATTAAATATTATTATATTAATATTTGCACAATTCGGTGCAAATTGTGCTCAATAGTGGCTAAAATCACCTCAATATTTCCTAGTTGAAAACAAGTTAATCAAGCAACACAAAAGGTCAAGGCAAATAAAGAACAAACTAATAGCAATGATCTAAATCAACAACTCATTTAATGCATGGTGAAATATATTCAAACAAGCTGAAATATAGTGGAGAAATTACTCATTTTACCCGTAAGATGCAGCTCCTTCCTCAATATATATACATACAATTACTTAGTAACAAACAAACCATATAAACCACATCCAACAAAGACATTTTAGTACATAGAACCAGCCTCGATCAGCAACAAAAACAAGCTCAAAGACAATCCACAACACTCACTTAAAAGTAATCAGAACTCACTTAAAACATATACCAAAACAACCATTAACAAGCTTTGGAGGAAGACAAATAAGGTAAGGAAATTCATGTTAAGTTAATTTATATGAAAAACATTAGCCTAAACTATGTTTCTATTAACTTAGATTCATATCAAGACTTTGGGGAGAGTTTAGCACCTCCAAATCTACTCAAACAAGGTAATACTCAAGCTTAACCCTTATATATATATGCTATTATCTTTATAGAAGTTAGAAACTAGGCTGAATGATGATTTAAAGAAGTAATATGTATTGATATATCTCGTATGATACATGTAGAATGTAGATAAACACTAAGGAGAAGCTTTAATACAAGTATAATACACATATGTTAACGGAAAATTAAGTTTCAAATTGAAGAAAATCGGAGAAGATGATGAAAAGTATCAACACTGCCCTTAAGACGGCAAGTGTATACACTCAATGTCGTGGCGTACACGGTTAGACTGGTGGTATTGAAACGGCTTAGATTGGAATAAAGCTATGTAAAATTTATTTTTATGTAATATGAACGAATGTCGGCAAATCTGAATTCTACATCGGCAGCATAGAAGCCACGCATATTGTAAAGCTGGCGGCCTAAAGCTGTAGGTTGATACAAAATTTCACATAAAACATAAGAATGCCGTCATCTGGATTTCAACGCCGGCGGAGTTGTAGTCGGTGTACACGCATAATTTCCTTACGTGAAGTCTATTTTATACAAACAGATTATTTATATATATAAATAATAATAAACATATATTATATATATATTGAAAAAAGCAGATTTTTACTAAGATGATGATGATGATGATGATGATGAGATAGTTTGACATTTGAAGATTATTAAACCCTAAGAGCTATAGGAAAATATTAGTGTTATTAGCAACTATAATTGTTAAATATTTGTTTTATATAGATAAATATATAAGAATGGAAATCTAAATAAGCTAAATTTACGAATAATATGATATTTAAAAATGAAAAAATAATTATATGAAGCAGATTAAGAGAAACACGACGAAACTAAATAATAAGAAATATTAGTTACCCTAATATGTTAACTAAAAGAATGATGTAAAAAAATAGTGATAATAGTAATGACAAAAATATCAATCTACCAAAGACAACTTCTATAACTACCCAGTAAAAATATATAAATATCCAACAAGATCAAGAAAAGAAATGACTAAAATATTAAATAATAATGGTTATCATAAGACCATTAAAGGACCAATATAGTAATAGAAACAAAACCAAATACAAATATTGGACACTTAGATACCCATAGGAGTTTAGTTCTATAATTTATGTTCTATTGATGAATATTTTATTCATCTCAATAGGTGATTTTTGAATCTATAGAGGACTTTCTAGTCAATTATTACGACTAATGCTTATAATTAGTTGAATATGTAATGCAAAGATAATAATATGATTGATATGGTGTTATAGTTGAAGTTGTGATTTGATTGTACGATTGTTAAATCTATAATAACAAAAGTGATAATAGTGATTGTTTGATGACATTAATAAGCATGTTATAAGCTGTGTATGTAATGTTTGGACACCCTAAGTCTGATTAAGAATTATTGACTTGTAATTAAAACAATCATGCATACACGAACTGCATTATTGCATATATAGAAAGGATGACAACTTGCTATGTATTAATATTTCGGTTCTCTGTTAATGCTTGGTTTTTCTAAAGTGTTAGTTCTTCTAAGGTTTTCTTTGTTCCATCGATTATATGGGAACTAAGTAGCAATGAAGAATGCTGCCCATAGTATCGCTTTGAATTGATTAATACTTAGGGAGTTTCTAAGAATTGATACAGGAAATGATCAGTTAAAACATTATTAAGCTAAAAGTGATAACCCAAGATAAGAAATCGTTGATTATTCTGTAAACTTAGTCTCTCCTGGGTAGGTGGATCATAAAGTAATTGTTTTTAAACCCTAAAAAGAGAGCATAAATATTTTTCTATTTGGATTCTAGATCATCCAAGCTTGTATGTGAGCATATGTTTGATTGATGGCATTACATATGATTTGTTAATAAACTTGTTTGATGTATAATATGTCTGGTTTTTCACTAAGTCCGTGGTTTCGCTCACACTCCTAAAGACATTTTAGGTTTACCCTACGACCATGGCTAGTTACATCCAAGAGTATGGCCCTGGTAAGAGCTTAAGAGCTGGATACTCATGGGTCAAATCAGGATAAGTTATTTTCTATTATTTCTAGTATATATAGATAGTGCACATATTATCAATTATGTATTTGAAGTTTCCTGGAAATATTATATGGTCTGTAATATCTTTATGATACTTGTTACTTGTGATGAAAGTTATTTACTAATTTATGTCTTACATGTATTTATCCTTTCTTATCAGAGCAACTAAAAGATCCTGTTGTTTGAAAAATATGTCACTCTCTAAAGGTAATCTAATGATAGTATTCAAGTGTGGCTTGTTTGCTACTATTAGGGGACCCTCGAGGTGTGACAGTTTTCAGTTAGTATCAGAGCGTAGTTGCTAGTATAAGAAAGATAAATATGTGAAGGAAATAAATTGGTAAATGTAGTGAGTTTAGATCCAATTAGCATCCTTTAATATTAGTTGGGTAGCTATGGGTAGTGTTAGATGCACAAATAGGAATAAAATCTATGTTATTAATATTAATCATGCAAATTTTGACGTGTACAGATAATCTTGCTACATACCATATTAGATGGGAGATATTTAGTATGCAAGAAGAATAACTCTGACAGATTACAAATGCAGATTGCGAGTTATTGTAGAAGATTTGTATCTATGCGGGATTACCAAAACACTAGAGGAGATTTTGAGCACATGGAAAAGAGGATTACGGTCTTTATTTAAATGATGGTTATTCCTAATAAAGAAGGCCTTTCCAAATAATGGATCAGCTATAAAGACACTCTATAGATTTGAGCGGTTGATCGTATAGAAGGGAGGTGGTCTGGAGATTGATAACATAGCAATTATAGTCTCATTTAGATCTGTGAGACCAAATCCTCCTGACTTTAGAGTTTGGGTACTTATTGGAGGAGAGGCGGTATATGCTCACGATGTTCGGTATGATCACATCTTGGTGAGAGAGGATACGACTTATGATAATGACTAGATATTGCACATGTGATCAGGTGCAATTATTCCAGACGTGTATTGATGAGGAAGCCCCCCATTATACCTGAGGTAGCAGGTGGTTTTAGTGCCCCTCTTATATGCAGCATGGAGTAGTATGGGAGTCAGTTCAAGCTATAATTCATAAAAGGAGTATAACAGCAGATCTGTTAGATGAGAGAGAGGAAAGAGTAGAAGAATTAACGCAGAGAGGTATGTCTCCGATTATAATTATGCACGATGGATTGGGACTACACATGGAGGGTGGATTGAGAGAGATATACCACCTAGTTTGAAGGATGAGCAGAGGTCTGCTCCTAGAGGTATTCGGATGATGGATATAGATTTAACCTTGGCGCCACCAAGAGATAGGGCCATGAGGATTGATATTAGTGGTAGTAGCTCCGAGAAGGAGGATGATTATCCTTAGTTAGGCCCTCAAGAGAAGGGCAAAGGATGCTTATATCTTAGCCCCTGAGTCAGACCTAGTGTTATATGATGATGGTGTTTGAGTTATCTTTCAGTGATGGTATGATAGATGAGATACTGATGGACTTTTGATGGTGTATTTGTATATGTAGCATATGATATGTAATGTGATGGATTCTTATCTTTTGATGCTACTAGTAGAAGTTAGGTATAGAGTTAGTGCTATTTTTGATATGTACATAATGCATTAACCATGAGAAGTTTATGTGTGTTTTGGATATGTATATATATGAATGTATTTGATGTCTTTTAGTAAACATGAGTTATGATTTAATCTAAATAACATGTTTAATGTTAATAGAATGCCAAGAGGGTGATATAGAAGTAGAAACATAGGATATCTAAAAATCTACCAGCAAATGCCTCTGCACCATCTTAAAATCGACTAGAGGATGTTTTGCAAAGTCTCCGGCAACAAAATGTATTGATCTTGCAAGCTTTGCAAAATATGCAAGCAACAAATGTAGCACCACCAGCTGAGGCACTAGCAATGCCTCCAACACCCTGTAGAGGAAATGAAAGGCGTACTACACTGGTTCAATTTTAGGAAAATGGACAGCGAACCTGATGAATTTGCTGCCGAGGTACAAGGACCACCCTAGTATGAACAAGAATTACCACCACCGCCCCCATTACGTCCTCAAAGGAACTTGTTGTCGACATTCAGTAAATGCAACAGGTACTTTCAAGGACTACCTAGAAAGCCAGAAGAAGCTGAGGACGCTAGCTCAAATCGAGCTATCTCTTGATGTTTTACAGGTACCGAAAACTCTAAGGGTACCGTATGTAACTTATTTGCTAAGGTTAAGAGTAAGAATATGGTGGAATTCAAAACAAAGAAGTTTGTCACAACCTATCGCTTGGGAAGTATGTAGACGAGAATTCTAAAGGAGAATTTCCCAGTAGCCTAAAAGCAAAGTATAGCACTAACCTGATGAATCTAACACAAGGAAGTAAGACAATTGATGAGTACAAACACAAGTCCAATTGGTTATTACAGTTTGCTCCAGATGCTTGTCGGGACAGTGATGAGCTAAAGAGACAAACTTTCATAGCTGGGTTAGAACCTCATTTCCAGAGGAGACTTGTTGAGTTCGAAGTTGTTGATTTCACGGTTATGATAGAAAAAGCCCGAATCATTGAACGAGCAAAGAAATATGAAGTTGAACGATATAAGAAGAGGGGACAAACTTTTGGGAAAAGAAGATATGATGGTTCTATGGTAAATCCTATGCCTAAGAAGATTAAGTTCTTCAAACCCCTCAATATGAACAAAGGAGGAGTAATTGGAAAGAGCAATGTTACATGTAGGAAATGTAAGGGCTCTTATTATCTAAGGGGTGCCCACAATTACAACACAAGTGTTACTACTGTGGAGAAAGTGGACACATGGCAAATAATTGTCCAAAAAGAAAGATTGCAACCTGTTTTGTATGTAACAAAGTTGGTCATATATCAACTAACTACCCACAAAGAGTGAACACTGTGGTTGGTTCTTTACAATCTAAAGGAACGGTTGGAGTCAGGCTCGAAAAATGGAAATGTCAATACCAACATAGCTAGTACAAAGCTAGAGTCTTTGCTATGTATGGGAATCCAATTGAAGAAGTGAGATGGAGGAGGAAGATGATAGAAATATATGGGAAGAAGTCGACCCTGATGATTACGGTCCCATTGCAGGTATGTAGTTACATATGTGTTTATTTAAAGATATAGTATGGCATACAAATATGATTAGGTGCACAGTATAAGTCTTTATGAATTAAAATAACATGTAATTAATAAATAATAAATAGGATGAATTCAAATGAGAGATCACATTGCATATGCTTTGTTTGACATAGGAGCAACGCATTCATTCGTGAATGCTGGATTAGCAAGACGTGTAGATTACCAATTGAAATCATGAATAAAGAATTGTGAGTTACAATATCGACAGGAGATCTGATGGTAACTCGGGAGATGATAAGAGGATGTCCACTAAAGATTGGGAACCAGGAATCATTTGCTGATTTGATATGGTAAATATGCAGAAATATGATATTATTTTGGCAATGACTTGGTTAACTACTGTAAAAGCAAAAGTTGATTATCGTCTCAAAATGATATCTTTTGTCAATAACTAAGGAGAAAGAAAAGAGTATAGAGGTGAGATACTCAAAGAAGTCGGGAGTAGGATAACAACAATTGAAGTTGAAAATGAAGAGGATATGGAGCTAAGCAGATGTATTCTTGGAGCTATGGAGGGTGAATCCAAAGAATTAGATATTCATACTATCAGAATGGTGTGTAAATATGCGAATGTATTTCCAGATGAATTACTTGGATTACCCCATACAGAGAAGTGGAGTTTCCTATTGATTTGATACCTGGAACTAAACCAGTATCGAAAGCTCCGTATCGCATGGCACCTATGGAATTAAAGGAATTAAAGGTGCAATTGCAAGAATTGTTGGATAAAGGATTTATCAAACCTAGTGTTTCACCATGGGGAGCACCGTATTGTTTGTTAAAAAGAAAGATGGTTCAATGAGACTCTGTATTGACTATGGAGAATTAAACAGAGTGACTATTAAGAATAAATATCCATTATCAAGAATTGATGATCTCTTTAATCAATTAGGAGGAGCTAAGGTTTTTTCTTGAATTGATATAAAGTCAGGATATCATAAATCGAACTGAGGCGGAGGATATCAAAGACTGCATTTCGACCTAGGTATGGTCATTATGAATTTTTGGTCATGCCATTTGGATTAACAAATGCACCTAGTTTTCATGGACTTGGTAAACCATGTCTTTAGACCTTTATTGGATATTTGTGTAATTGTTTTCATAGATGATATATTAGTGTATTCATCTACTGAAGAGCAACATGATGAGCACTTAAGGAGTGTATTGCAAATCTTGAGAAATAACAACCTGTATGCCAAATTGTTTAAATGTAAATTTTGGCTTAAAAGCATATCATTCCTTAGACATATTGTTTTGGTGATGGAATCTCTGTTGATCCTGCAAAAGTTAAAGCTATTATAGAATGGAAAAGACCTGATATAGTTACAAAACTAAGAAGTTTCTTGGGATTAGCAGGATATTATCGAAAATATGTGAAAGATTTCGCAAATTACATGACTACTACACAATTAACCAAGAAGAATGAGAGATTTGAATGGAATGATCAACGTGAACAGAGTTTTCAAGAGTTGAAGAAGAGATTGATATCAGCACCAGTATTAGTTTTGCCAAATGATAAGGATTCATATGCTGTCTACAGTGATGCATCCAGGAATGGTTTAAGATATGCATTGATGCAAAACGGGAAAGTAATAGCATATGCATCTAGACAGTTAAAAACACATGAGATGAATTACCCCACTCATGATTGGAATTAGTTGCTATTGTTTTTGCACTCAAGATTTGATGCCATTTTGAGCAGACAGAAATATGAAATATATACAGATCACAAGAGTTTAAAGTATATATTTACATAGAGGAGTTAAACATAAGGTAAAGAAGATGGTTGAATTGATTAAAGATCATGATCTAACTATCAACTATCACCCTAGTAAATTAAATGCTATGGTTGACGCATTAAGCTAAAAGAATTATGGAGAAGTAGCTTCAATGTTGACAGAGCAGAAATAACTCCTTAAGTAATTTGAGAGATTAAACTTGGAGTTTTCAATACAAAGCTTGGAAGCAAAACTTGGGAACTTGGTCTTGGAACCTACATTACTCCAACAGATCAAAGAAGCAAGAAATAGCACATGGTACATATAAGGATTTTCATGTGGATGATGAAGGAGTGTTGAGAATGAATAGGAGATTATGTGTACCACATGATGAAAGCTTGAGGAAGGAATTAATGCATGAAGCACATTATTCTGGATATTTTATACATCCAGGAGAAACAAAGATGTATCAAGAGTTGAGCTAAGTGTGATGTGTGTCAACGGGTAGAAGCTGAACATCAAAGGCCTAGCGGATTATTGAAAACATTGCCAATTCCAAAATGGAAATGGGATCAAATTTCTATGGATTTTGTATGTTCATTACCTAAGAAGAATGCAAGTTATGATGCTGTTTGGGTCATCGTGGATAGACTCACTAAATCAGCTCATTTCTTGCCAATCAACATAACCTATCCATTGGAAAAATTGGCATGAATGTACCTGAGGAAGATTGTGAGATCACATAGTGTACTTGCTAGTATAGTGTCAGATCAAGATTCACGATTTGTTTCTAGATTCTGGCAAGGATTACAAAAAGCTTTGGGAACACAATTAAAGTTCAGTACAACTTAGCATCCTCAAATTGATGGACACACAGAGAGAACTATACAAACATTAGAAGATATGCTAAGATCATGTATACTAGAATTCAAAGGAAATTGGGATCAACATCTACCATTAGTAGAATTTGTGTACAACAACAGTTATCACTCAAGCATTAGGATGCCACCATATATATCACTATATGGTAGAAAGTGTCGGTCACTATTATTCTGGCATAATTTGGAGAACGTAATGATTGGACCTAAATTAGTATAGGGGATATTTGACAAGGTCACTGTGATAAAGTGGAAAATGAAAAAAGCTTAAGACAGAAAAAAGTGCTAGGCAAATCTGAAAAGGAGAGAATTAGAATTGACTGAAGGAGATCATGTCTATTTAAAGATAAATCCAAGTAAAGGTCTTCATAGTGGACAAACAAAAAGAAAATTAAGCTCCATATATATTGGATCATTCCAGATATTAGAACTAGTTGGAAATCTAGCATATCGTCTTGCATTGCTACCTAACTTATTGGTATACATAATGTTTTCCATGTATCAATACTAAGAAAGTATGTACCAGATCCAAATAAAGTGGTTGAGTTGTAACCAATTGATCTGAAAGAGAACTTGACATATGAGAAGCGCCCCATTCGGATATTGGATAGAAAAGTGCAAACTCTTCGAAACAAAGAGATCCGTTATGTCAAAGTGTTATGAGATTTTCAAATTGAAGAAATGACGTAGGAATTGGAGGATGAGATCAAGCGAAGTTATCCTCATCTGTTTGAAAATTCAGGTATGCATGCAAGCTTTGGGGACAAAGCTTATTTTAAGGATGGAGAATATAAACCCCGAGATTTTTCATACAAATAGAAATAGATAGAAATATAAAAATAGAAAATAGAATATTAATATAGGACTTAACCAAGGCCATGGAATAAAACCACAAGTCGTAATGAGCTTGTATATAATGTGAAACCCTAAAACAAAGATCGATAAATAATAATAGATAGTAAAAATAGATTTACATAATCAGTATCAAAAGTACAAAATATGGAAATAATTTAAATAGGACTTTAAGTGTATTAGCAAGTGAATAAACAATTAAGTTTATAGATAGAAAACGATAACCCAAAGATAAATTGTTAGGGTTATAAATACATAATAAAAACATAAATAAATCTATAACTAATGATCTAAATTCCAAATAAATATTTGGATCACATCATTATTTTAATTAGATTATTCTTAAACTATTAGAGCCTAAAACAAAAATTGGTCTATTAAGCTTAGAAAACCCTAATCGGGTGAGATAAAACCTAAAAATAATTAATCACTCAAACTTTAAACCTAAAGTTGAACTCAATAACAATCTAGAAAAGATGTAGAACTCTGCATAAATTTTTGGAGATAAAATTTTGAATAAATATCGTATTTGTACTCGTTAAACTTAATAAACTATCCTAAAACTAATTTAATCAATTAATTAAATATTAATATATTAATATTTGCACAATTCGGTGCAAATTGTGCTCAATATGTGGCTGAAATCACCTCAATTTTCCCTAATCGAAAAAAGTTAGTCAAGCAACACAAATGGTCAAGGCAAATAAAGAACAAACTAATAGCAATGATCCAAATTAACAACTCATTTAATGTATGGTGAAATACATTCAAACAAGCTGAAATTTGGTGGAGAAATTACTCATTTTACCTGTAAGATGCAGCTCCTTCCTCAATATATATACATACAATTACTCAGTAACAAACAAACCATATAAACCACATCCAACAAAGACATTTAAGTACAGAAAACCAGTCTTGTAAACCCCAAGATTTTTTTTTTGTATAAATAAATAAAAATAGATAGAAATATAAAATAGAAAATAAATAGCTGATTTTGAACCCAGCTGAGACTTTAGATTGAAACCATAAGTAGTGTTGGTCTAGTCTATGGTTTCAAACCTTAAAATAAAACTTTTAAATAGATAAAATATAATTTACGATAGTAGGTATAAAAGCTAAAAAGTAAAAGTCTTAACTAAAGATTTTATGTATACTATAGTACTCGATAATATGCAAATTTTTATCTATAAATATTAACGAATAAATATTTATCATACATGCCATTTAGACCCGAAAAATTGACTTTTTGCACAAGTTTATATTTTTGCCTACTCCTTACATAGTTGTTGGTTATAAATTCATCATCTTCTCTTTGTTTTTGTATTTCTATATATCCTATCTTCCTTACATTTTTTTTTTTTATTTTCATCTATACGTTCTTCATTTCTCCTTAAAATTTTGGAGCTCCTCTGTACGCAAATAAAGGACCAAAACTCTCAAAATAAACGACATATTTGTACCCAATTAGCTTGATAAACTATCCTAAAATTAATTTAATTAATTAATTAAATATTATAATGATAATTTTTGCACAAATTCGTTGCAAATTATGGTTAAATTATGGCTGATATCTCTTCAAATCCTTCCCAAGCCGAAAACCATAACAATTTGGTCAATTTAAGTTAACAAAAGTCAAGGACAGAGATGGATAAACCAATGGAGATGTCCCAAATCAGCCAATGCATTAAATGTATATGGGACAAGCTTTGCAAGTTGCTAAATTTTTGGTGGAGAATTACTCCTAAAAGACTTAAATTGTAGCTATCTTCTCCTTCTATATATATGGTGTGTGTGTGTTTTCCTTAATGAAATACAAACCAAAACAAATAACTCACATAAAACACCATCCAAACAACAACAACAACCAGCTCAAATAACAAGCAAAACACATATAAGACCCTTCCAAACCCATCCTATAGAAGAAGTTTCTAATAAACATCAACCAAGCTTAGGATAAGGAGCATAACAAAGTAAGATAAATTCATATTTAAATTAGTTATATATCAAACACTATCTTAAACAATGTTATTGCTCACTCTAAGTTCGAATCTAACACTGAGGGGCAGTATAGTACCTTCCAATTTGCTCAAACAAGATAAAATCTAATTCAACACTCTCTATACATAACATATTACATGCTAGAGTTAGAAACTAGGTTGAATAATAATTATATGAAGTAATATGTATCGAAATATCACATATAATATATGTAGAATGTAGAGAAACACTTAGGAGAAGCTTTAACACATATATAATACATATATATTAAAAGAAAAATAAATTTCAAATGGAAGAAAAACGAAGAAGAAGATGAACAGTGTTAATACTGCCTCTATGTGTCATGTATACGCTCAACACCGGCGATGTACATAGGTAGGCTGGCAGTGTTGAGAGCTTACATTGGAACAAAAACTACGTAAAATTTATTTTTACATAAAATAAATGAACACCGACTAACTGGAATTATACGTCGGTAGCATAAGAACTGGCATACGAGGTAAAGCTGGCAGCTTACAAGCCAGCATACTCTGATACAAAATAATATGTAAAACCTAAGAACGCTGGCATCTGGATATCAATGCCGGCGGCATTGGAGCTGGTTACACACATGTTTTTCCTACGTGAAGTTTGTACTACATGAACATAATATATATAATAATAAATAATAATACATATATATATATATATATATATATCAAAACAAGATTTACTAAGTAAATAAATAAATATAAATACTTAGAATAATAATATGTTTAATAATTGAGAACTTTTGAACCTTAAAAGCTATAGGGAAATATTAAGTATTATTAACAACTTTAATTGTTGAATAATTGTTTTATATAGATAAATAGATAAGAATGGAAATCGAAATAAGATAAATTTATGAATAATGTGACTTCTAAAAATGACAAAATAATTATATGAAGAATATAAAAGAAACATGACGACACTAAACAATAGTAAACAAATATGAGTTACTATAATGGGTCAGTTAGAGAAACATAAAAGTAGTAACAGTAACTATAAAGATATAAGCTTATTAAATGTCAATTTTTCTTTCAAATACCAGATAAATGTATATAAATATCTAACAAGATCAAGATAAACAAAATGGAAATAAATGTTAAATAATAATTGTTATTATAAGACCATTAATGGACCAAAATAAGTAATAGAAACTAAGCTAATTATCAATATAGGATACTAGACACTTATATGAGTTTAGTTATATAATCTATGTTTTATTGATGAATATTTCATTCATCTCAATAGGTGACTTTGATATTATAGAAGACCTTCCACCTAATTCTATGATTAGTCACTATGAGCAGGTGAGTAACTTAGTCATATTATACAGTTTGTGCTTAAGTTAGTTGAATATGTAATGTAAAGATAATAATATGATTGTTTTGATTGAAATGTGTTGTGATCTGATTGTATGATTGTTAATATACCATTACGGGAGTGATAATATAATGATATGATGATGTAAATAGTATGATGATTATTGTGTGTAATGACTGCCATGAAAATGAATAAGAAGTATTGATCTATTAAATAACCTAGTCATGCATTATATGTAGTGCAATATTACATATACAAATGGGTGACAGCCTGCTACGTATTAATATTTCGGTTCTCTGTTAATGCTTGGTTTTTCTAAAGTGTTAGTTCTTCGAAGGTTTTCTTTGTTCCATTGGTTTTACAGGAACTAATTGGCAACGAAGAGCACCGCCCATAGTATCATTTTGAAATGATTAATACTTAGGGAGTTTTTAAGGATTGATACAAGAAATGGTCAGTTAAAACAATTATTAAGTTAAAAGTGATAACACTAAGATGAGAAATCGTTGATTTTCCTGTAAACTTAGTCTCTCTGGGCAGGTGGGTCATAAAGTAAATGTTCTTTAACCCTAAAAAGAGGGCATAAATCTTTTTCCTGTTTGGATTCTAGATCATCAAGCTTGTATTTGAGCATATGTTTGAGTGATTGCATCACACGTGATTTGTTAATAACTTACTTGACGTGTGATATGTTTGGTTATTCACTGAGCCATGGTTTCGCTCACATTGTAACAATCTTTTTAGGTTTACGCTTCAACCTTAGTTAGTTACTTCTAGAAATATGGCTCCGGTAAGGGCTTAAAAGCTAGAAGCCTATGGTTCTATTTGGGATAAATGGTTTATATTTTCCTAGAATAGATTAGCCAGTATTATCTTATCATTTATGTATGTGGAGAATTACAAAAAGATTACATGGTTTGTAATAATCTATGATACTCTATGATTGAGATGATAGTTATTTACTAATTTATATCTTGCATGTATTTATCTTTACTTGTCCAAGTAACTAAAAGATCTTGTTGTTTGGAAAATATGTCACTCTCCAAAGGTAAAGTATTTAAGTGTGACTTGTCTACTTCTACTAGGGTACCCTCAGGGCATGACAAGCCCTGATCAGCAACAAAAACAAGCTCAAAGACAATCCACAACACTCACTCAAAAGTAATCAGAACTCACCTAAAACATATACCAAAACAAATATTAACAAGCTTTGGAGGAAGACAAATAAGGTAACGAAATTCGTGTTAAGTTAATTTATATGAAAAACATCTTTATGAGATGATATTTATCATTTTGGTTGACTTTAGGGGCTGCCTTATTTAAAGCTTTAAATGGGCTTACTTTGGGCATTAAATATGTGTTATTGGGCTTGGTTAATATCTAAAAAAATTCTGCTATGTAGAAGAAATATATATATTTTAGTATATTTACTTGTTTTAAGCTAGTTTATCACACTCTTAACTACACTCACAAATTTATAAACTCAATATTTATTTATTCTAAGACATTTAGGTATTTTAACACATTAAACATAACACATATATCATATACTAATATAGATCACATTCATCATATTTCAAAATCATGCATAATTGAATTAACACATTTATAAAACATGACTTGGAAAATTATGGCTATTTCAAAGAGTATCCATACATTTCAAGTTCTTCTATTTTCATGTCCAATGCCATTTTGAGGCCCGTAATGCAAGCCTCATATTTCGCTACATTATTGGTCTATGGGAATGTCAATTTTGCTGATGTAGGATACTAGCTACCATTAAGGGATACTAAGCCTACCTTAATTCCATACCCATATACATTAGCAGCACCATCAAAGTACAACTTCCATTTGGGTGTAGACGATGATTCTGAATCTACTAGTAACACACTTTCACTTGGGAATTGGGCTTGTTCTTATGTAGTGTCTTATTCAACTAGGTTTTCTACAAGTTCATTTGAAATACTTGTCCCTTCATTGAACTTTGATTCATGTATGTGATGTCAAACTTTGATAACAACATGTTCCATTTTGAGATCCTCCCAATCAAAGCTGGCTTGTTGGCTAAATACTTCAATGGGTCATGTTTTGTGAGCATTTTAATATGGTAATATAGGGTATATTGCTTGAGCTGATGCATAATCTAAACTAGGGCATTGCGAGTTCTTTCTACTTCAAAGTACCTTTGTTCTCCTTCTGTGAACTTCTTACTCAAATACTAGATGGATTTTTCCCTTCCATTTTCATCTTTCTACCCTAGCATACAACCCATTGATTCGGGAAGTATTGTTAAATATAGGAATAAGGGGTGACCAGTTTTAGGAGCTACCAACACAGAAGGGTTTGTTAGATATTGTTTAATCTGGTTAAAAGCTTCTTTGCATTGTTCATTCTCATGTATAGAAGCATTTTTCTTCAGCATCTTGAATAGAGGACGACACTTGTTAGTTAATTGTGATATGAACCGAGCAATGTAGTTTAACTGTCCTAAAATGCCCCTAACATCCTTGAGTGTCTTTGGAGGGGGTAACTCAAGTATAGCCTTAACCTCATATGGATCAACTTCTATACCCTTTTGGCAACCAAAAACCCTAGTATTTTATCGGAGGTTACACTAAATTTGCACTTTTCTGGGTTTAGTTTCAATTGGAACTTCCATAACCTGGTAAACAACTTCCTTAAGACTGCTACATGATCTTATCCTTCTTTTGATTTGGCAATCATGTCGTCTAAGTATATCTTGACTTCCTTATGCATCATGTCATGCAATAGTGCCACCCTTGCCCTTTGATATGTTGCCCCAGCATTTTTGAGACTAATAGGGATGATCGTATAACAAAAGGTGCCCAGGTTGTGATACAAGTTGTCTTAGTCTTATCTTCTTCTACCATTCTGATTTGATTATATCCGAGAAACCATCCATAAATGAGAAAAGATGGTTTCCTGCTATATTATCCACTAAGACATCTATGTAGGGCAAAGGGAAATTATCCTTGGGGGTTGCTTGATTTAAGTCATGAAAATCTACACATACTTTAACCTTCTTGTTCTTCTGGAGGACAGGTACTATATTAGCTACCCACTTAGGATAGTCAGATACTTTAATGAAACTGACATCCAAGAGTTTCTTCACTTCCTCATTGATTTTCAGTAGGATATCAGGTATAAAATGTCTTAACTTTTTCTTTCTCAGTTTGATATCCTTTCTAGTGGGAGGCTTATGGACTACTATGGAAATATCCAATCCAGGCATGTCTTCATAAGACCATGCAAATATGTCCAGATGATTTGCCAATAGTGATATCATAACTTTTCTCTTTGCTCGCTGGGTAAGTGGTCCCTATCTTAAGATTTTTAGGGCTTTCTTCAATCCCAAAATTGATCACTTTTGTTGGTTCTTCAATTTCAATCCTGTCATGTTCATATTTTTTGCCAAATTTGTTGTATCCCTATGTGATTAGTTACATCACCCTCGATAATTGATTAAGTAGGATCGGGAATGATATCAATATTTTCTTATCTACTGGCATAAGATATCCCTTACTTTTATCGTTACCATTGGATTTGAATATAGGGTAAATAAAGAAAATGGAAAAAGTAAGGACACAAGACATATAAAGAAAGAAAATCATTGTATTTTATTCATTAAGATAGATCGTTGAGTATATATGATTTCTTTATTAAGTAATTGATAAGAAAAATAAAACATAAAAATACTTTGTTGGTTCAACCCTTACTTAGAGGTAACCCTAGAGTTACACAAGGGAATAGAGAACCAATTGTTCAAACTTTGGATTGGTCGAGAGCCGCAGGATGGTCCTATTGGTCCATCATCTGTGGAGTTGATTACTGCCGTTGTACCTAACTTTTGAACATAAGTTGGTTTTGGGAATGTCTCTAGATATTAGGAAATTCCATAGGGGTCTCTAACCACTCTTCACCCCTTCTCAGTCTTGTTTTCCTCTTCATTTCTTGCTCCTCCATCTTGGATGAGACATACCTTAACCCAAATGTCCCCATGTGTCCTTCCTCTTTGTGCTTTTGGTTTAGTTTTCCTTTGCTATCTTTTATCAGCATATTGATCTCCTCAAAGATCTATAAGCTGAAGTCTTCAGATCCTTCTTCACCTATATAGGGGATAGTGATATCCTTGTAGATAGCATGGTCTTGTTCCCCCAAAACCATGACAATCTGCCTCTGGACAATGAATTTGACCATTTGATGTAAGCTTGATGGAATTGCCTTCCAAATGAATCCAAGGTCTCCTAAGCAATAAGTTGAAGGACCTTGGTATATCCAAGACTTAGAATGGTATGGTGAATGTTTATTGACCACTTTCTCTTGTGGAACAAGGGAACCTCTCAAATAAAGATTAATAATTATTATGATGTCCAGTTGATATAGAATAAATTAAAAAAATATTATTAGAATAATAATAAAAGATTTATTATATTTATGATAAATAGCATAATGTGTTTTCAAAATGAGATTATTTATGAAAAGATATGAAATAAAATATTGAATAGCAATTCATATAAAATAATACAAGCAGATGGCATACAGGTGTTGCGTGTGCAAAAATTAAAAAAAAAAAAGATTGACTCTAAAATCAATATTTCTCACAGTAAAAAAAAAAAAAACTTTAAGTTTTTCAACAATATTTGAGTATATCATAGTTTATAACTCTAATTCCCATAATCTATTAAAGATGCTATAAAAAAATTGAAGAAATGAGTATATTTCGTATAACATAAATATATGTAAAAAAACCTTGCAGTTTGGAGGCCGTAGACTCATAAAACATTTCTAAAATGATATTCACAATTCTTTTTTAATTTAGAAACCAAATAAAATGTAAGGTATTGAGTATGGAATTGATAAAATGAAAGATATTTAATAATGAGAAACAAAAAATATTTACATATTAAAAGAAAAAGATTTATAGAAAAAAAAAAAGAACCTCCTTAATCTAGCTCAAAAGTGTCTTGTGTCCATTAACCTACAAAAGTTGAAATAGAAAAAAAAAGTTTTAATAGATAATGACATAAACATAAAAACATAATTATATAAAAACTTAAAAAACACAAATAGAAGAGAAGCAGATACATGTACAATACTCGTTTATAGGTAATTGATTTAACATTCATTTTTAAACTCAATTCGCATGTGTTTAAATTATAATTCACTAATACTAAAGAATGGAAAAAAAAAAGTGTGTGAGAGAGAGAACCATTTAAAAGTGGGAACTCAAATTTACTGAAGTTTTATGGTGTTATAGAATTTAACATTACTTTTGTGCTCACATTGAAAAAATTAACGATTTCAACCTGCAAAAGTTACAGAAAAAATTAACATTTGAGGACAAAATTGCATAATATTATTATGAAAAAAGGAAAATAAAAAAATAAAAAAAAAACACAAACAAAGGAAATCAAGAGAAGTAGATACACAACATTGTCCTTCCTCCTACAATCTCTATATATTCAAATTAACATCCCACAAATCAAAGAAAATAAAATAAAAAGGTGTAGTACTGCAGAACGGAAATGTGAAAAGTAAAAAATTTTGGAACTTTTTGCTGTTGTAATTTATAGAATTCATTGTTGTATTAACAAATTAAAGAAGAGAAGAGTATTAACTTTCTCTGTCTTTATTTTGGAAAAAAAGAAATTCAATTATACAGTTTTTGCAATGCTATGCCAAAGAGTGAATAATGTTTGAACACATCCATAATAGAAAAAACCCTTCATCGTTACTAAAGAACCCTGAAAAATAATATAAAAAATTATCCAATATTTTCAATAAATTACTATAATTAAAAAGCATTGCAAAATAACACACACACACACACATATATATATATATATATATATATAAATTAATCAATCTATACAATGAGTAGATATTTTTCCTCTTCGAACAAGTATTGTCTTCCTATTATCTGCAAAGATAATTATGATGAGATGATGAATCGGGCGAAGCAGATGCTCCTAGAGCCAAATCCATAAATATTTAGTTTCCTCTTTAATGGTTGTATTATTATTATTTTTTTTTTTGTCTGAGATGGTTGTATTTAAGTGTATAAAACCAAAACAAAACTTGAATAAAACAAAATGAGAAAAAAATATATTAAAGTGAAAAGAACCATTAAAAAGAAAATACCATCATGTTTGGTTTGATGGCGTGAAATTCCCTAGTGCTCTCAAGTATGGAAAGAGAGAGAGAGAGAGAGAAAGAGACACATAGATGACGAGAAAAGATGGTTGGGTTTTTTAAAATGTTGAGAAAGGCTCCTTAAAATGGCAAATGGGTGGTTGCTTTTTTTAACTGCTTCTGAAATGTGCAAAATAATAAAAGGGAAAATAAGATAAAAAAATCACTTACCACCATACTATTGGTTTTTTTTAACACTTATAAAAAGTCATTGACTTAATAATAATAGATCAATTATAATTTATTATTTTATTTCTATTTTTTAACAATCTGATTTGGGTCTTAACCAAAAATTATTTATTAAAGGTCAAAATAGAAACCCTTCACCTTTTCCATGAGCTACCATGCATTTCATAAAAACATAACTATATGGCCTCTTAGCTTCATACAAAAGGTCTTAAGAGAATGCTATAGTTTCTCTTTGAACTCACAAGTTTGTCACTATAAGGTAATGAGAATTATTGCTTTAAAAAGGATGGCTGAATTGCTAACCCAAAATGAACTAAAATTTCAGTTTTTTTCACTCAATTTGATGAAGAGTGAATGATTTGCGATTTAGTTTAAAACCATGAAACTATCTCGTAGATAGTATTAAACACCTCCAAACTACTGAAACTAATAGTATTAACAAAGCAATGTGAAAAGGCTTAAGTGTCATGGAAATCCAATTATGTGACATGAGTAAGTTTTATAAAAATTTCAAAAAGGCTCAAGTGACATGAGATCCGACTTGACATAAATACATGAGCAAGTTTTATAAAAATTTTCAAAAGGGGTCAAGTGCCATTGAGATCCATCTTTATGTGACATGAGCAAGGTTTATTAAAATTTTACAAAAAGGTTTCCAAAATTACTTCTTCACAAACCACTCATCCAGGTGAGGCAAGCAAACACTTCCCATGCTGTAATGACCCGACATATCTCTCATCAAATAATTACATGTTAAGTCTCCAACTGTGTATAATATACGATGATATTATACATAAGGTTATCTGAATAGAAAGGAGTTTATGGAGTTGCTTGATCAACCTGTTTTAAAATACAAAACTTTACAATTAATACTCATTTAAGAGTAGATAACTTTATAAAAATCCATATGATAATATTAACATATGTAATACTTCAAAATTTTACAAAACTAAACTTGAAATCTCCACTATTCAAGGAAAGCAACTTAAATGCTTTACATTTACAAAACATAGCTTTAAGTAAGCCTCAGTATATAAAATTACATCCTAAAATAAAAATGAACTTCTTCTTCTTCTTTTACAAGGAAGCAACATTGTAAAGTTAGGTAGTCCTAATCATCCCACTCATCAAGCCCTCCAATATGTACCATAGCTAATATCATCATAATATTCATCATCACCTATGAAGGAAAAAGTGAGCTAGGGGCCTAGAACACAGTAACATAAGCAAATCTAGGATGGCACACAACCTTAAGTAATACAATGTAGAGGAAAATAAAATTATTTATCTTTATTTATGTGAAACAATTCAACAATGGAGTGTTCAAACTCCGATTTCAATTTGAGGGAATCTGGGGATCCTAAATAATATCAACTGCTCAGGAGGTTGATATAAGCAGCCTGAATACTTATATCTCCTATATAACTTTACAAAAAATAATCTCATGTATGATTCACAGCCATTACTCAACTTTGCTTAACTTAATCTATAATATCACTTAATTCAATCCATCCTATAAATATGAACTAAATCATATTATTTCTGTCACCCCGAGGGTATCCTAGTAGTAGTAAACAAGCCACATTTGAATACCACCACTAGATTACCTTTAGGGAGTGGCATATTTTCAAACAACATGATCTTTTAGTTGCGTCGATAAGAATGGATAAATACATGTAAGACATAAATTAGTAAATAACTGCTATCACAAATAAAAGGTATCATAAAGATATTACAGACCATATAATCTTTCCATCAATCTTCAAATACATAATTGATAAACGATATACTAACTAATCTATTTTAGGAATAATAGAAATCAACTTATCCCAATTTGACCCATAAACATCCAGCTCCTAAGCTCTTACCGGTGTCATACTCCTGGATGTGACGAGCCATGTCCTAAGCATAAACTTGAAAGGACTTTTAGAGTGTGAGTGAAACCACATGCTCAGTGAATAACCAGACATATTGCACATCGAGATAATAAATGCAACACTAAAAAATATGCACAAATACAAGCTTGGATGATCTAGAATCCAAATAGGAAAAGATTTATGCCCTCTTTTAGGGTTGAAGAACAATTACATTATGACCCACCTACCCAGGAGAGACTAAGTATACAGAAAAATCAATGATTTCTCATCTTAGGGTTATCACTTCGAGTTTAAGATAATTTAATTGACCATTTCCTACATCATACCTTAGAAACTCCCTAAGTATTAATCATTTCAAAGCGATACTATGGTCGACGTTCTTTGTTGCCACTTAGTTCCCTAGAACCGATAGAATAAAGAAAACCTTAGAAGAACTAATACTTTAGAAAAATCAAGCGTTAACAAAGAATCGAAATATTAATACGTAGCACGTTGTCACCCTTTTTGAATATGCAGTAATGTAGTTAATGTAATGCATGACTATTTTAATTATAAAGCCAATAATATTTAATCAAGCTTATGGTGATATACATTACAAACACCACATATAACATGTTTTTCTCAAGTCATCAAACATATGTATTTTCACTATTATTATCATGGTTTGACAACCAAACAAATAGCTCACAACACACTTTCACCATAACCATATAATTATCTTTGCATTACATATGCAACAAATTACAAGCGCAAGCAGTATAATAAATATGAGTTACTCACCTGCTCATATTAGCTAATCGTAATAATCAACCGAGAATTCCTCACAAGTATCAAGTTACCTATTTAGATGAATAATATAGTCATCAATACAACATAAATTATATAATTAAACTCCTATGAGTTTTTGGTATTTGATTTTATTTCTATCACCATATTGGTCCTTTAATGGCTTTATGATAATGATTATTATTTAATATTTTATTTTCATTTTGCTTCTCTTGATCTTGTTTGATATTTATATATTTTTATTGGGTAGTTATAAAAATTGTATTTAATAGGTTTATATGTTTTTTTTATCATTACCGTTATTACTATTTTTATATCGATCCTTAGTTGACTTAATATAATAACTAGTATTTAATTCCAATTATTTAGTTTCATTGTGTTTCTCTTAATATACGCCATATAATTTTCTTGTTATTTTTAGATATCACATTATTCAAAATTTCAGCTTATTTAAATTTTCATTCTTATATATTTATCTATATAAAACAAATATTTTACATTTATCTTAATTTTATTCTTATTGCAAAGTATACTAATATTAACAATAATAATAATAATTTTCATAATAACATTAATAAAAATAATAGTAATCTTAATGACACTAACAATAATAATAATAGTGATAATCATAATAATAATATCTTTAATAATGATAATAATAATAATAATAATAATAACAACAACAACATTAATAAGAATAATAATAACATTAATAATAATTTGAATAATAGTAATCATAATAACATCAACAACAACAACAACAACAATAATAATTTTTAATTTTTAATTTCAGTAATAGGAATAAATAAAACATATTTTATAATTTAATATATTTATTTATTTTTAATTAAGGCCAATAGGTACACGGTCGTGTACCAGCTGTGTATCTTTAAAAACACGGGGTCGAATTGGACCCAAGAGAAATACAGGGAGTTCACTACCTTGTGTTCAAGCTGTGCTCTTTTGCGGATTTTAAGTTCTTCGCCCTCCATGTGATTTGATCCAATTTTTCCATGTTTTTCCACGTCCAACTTGTTTTTAACTTATTCCTAAGTGTTTTTATATGATATATACATACATATATCATCCTACAACCTATCAACATGTACAATAATCCTTGTTTTATGAAAGTAAATGGTGTAACTAGGGTTTTATTGAAACTTACCTTGTTTTGGATGTTTTAAACTTTCTTGAGTTGATTTCGAACCTAGGATAAACAAAACTTTGTTTAAGATAGTGTTCTAATATATTACTAACTAAAAACGAATTTACTCACCTTGTTTTTCCTTTCCTAAGCTTATTGTTGTGCTTTAATGGAGTTGTTTTATGTTTGAGTTATTGATCGTTTTGGAAGGACAAATCTAGAGTTGCTGCTATTGCTGTTGGTGTGTATTTTAAGTTGTTGCTTTGGCTGTTGTTTTATATGTACGAAAGCTTTGTTTTACGCTAATTAAGAAGAGTACACACAGACACACAGACACACAGACAGACAGACAGACACACACACTCACATAGATATATGTATAAGTAGATAAAGAAGGAGGCAGCAAACATGGCTTAAAGGAGAAGAGTTTCCACCGAGATTTTTCTTGTTAAATGTGTGTGTTTGCTGCATTAATTGAGGTCTTAAGTTGGCTATGTTTTGATTGGTTGATGTATTGAATTGTTGACCTTTTTAGTGAATTATTTGTGCAAGTTGAAGAGGATTTTGGCTGGGGAAATTCTATGCATTCTTGGCCATATATTTGGTGCAAATTGACACTGTATATGTATAGTACATATATATATTAATATTATATTAGTTAGTTAACGATTATCTAAATTTTAGGGTAGTTTATTAAGTTAAATGGGTACAAATATGTCAGTTATTTAAGACTTTTGTCTCCAAAAATTTATATTGAGTTCTACAAATTTTCTAGATTGTTATTGAGTTCAACTTTGGGTTCAAAGTTTAAGTGATTAATTATATTTTTAGAGTTTTAGCTCCCTCGATTAGTGTTTTCTAAGCTTAATAGGTCAATTTTTGTTTTAGGATCTAACAGCCTAAAAATATTCTAATTAAAACAATGGTATGATCCAAATATTTATTTAGAGTCTATATCGTGAATTATAAATCTGTTTTTGTTTTCATTGTGTATTTATAATTCTAACGTTTTATTCTTAAATTATCGTTTTCTAACTATAAGCTTTATTGTTTATTTACTTTTGAATACACTTGAAAGCTTATTTAAATTATTTTTATATTTTGAGTTTTTGATACCCACTATGAAGTCTTATTAGTTGTATTTAATACTATCAAGAAAAATTGTTTTCAGGTTTGAAACTATATATAGGCTCACTATTAATCGTGGTTCTATTTTAGAGTCTTTATTGAATTCAATATTAACCATCTATTTTTTATTTTTATATTTCTATCTATTTCTACTGGTATAAAAAAATGTCGGGGTTTACAATTTTCTTTTAATACTAAGTAAATGTTACACTAATACGGTTCCTCCAATCGATTACCTATTGAGCCATTTATGAAGTCATTACATCATGACAGGGGTAGCCCAAGCACCTAATCTACCATGTCAACTTCGTTAACAGGGTTGTCGCTCCCCAAACCAGATTCAATGGCACACACACAAGAAAATCACACCATTTCTTAAGCCAATCTTTAATTAGATTTATTTTAACAATGTCTACCCTAGTACTTAACAAATAAGTTACTGCGTACCTGAATAATTTGTTTTATAAGATAAATGACCAGTATTCTAACTTGAGTGAATACGAGAATCTATCAAACAACCATTTCATATAAAACATGTTAATTCACAATGAAATATTAAGTCATTAGATATTCATTAAATTTAAAGAAGATTCAAACCATCACACAATGTCTTACTCATACAAGTAAAATTATACATATCATATTTCATTATTCACCTATCTATCTATCTATCTATTATTTTTTTAATGTGAATAGTACCAGAGATTAGTCACGCTCGTGAAAAGGGCTGTGATGGTTATCATGGGCACTATTAAGGCCGTGATCTTAAGCTATGATGCATATCATTGCCTTGTCATGCCTCCTATCATGGCCGTGATCTTGGGCTGTGATGCATATCATTGCCTTATCACACCCATAATAGGAGGTCACGTCCCCTATCATGGTTGTGATATAGGCTGTTTTTAGGAATACGCTCGTGATAGCCATGTTCAAAATTTTGTAAAACGCTCAAAAGGAGATCACGCCTTATGTGACGGTCGTGCTCTTGGCCGCAACAAGCTTAAAAATCACATAGAGGAGATAATGGCCTTGGTAACAACTGTGATATAGGCTGTATCATATTTTAAAAACTACTTAGAGTAGATCACAGGCAGTGTCACGACCGTGATCATCAGGGAAATTATCTTACCAAAGATATTAATGGCCCCAAAAATGCCCTTAACAAACAAGTTATTGATCATTTAATACTTGATTGAAAATTTTCGAAATTATAAATCTTCTAACTCTTTACGAAGTTCTTATTTGTTGATAAAAACATATCAAAACTAACCTACAATCATAATACCAAACATCATAAAATTTCACGTGCACTCATATGTTCATTTCACATGTATATATACAAAAATCCTAACCTAAATCATAAATCCATCATTCAAGCTTGTAAAACTCTATCATCACTCTAATCATCCAAGTTCTACTCATTTTTCACTATCAATATCAATACATGTATAAACTCATCATAAACTCAAATTTTATTTCTTCAAACACTTCGAGTATATGTGCCTACTTACATATCTAGTTCAATATATATACACACATATATATTAGCATGTCATAATATATCTAAAACATCAAAGTTTTACTCCTATCTAACATTAACATCATTCAAAACCATGATCAGACAAAACAAATAAGAAATTAACCTTACTTACTTTTATGGATATTAGAACCGATTAAGTTTCTCTTGCTACTTCTTTAACTTAAAACTTTGCTCCTATTTGTTCCTTTGATTAATTATTTACTTGGGATCTTGTGGGGTAAGGTTTAGAGAGAGAAAATTATGTTTAGTTGTGTTTAAGAAGATGGAGAATGAGAGAGATGATGGTGGTCTGTTTTTTGATTGATATTTCTATTTCCTTTTTAACTTTTGAGACGACTTTGGAAGCTTACAAAGATACTTAGCCTTGGGTTTGGGTTTTTGTGGGCTTAGTTTGCTAATAAATGATGGCTTTGGGCTATAAACAAAAATTTGCAACAAATGGGTCTCCCCAGTTAGTACCAACAAAACATATCATATTATCTTAAATATAATCCCATACATATATTGCTACAATTACTTAACTTCACCACACACATATAATTCAATTGTAAGATATTCATATATTAATAATTTATCATATCATCAATTTAAATTATAGTAACCTAACTATAACAAGTTATATCACAAAAATCATCAATTAAATATATATATTTAAATAAATCAATTTAATTGATTTAATTTAGGTTATTTCACCTGCATTTACTGTTTTGAACACAAACCACTTATCCAAAGATAAGTGGGTTGTTACATCACATGCCCTTAATAATGATACCAACATGGTCTTTACTCCTTGAGTTGCACTTTTTAAACGAGGTAGTCATGGTACAAAGAGTAGGGTCCATGATACCATAATGCCTCAAGTCAGAGCACACTAGGTCCATCATCTCATAATGGTGACGGCCTCTAAGAAATACAAGTCATGCAATGCATAATTCATTTTATCTTATTTAAGACGAATAGTCGGTCAGTTCATTCGGGATGGTTAAACAAGTATAGACACCAAGCATTCACAATTTTACACTAAATGTAACAAGTAGGGATTATTCATGTTATCAAAATGCCTTACCAATCACCACACAACATCAAACACATGCCTAGTACTTAGTCCCTAAGCAAACCAATTCACATGATATTTACTAAGGTATAACTAAGCAACAAGAACAATCAAATATGAGAACCATAAGAAAAAGTACTCACTTTGTCACAATAACAACTAGTCGAAGCAATTCCCAGGTAGATTTAAATCCAATTCATATTCATGTAAATATAGCATAAGTAACAAACCTTCTATATGGAAAATGCCTTTTGAACTATTGTTGGACTAAACTAAGTTCGCTTTCATTTTATTGCATTTTTTTCACTATCTAAACTCAAATGGGATAAAACTTTCTAATTTTAAATCCATTTTTTCCCCCACATATTTATGGTCTTTTCATGTGATCTTTTATGTACTTTGCAATGGTGGTATTAGTTGGGGTGTTTGACATGTGAACTGGTATGATTTATTACAAACATGAAAACACCTTATGAGTGGTTTCCTTAATGTTTCACTTAGTTCATGTGTTGATTTCTTTTTCTTTAGAAGAATAAATATTTAAATACTTTTATAAACTTTAGTGTATAGTTAAAATATAGTTTTCTTACATCGATATAAACACATTTATTTGTGTTTGTAATTAGATAATATTTCTACTACTTGCTTACTTATCTACTATATAAGCCTATATTTAATGTGTTGTAAATAAATTATTTGATATATTTTCTTAAGTTTTATAGGATCTCACTAAAAGTAAGGATAGTCTAATATATTGTCATTTCCATGATATTTTCACATGATATCTCATGTTCTACATATCTTTACATAGACATTACACTGTTATTTAACATATGTCTTTTGAGATTTTATTTTAAATACCGTAACTATGTGGACTGATAAAGTATCCAATATATAAATCATATGATTCAAAATAATGCCTATAGTCCTAATGATTATTTAAGTCAATTAATTGAATAATGAAAATTTTGGAAATTACTCTAAATATCCTATAAGTCTTAACATGATTATAGAGATAAAGAAAATGATATATTTTTCTTTAAGTTTCTCATAAATTGATGATCGTATGAATTTTTTTTTTTTCAAATTCAACAAATTTGCTTATGTTTCTTCCTTAATTTATATACATGTATAGGCTAAAGAATGAAGGGAAGTAGATGATGGTTTTTTTTGGCTTTATTGAAAAAAAAAATTATCTAATAACCTAAGCCCATATATTCTACTACGGTAGCTATTTAAATGAGTCTATCCTTTATCAACCTGTAAAATCCTATACTTATATTACACTTTCCTAACTCATCAATCTCATCTTTTTCCATCATTCAAGAAGACCAAATTCATTTCCTAGACTAGATTCGTTGTCAATGATCCGTGGACTAATCAATCAATGTGGCTGCCAAAACTTGACCTTGAGCTTTGTCATATGGTGTCATGTGGTTTTGGTTACAATTCAAACACCAACTCTTATAAAGTGATTTTCATAGTTCAAAACTGGGCAAATGTTGACGAATCAGAGGTGACAATATTCGATTGCAAGACAACAAATTACGGGAGGAGCCTCGAAAGGAGACACCAATCTTTTCTAAGTATGATATCAGTTAATCCAGAGATCTTTTTGAATGGAAGACTGAACTGGGTTATTAATTGAGAAATTGTGTCATTCGACTTGATTAATGAGAAGTTCACGTCGATACAGTTGCCTGAACATCTTTCTAAATGGTGGCTTTTGGATTTGATTGTATTTAAAGGATGCCTTTGTATTGCTAAACAGACTCGAGGTCTTAGAATAGAGCACTCAAAGATGTGTTTGATGATGGAGAATATAGAGTTGAACCATCATGGGAAAACATCGTTAGTTGTCGTCAGCTAATCAACTATCCTCGTCAACGAATCAACAATCAAGAAGGAAGATTATGTCTCCAGGCTTGGGAAGAGGCAGAAAATGATAAGATCTTATTGAAGACAGATAAAACCATGGTTTTGTTTGATATTATGAGTAAGGAATTCCAATCTCTTCGGCATCAATATCGAAAACTACCAAGTGGGTGCTCGCCTGCTCGGTCATTTATTTTCCTACTCTTGTTCTTGAACGGCCGCGTCTCACTGTGACTTCCTCTGTTGGATTCGATTGGAGATTTATTTATTTGAGATTATATCCCTATGGGAGACCGGTGCTCAACCATGTGCCTTTGTTCTGTTGATTTATTTGTTTTGATTTTTTTTTTATTAATGAGTTATTTCTAGTTTATTTATTTTAGGTTTCTTCATCAGGCAAAAATTTGTTACGAAATAATAAAGACGAAAAATAAAGATTGAAATGACAAAGACACAAAATTGTTTACCCTGTTCGTCACGGATTGTGACTACGTCTGGGGGCGCTACCAAGCCAGGATATTCACTATGTATCAGAGAGAGATATGTATTACATTGATGGGCTATTTATAAAAAACCCTAATGATAATTTTACGTGAACTGCCTAAAATACTCGTGGCAAAGGTGTACAGTATTCAGGCTCCACAACCCAACAATCTCCCACCTGGAGACTGAAACTCATGTAAGCCATTTCTCAATCTCTCATCAGTAACTTGCACCAAATGGTAGCGCCAAGACTTCTCTTCAAGTTTCAAGCCCAGTTGAAGTCATACATAGCTTCAACTTCTCTAAGGTCACAACCTTAGTCAACATATCAGTAGGATTCTCGCTCCCTTGAATCTTCACTAGCTGCAAGATCTTTCTCTCCAAGAGATACCGTATGTAGTGATACTTCAACTCAATATGCTTTGTTCTTGAATGAAATGCTGGATTCTTAGCCAAGAAAATAGCACTCTGACTGTCACTGTATAGGGTACCATCCTTATGCTTTTTCCCCAATTCACTTAAGAAATTCTGCAACCATACCATCTCTTTACTTGCCTCTGTCACTGCCACATACTCTGCTTCTGCAGTTGATAAGGCTACGATCTTCTGCAACTTAGAAGCCCAAGATATCGCTGTACCACCCAAAGTAAATACATACCCGGTTGTACTCCTTCTCTTATCTAGATCACTAGATGCCAAATCCGCATCAACATATCCTGCCAACTTGCAATCCTTGCCTTGAAAACACAAACTCCTATCTGTGGTACCTCTCAAGTACCTAAGGATCCATTTCAGTGCTTCCCAATGCTGTTTGCCCGGATCGCTCATAAAACGGCTAACAACTCCCACCGCATGCGCAATATCTGGTCTCGTACAAACCATGGCATACATAATGCTTCCAATCGCCGAAGCATAGGGAATCTTCTTCATATGGGTTCGCTCTTCCTCACTCCTAGGCGACTCTTTGCTAGATAGTTTAAACTGACCACCTAGCGGGACACTCACTGGCTTAGCATCTTGCATATTAAACCGCTTTAATACTTTCTCGATGTACTCAGCCTGTGAAAGATACAACTTCCCCGCCTCTTTGTCTCGAATGATACGCATACCCAAAATCTGCTTAGCCTCTCCAAGTTCCTTCATAGCAAATTGCTCGGATAACTGCTTTTTCAATTTACTCACTTCTCGAGCACTGGACCCTGCTATCAACATATCATCTACATACAGCAGTAGAATGATATAGCTTTGGTCAAATCTCTTGAAGTAACAACAATGGTCGGCATTGCATCTGACAAAGTCAATTTCCTGCATAAACCCATCAAACTTCTTGTACCACTGTTTCGGTGCCTGTTTCAAGCCATATAAGCTCTTCTTGAGCTTACACACAAGGTTAGTGTTACCCTCTGACAAGTATCCTTCTGGTTGCATCATGTATATATCTTCCTCCAAATCACCATGGAGGAAGGCTGTTTTTACATCCATTTGCTCCAATAGCAAGTTCTCTGCAGCTACCATACTCAACACAATACGTATAGTGGTTAGCTTCACAACAGGAGCAAAAATGTCAGTATAGTCAATACCATGTCTCTGCTGAAACCCTTTCACAACCAGCCTTGCCTTGTAACGCTTGCTTCCATCAACCTCCTGCTTAATTCTATAGACCCATTTATTATGCAATGGTTTCTTGCCCTTTGGAAGCTCGACAAGTTCCCAAGTATCATTGGACATCAATGAATCCATCTCATCATCCATCGCAAGCTTCCATTTGGCTCGATCCTGTCCCTGGCTAGCCTCTGCATAACATTCAGGTTCACCACCATCAGTTAACAGCAGGTAATAACTTGACGGTGAATACCTGTCTGGTGAACCACACACTCTGGTAGACCTCCGCAGCGGAGCTATGGGCAGTGGTGTACTCTGCTCTGCCTCAATAACAACCTCATCATTCTGAACAGCCTTGCGCCCACCTGAGTTCGAAATATCTAACTCAACAATCTGGGTACCTACACTGTTAGAATCTGGTGCATCCAATCTGTCCTTGTACAGAACCTGCTCATTAAATATGACATCTCGACTACGAATAACTTTTCGATTACGTTCATCCCAGAATCTATAACCGAACTCATCACCACCATATCCAATAAACGTACATTTAACAGATTTAGCATCTAATTTAGTTCTAGCAGCAGCATCAACATGAACATAAGCAATACAGCCAAATACTCGAAGAAACGACAGGTTTACCTCTTTACCACTCCAAGCCTCCTCTGGTATGCCGTTCTCCAAAGGGGCTGATGGTCCTCTATTGATCAAGAAGGCAGCAGTGTTGACTGCATCTGCCCAAAACATCTTGGGTAACCCACACTTCAGCCTCATGCACCTAGCACGTTCATTAAGTGTTCTGTTCATGCGTTCTGCAACGCCATTATGTTGAGGAGTTCCTGGCACAGTCTTTTCCATGCGAATACCATTATTAGCACAAAATTCTTTAAACTCACTGAGCTCATATTCACCACCATTATCAGATCTCAGACACTTCACTTTCAGGCCTGTTTCAACTTCTACCAGAGCTTTCCACTTTCTAAAGATATTAAAAGCATCAGATTTATTTTTTAGAAAATAAACCCATACCTTTCTAGTGGAATCATCAATAAAAGTCATGTAATATGACGCACCACCAAGAGATGTCACCGGCGCTGGTCCCCATAAGTCACTGTGTACTAACTCAAGCTTCTGCTTTCTCAAAGTTCTGCCAGCCTTCGAGAAACTTACCCTCTTCTGTTTCCCGAGTACACACTCCTCACACAATCCGACTTCAGTTGTCTTGAGGTCCGGCAGTTTTCCTTTTGAACACAGCTCCTTCATCCCTTTCTCACTCATATGACCTAGTCGGCAATGCCACAAATCTGCATCACTGTATGCTCCTGTAAGAGCAATACTATCCTTGAGATTTGTCGTCGTATACAATGTACCCTCCTTCTTGCCTCGAGCCACCACCATGGCTCCTTTTGTAATTTTCCAATTATTGCAGCCAAAGGTTACATCATAACCTTCATCATCTAACTGCCCAACCGAGAGTAAATTTCTTTTCAACCCAGGGATATGTCTCACGCCATGCAACTGTAATACAGATCCATTCGGTGTTTTGATCTGAACATCTCCCTTCCCCACGATTTTCAGAGGTTCGTCATCAGCAAGATAGACTTCTCCAAAATCACCAGAAGTATATTCTTCCATTAACTCTGCACCACTGCAAGAATGAAACGATGCTCCAGAATCCAAAACCCACGATTCCAATGGACTGCTCACACTCAAAATTAATGCATCTTCGGTTTCATCTACTGTTGCATTTGCCTCCTTCTTTTCTTCGCTGTGCACTGATTCTTGAAGTGACCAAATTCCTGACAGTTCCAACACTTGATTTTACTCAAGTCCCTTTTCGATGCACTTCTTCCCCTGTTCCGACCTCTTGATTTCGATCTACCCCGATTCGTTTCCTTCGAATCAGATCTGCCCCTATTTCCTGTGTTCAAAACTGACCCTGAAGTAATACCTAATTCCTTCTTGCGAATTTCTTCACTAATGATCAGATCTCTTACTTCGTCAAATTTCAACTTCTCTTTCCCCGATGAAGCACTAACAGCTGTAACTGTTCCGCTCCAACTCTCCGGTAAGGAAGACAGCAAAATTAGGGCTTGGACCTCATCATCGAAATCAATATCCACAGCGCTTAATTGGGTTGTGATCAAATTGAACTCGTTAAGATGATCGGCAACCACAGTATTCTCTGACATCTTTAGGTTGAAGAGACGCCGCATCAGATGAACCTTGTTTGCTGCTGATGGTTTCTCATACATCTCCGATAACGTCTCAAACATCTCCTTAGTGGATTTCGCTTTTGCTGTATGAAGCGCAACGTTCCTGGACAGAGACAAGCGAACCACGCTCATCGCCTTCCTGTCCAACAATTTCCAGTCTTCGTCCTTCATATCCTCTGGTTTTGTACCCAGAGGCTGATACAGATCTTTACCATACAGATAATCCTCGACCTGCATCTTCCAGAATCCGAAATCTGCTCCGTCAAACCTTTCAATCGGCAATTTTCCGTCACCCATCATATCTATCCCACCGAACCTGTGCTCTGATACCAATTTGTTACGAAATAATAAAGACGAAAAATAAAGATTGAAATGACAAAGACACAAAATTGTTTACCCAGTTCGTCACGGATTGTGACTACGTCTGGGGGCGCTACCAAGCCAGGATATTCACTATATGTTAGAGAGAGATGTGTATTACATAGATGGGCTATTTATAAAAAACCCTAATGACAATTTTACGTGAACTGCCTAAAATACCCTTACTAACAATTTTTATGGGGGGCGTTGCCCCCGAACCCCCAAAAGCAGGGGTGTACAGTATTCAGGCTCCACAACCCAACAAAATTGATTATTTTTTATGTGGTTAAGAAAATCAAAATAGCCTTATAAGATTATTTTTTAAAAAATAAACAATATACATAATTTAACTTAACTAAAGCATAGATTGGAAGTTAAGAATTGCTATAAGAACCAAGATATTTATCTATATTTTTAAAGGCAAAAGACAAATTTTGATGTCTTTAACCTTTATGTATATTATTAATTCAATAAATTACGGATTCCACTTTAATAACTTCCACATTATCCTGTGCTCCTTTTTTTTTTTTTTTTTCCTTCGCTTCCCATTTGCATTTATCAGTAATTTTGTGGCATGGAAGTTATTTTCATTTAGAGAACTTCTACTATACCATTACTAATATTATAATTAAGTTAATTATTAAAAAGTTAGTGTAGTGTAAAAAAAATTTAAAACTTTGATCACAATTGGAATAAATCAAAGCCATAGAATGATACGACTTAATCAATTCCATTATAACTACTATGGACCACAGAATTTTCCTTTTATTCATCGACCTCTACCTAGGACTGTAAGTAAGTTGAGATAACGTGCGAGCTACTCGTGATCGACTCGATAAATACTCAAATTCGACTCACCTATAATGGAGTCGAGCTTGAGTTCGAGCTACTCGACTAGTTACTGATCTCGAGTTTGAATTTTAAAATGCTTGGCTTGATGAGCTCACAAGCTTAATTGAGTTTAAATGGATATTAAGTTGAGGCAAGTCGAGTTCAAGCTTATCGAGTATTAAATACTCTTTATAGTTAAATCAATATTTAATAGAATAATCGAGTTTAATTGAGTCAAGTTTGAGCTTAAAAATCAAAGCTCAATTGAGTTTGAGTTCGAGTTTTTCATTCGAGTCGACTTTGACCTTGGTATTATATTAATTCGACTTGGCTCGTTTGTAGCCTTGCCTCAACTTTCATAATTGTCTAGTTGTTCAAACTTTACATTCTACAACTTAATTCTTTCTCTCGCTCGTTTCAAATCAACAAAATAAAGAAAAATTAACAATTATATATAATTTTAATGTATTATTTCTATTATATGATTTCGGTTTTTATTAGACTTTCTTTGAAATTTTATGCTTTTGGATAACAAGAAACTGCATTTCATTTTTTTGCCCTTTACTTTCATCGTTGCACTCCATTCAATATTTTTGTTTCCGTACGCGGCAGTATATTGAGATTTTATTTTATTTGTTTGTTCATGTTTCAAAATTTTGAATTTTGATATCGATTTAGATTTAGCTTTAGATTGACCATACAACATGATTGTTTTGTTTGCCCCATTTTCAATTCATTGTATATTTTTTTTTCCTTTTTCCCTAAAACAGTAAATACTAATATTATTATTAATAGGTTCTCCAATAATGAAAAAATATGAATCACATCACTTAATGCACATTAACTTGACATGAATAATTATTCATTGTCATTTACAATTAATTATTCTTATGAAAAATAATAAATAACTATTCATGTTCCACACATGTGAACTATCATTTAATGGATTATAATTTAAGTTTGTCATAAATATCAATTGTCATTTTTTTCTGTAATAATGATAATAAGTATTATAGGTATTTTATCTTTAATTCCAACAATAGTTTCTTATAGTTCTTTTTTTTTTTTTTTTCTTATACTAAATGAACATTATAATAACCATTACATCCTTATTACTTTCATATTGAATTAGAATTTAATTTCCCTCTTAGTTTATACGGTAAAATGGACAACTTGTTATTGTTTTTTATGGTTCTAAATTTTTTTTGGTTTTGTATTTGTTTGAAGTGAGCTTTTGTCATAGCTTTAACAATGAAAATAGAAAACTTTTTACCTTTTCCTTTGAAATTCATTGTACTTTTTCTTGGAAAAAAAATATCTTGAATTTTTGTTACTGAGCTTTTAGTAATAAAAAATGAAAAAAAAAATGCATTTTGATGCTTTTAATAAAAATACAATAGATTTGAGAAAAAGTATAAAAGCCAAATGTGCTAGTCCTAAAGCTCCAACCATGCTAAAGTTTAAAACTTGAGCAGGTATGATACCAAAGAGGAATTTAAGGCAACGATATTGTAATTTAATTTAGAGGTATTCAGTTTTGGTCTTCTGAATTTGATTTGCCGCCTTGTAATAGTCATGATGGCCACATTAATGTAACTACTAAAAAGAAAAAGAAGAATTTTACTTTCTTCAATAGCCATGGAACGACATATAGAAACGGGTATTTATGTTTAGAATATGTAAAGGAAGGGAGCTTCCAAGTACTATTGATGGGACCATCCTATCATTAATCTAAACATTAAAAGAAATATAATAAATGAAATATTAATTATTTTAATTATTCGATCATGATTGAGTATGGTGTGAGCCATTGAATGTTTACGAGATCGGTCCCCTTAAAATTAATGATGTGAATTCTTTGTAAATGAATAAAGGAAATGTATAGAAGAGGGTGCTTATGGTTAGACAATATAAAGAAATAAAGGAAATGCAAACTGAAGATCATTCTTGATGCGGTAAGAATTTCTTAAATGAAAACTCTATGGTCGGTGAAGGTTACCTCAGAACTAGTCTCATCAACAGTCACATCGATGAATGATCTAAATTTTTGCTAATTATAATTTTATCCCTTAAATTTTCATTTTTTGTTTATTTTTAATAATTAATTTAATTTTAATATTAATAGAGCCTCGTAAAAAGTCCACAGAAGTTTCCCTCTTTAAGTTGTACGCGGCAATTAGGAGAGAGATGGAATGATGAAACCTGAAAAAAAAAAAAAAAAAGGGCATGTCATCTCCCTCACGATATGGAAAAGGGACGCAAATTCTGTGCCATGGGTTGGCGTCCCTTGGCTATCCCATGCATTCCTAATACAAGTAAGATTCGATGTTGATTTTAAAGTTTGGTATTCTATTTGATGAAAATCCATTTAAAAAAGATCTCCAATATTTGGTAATTAATATTATAATAAGTTAAAAGAGAAACTACTAAGGAAAATTCCAAATTTAATAAACTTTCATGAGGAAAAGAATATATATATATACACACACACATATATGAAAGATTTGCTCACATAGTTAAGATTTGATTATGTTTCCAAATTTTAGTTTTCCACTTAGATTTACAAATATTAAAGAATTTTATTTTCTTGAAATTTGAATTTATCTTGTTATTAAATCCTCCTATTGGGATTGATATGGACGAAAATTTTCAAAATCGTTTTCGTACAAAAAAATAAATAAATAAAAAGAGAATTAGAATCACCAAAGATTAATTTTAAAAAATATTTAGGAAAGATTTCCCAATACAAGTAAGATTTAATATTGATTTTGAAATTTGATATTCTATTTGATTAAAGTCTATTTTAAAATGATCCAATATTTGGTAATTAATATTACCATTACCATTGCCATTAAGACTTGATTAAAAAAAAAAAGAAAAAAAGAAACAATCAGAGATAGATATAAAATTCTTGTTCACATAGTTAAGACTTGATTAATTCCATACCATTACCATTGCCGACTTTTCAGTTTCTACCATCTGTGTTCCAAGAGCACCAATTTAAATACAATAACCCCAGCCCAACTCACTTTACAAAAATCTTTATTATCCTCGAAACGGGCGTTTTGTATCGACATCTGAATAAAAACCCTATCTTCTCCCTTTGTCTTTTGGACTACTGTGCACTGCAGGTACGTCTCCCCCACCCCCCTCTCTGTTTTTTGGACTATCCACAATTTCTAGGGTTACCTTTCCACTTACTCACAATCTGTGCAGTGTTTTGCATGTATAATATGAACAGATATGTTGGATAAGTCGAGACGCCACTCTTCGAAACTCAATCATTGGAGCAAAACATTGGAGTCTCTCCCGGACGATATCATTCTGTGTATCTTCTCTAAGGTTCCAATCATGGAGTTGTTTGTTTTGAAGTGCGTTTGTAAGCATTGGAATAAGATGATCAAAGATAATCAATCAATACTGATTCAACTTCGTCGTGCTTCTCCATCCCTGAACGATCTACTCCTGATTATGATAGACGATAGAGATCATAGAGACATGTTCTGCACATACTTGGCTCCTCGCAAAGGTAAAAGGAGAGGTTTTCGGCAAAAAGTGTTGATTTCCAAGAACATCATTGGCTGTGCCTTTGAAATTATTGGATCGTGCAATGGCTTGCTCTGTTTATTGGACAGAGAAACTAGGTCTAGATTCGTTGTCATTGATCCGCTCACTAATAAATCAATGTGGCTGCCAAAACTTGACCTTAAGCCTTGTCATATGGTGTCATGTGGTTTTGGTTACAATTCAAACACCAACTCTTATGAAGTGATTGTCATAGTTCAAAATTGGGCAAATGCTGATGAATCAGAGTTTGTAATATTCGATTGCAAGACCAATAATAACTGGAGGAGCCTCGAAAGGCGACACCAAGCTTTTCTAAGTGTGATACCAATTAATCCAGGGATCTTTTTGAATGGAAGATTGCACTGGGTTATTAATCGAGAAATTGTGTCATTCGACTTGATTAATGAGAAGTTCACGTCGATACGGTTGCCTGAACATCTTTCTAAATGGTGGCTTTTGGATTTGATTGTATTTAAAGGACGCCTTTGTGTTAAACAGAGCCGAGGTCTTAAAACAGGGCACTCAAAGATGTATTTGGTGATGGAGATTTATAGAGTTGAACCATCATGGGAAAACATCGTTAGTTGTCGTCAGGTAATCAACTATCCTCGTGGGCGAATCAACAATCCAGAAGGAAGATTGTGTCTTCAGGCTTTGGGAGAGGTAGAAAATGGTAAGATCTTAATGAAGGCGGACAAAACCATGGTTTTGTTTGATACTATGAGTAAGGAATTCAAATCCCTTCGGTATCAATATGGAAAACTACCAAGTGGGTGCTCAGTTATTCATTTTCCTACTCTTGATCTTGAATGGCCTCGTCTTTCGCTTTGACTTACTCTATTGCATTGGACTGGATTGGATTGGACATATTTGAGAATATATCTTTATGGGAGATCAGTGCTCAACCATGTGCCTTTGTTCTATTGATTTATTTATTTTGAATTTTTTTTATTATTGAGTAACTTCTAGTTTATTTATCTTAGGTTTCTTCATCAAGCAAAAATTGATTATTTTTCATGTGGTTAAGAAAATTAAAATAGCCTTATAAGATTATATTTATTTAAAAAAATAAACAATATACATAATTTAACTTAACTAAAATATAGATTAGAAGTTATGAATTGCTATAAGAACCAAGATATTTATCTATATTATTAAAGACAAAAGACAAATTTTGATATCTTTAACCTTTATGTATATTATTAAGTCAATAAATTATGGATTCCACTGTAATAACTTCCACATTATCCCCTTTCGCTTCCCATTTGCATTTATCGGTGATTTTGTGGTATGGAAGTTATTTTCATTTGGAGAACTTCCACTATCCAGTCATGGACTGTACCATTACTAATAATATAATTAAGTTATAATTAAGTTAACCAATTCCATTATAATCTCTATAGGCCATAGAATTTTCCTTTTATTTAAGTGAGTCGAGATAATGCGCAAGCTATTCAAGTTCGACTCGATAATTACTCGAATTCGACTCACTTATGATCGAGTTGAGCTCGAATTCGAACTACTTGAGTAGTTACCAAGCTTGAGCTGCTCGATGAGCTTGCTAGCTTAATCGAGTTTAAATGGATATTAAATTAACACGAGTTAATTTTGAGCTTATTGAGTATAAAATACTCTTTATAGTTAAATCAATATTTAAAAGAATAATCAAGCTTAATCGAGTCAGTTCAAACTTATTGAGTGTTAAATCGAGATGAGTTCGAACTTAAAAATCAAAGCTCAATGGAGTTTAAGTTCAAATTCGAGTTGAGTTCAAGTTTGGTATTATATCGACTCGACTCGTTTATAGCCTTACGTCCAACTTTCATAATTGTCCAATGGTACGAACTTCACATTCTCCAACTAAATTCTTTCTCTCCCCCGTTTCAAATCAATAAAATAAAGTTAATAATTATATATAATTTTAATGTATATTTCTTTTATATGATTTCGGTCTCTGTTGGACTTTCTTTGAAACTTTTTGCTTTTGGATAACAAGAAACTGTATTTCATTTTTTTGCCCTTTACTTTTATCATCGCACTCCATTCTATATTTTGTTTCCGTACACGGTGGTATATTGAGATTTTATTTTATTTGTTTGTTCATGTTTCAAACTTTTGAATTTTGATATAGATTTAGATTTAGATTTGACCATACAACATGATTGTTTTGTTTGGCCCATTTTCAATTCATTGTATATTTTTTTTTCTTTTTCCCTAAAAAAGTAAAAACTAATATTATTCTTAACAGGTTCTCCAATAATGAAAAAATATGAATCACATCACTTAATGCACATTAATTTGACATGAATAAGTATTCATTATCATTTATAATTAATTATTCTTATTCCAAATGATAAATAACTATTCATGTTCCACACATATGAATTATCATTCAATGGATTATAATTTAATTTTGTCATAAATATCATTGTTTTGAAAATATTGCCAAGTCAATTATCATTTCTTTGTAATAATGATAATGTGTATCATAGGTAATTTACCTTTAATTTCAATAGTTTCTTATAGTTCTTTGTTTTATTTTTTTATACTAAGTGAACATTATAATAACCATTACATCCTTATCACATTCATATTAAAACAGAATTCAATTCCCCTCTTATTTTATAGGGTGAAATGAACAACTTGTTATTGTTTTTTATAGTTCCAAATTTCTTTTGGTTTTGTATATGTTTGAAGTGAGCTTTTGTCATAGTTTTAACATTGAAAATAGAAAAAGTTTTTTACCTTTTCCTTTGAAAATCGTTGTACTTTTTCTTGGATAAAAAGTATCTTGAATTTTTGTTATTGGGTTCTCAACATTAAAAAAAAAATGCATTTTGGTGCTTTGAATAAATACAATAGATTTGAGAAAAAAGTATAAAAGCCAAATGTGCTAGTCCCAAAGCTCAAACCATACTAAAGTTTAAAACTTGAGCAGGTATGATACCAAAGAGGAATTTAAGGTAATGATCTTGTAGTTTAATTTAGTGGTATTCGGTTGTGGTCTTTTGAACTTGACTCTCCTCCCAGCAATAGTCTTGATGGCCACATTAATGTAACTACTAAAAAAAAATGAGAATTTTGCTTTCTTCAATAGTCATGGAACGACATATGGAAAAAGGGTACTTATATTTAGAATATGTAAAGGAAGGGAACTTCTACTTGATGGGACTATCCCATCATTAATCTAACCATTAAAATAAATATGGTAAATAGAATATTAATTATTTCAATGATTTGATCCCGATTGAATACAATATGAGCCGTTGGATGACAAGGAGATTGGTCCTATCAAAATTAATGGTGGGACCATAGAATTTTTCATAAAGGAATAAAGGACATCAATAGAAAAGGGTGCTTATGTTTAGATCATGTAAAGGAATAAAGGAAATGCAAAATGAAGATCGTTCTTGATCTTCATTAATAAATAGTCTAGATTTTTTTCAATTGTAATCTTATCCCTTAAATTTTGATTTACATTTTAATTTAATTTTAATATTAATAGGGTCTTCTAATAAGATTATAGAAGTTCCCCTCTTTAAGTTGTATGTGGCAAGGAGGAGAGAGATGGAATTATGAAACCTGAAAAGAAAAAAAAAAAAAAAATAAGGGCATGCAAATTTTCTGTGCCACGTAGAGCTGGACAAATGGGCTATGGCCCGCGGGCCAGCCCGTTTAACCCACTTTAAAAGCGGGTTAGGGCCAGCTTTTTTTAGCCCGTTTAAAAGTGGGTTAATTTTACCCAACCCACTTAACCCGCGGGCCAAAGTGGGCTAGCCCGCGGGTTAAGTGAGTTGACCCACCAACCCACTTTTATAAAAATAAAATAAATAATTATAGGATAAATATGTATTGATGAAGGTTATTCTTGAGATTTTTTATACTTGAGATTAAATTTATGTGTTAATTATAACAAAGAATGACAAATTGATGCGCATGCACCATAAAATTTTATAAAATATATTATTATTGTTTTAAATGAAATATATTATCTAATAAGTTATTTTAGAAAACTTATTTTTATATAAAAAGTAATTAAAATAATAATGAAATTAATCATTAATATATAACCTTATAAAACTCTCTTTTTTATTATATATATATATCTTATTTAATTAGTATAAATAAGTTAAATGGGTCAACTTGGCTCATTTAACTCACAAAATATGTAAGTGGGTTAAAAGGGTCAAAAAGTGGGCTGGCCCGTTTAACCCACGGGCTAAAGTGGGTTGGGTTAGGGTTAGGCAATTTTGGCCCGTGGGTTAAACGGGCCAAATTTTTTTGACCCGTTTAACCCACGGGCCAAAGTGGGCCGGGCCGGGTTGGCCCGTTTAACCCACTTGCCCACCTCTAGTGCCACGGGTTGATGTCCCATGGCTATCCCATCCATTCCTAATACAAGTAAGATTTGACGTTGATTTTAAAGTTTGGTATTCTATTTAATTAAAAAGATCTCCAATATTTGGTAATTAATGTTATAGTAAGTTAAAAGGGAAACTACCAAGGAAAATTTCAAATTTAACACACTTTCATAACGAAAAAAAATATATATGAAAGATCTGCTCACATAGTTAAGATTTGAGCATGTTTTTAAATTTTAGTTTTCTACTTAAATTTACAAAATATTAAAGAGATTTATTTTCTTGAAATCTGAATTTGTCTGGTTATTAAATCCTCTTCTTGGAGTTGATATGCAAGAAATTTTTCAGAATCTTTTCCGTACAAAAAAAATAAATAAAATGAGAATTAGAATCAACAAAGATTAATTTTAAAAAATATTTAGCAAAGATTTCCAATGCAAGTAAGATTTAATATCGATTTTAAAATTTGATATTCTATTTGATTAGAGTCCACTTTAAAATGATCTCCAATATTTGGTAATTAATATTACAATAAATTGAAGGAAACTATTAAGGAGTATTTCGTAATTTTATATACTTTCATAAGAGGGAAAAAAAAAACGAAAACAATCAAAGATAGATATATTTATGTAGTATTTATTCACATAGTTAAGACTTGATTACGTTTTTAAATTTATTTTTAGTACTTAGATTTACAAAATATCCAAAGAAATTCATCTTCTAAAAATCTGAACCTATTAATTCCATACCGTTACCACTGCCGACTTTTCAGTTTCTACCATCTGTGATCCAAGAGCACCAATTTAAATACAATAACCCCAGCCCAACTCACTTTACAAAAATCCTTATTATCCTCGAACCGGGCGTTTTGTATCGAGATATGAAAAAAACCCTATCTTCTCCCTTTGTCTTTTGAACTACTGTGCACTACAGATACGTCTTTCCTCACCCCTCTCTCTCTTTTTTGGACTAACCCCAATTTCTAGGGTTTCCTTTCCACTTTCTCACAACCTGTGCTGTGTTTTGCATGTATGATATGAACAGATGTATTGGTTAAGTCGAGATCAGTGGCTTCTTGTATGAAAATGTGACATTGGTCGGCTTTTGGTGGGATGATGGATGCGAGTGTGAGATGAGACTGCTCCTCCCGCTAAATCACACCTCCCGTGCATCTATATTCCTTCGTTCAGTTCCCAAAGGCAAAAACCCTAGCCAGGCATCCTCTCGGGATGTAAATGTTAGCTCTCATCTCCATCTCGATTCCTATCCCTCACATTCACTTCCATCATCCGGCCGAAAGCCGACCGAATCCACATTTTCTGACGAAAGACCACTTCTCGCCAGCAATACCTTCTAGACGATGGTGACTCAAATATTTCTAGGTCGTCAATTCCATTACAAGGCTTGGTTCGGACCTTTTCAATATTGGATGTTTGATGAAAGGATTGGCTAATATAAATAAGACAATTAAATAAAAAGTATAGTTTTTTTGACAAAATAAAATGTGTAGCACATTCTTATAAAATTAAATCTTTACCATTCTGTTTTGTTCAATTTCACAAAAAAACCATTGTGGTCATTTTAATATCATATTTTTTTATTTTTAAATAGATATTTATTAAGAAACATATACAGATAAAAAAAAACCAATGGTTTCACTTATAAACCAAACAGATACAATACAAACATGATATGGATATAGTATAAATAAGTTACAAATATAAATTAAATACAAATACGATACAAATAAAAATCCTAACAATCTAAATAGACACATAATCTCTTTAAACAATGAGTGTAACAAGAAAATTTTTAAGACGTTAAATTATAGAAAGGATAAAAATTAATATATTAATATGTAGCAGCATCCTTTTCATATAGACATAGAGGATAGCACTCCAAGCCCACTCTTTATGTGTCACTTTAGGAGACCCATAATTGATGAATCTAGTACAATGAAAGAGATTGGAAATACATGCATATTATATGGGAGGAGTTAATAATCTTAATATCTTAAACATACTTGTGACAAATAGCAAAATTATTAAACATCAAACTCTCCTAATAGTGGTGAATAAGGCATGTTTTAACTACATATATTAGTGTTTTTTAAAGTTAGAAATTCAATAACAAATTGGCCTTGCTATTAATTTTTCGAATCCTATAAATGAGAAAGGGTCTGAGGTTAGTCATAGAGTTTGATTGTCTATATGATTCGTAGATCATGTTGATAACAACTACTAAGAGTACTATTTTTCTCTATATTGTAGGTAATGTTGAGAAAAGTTGAGATTAGACAATCTCAATTCTAGTAAATTCTTCCTTTATTGAAAAATTATTTTTCAAGCGCACCCACATCTAGTTATGAGTAGAGCTCAACTTTGTGGGGAAGACATTAGTTTGGTAATACTATAATTGATGTGCCATCTCTTGTCATACCTTAGAGGGCACTCGGTCCATGATAGCTCCACCATACATTATACCAAAATTTAAAAATGACTCCTTTGTTATTCAAACGTTTTCAATATCGTATATAAGACGTGCTTTCTTTCCGAGACACCACTGAAATATGGCATATGCAAAGTTAATAATGACTATGTAATGGAAAAACAGAGATTCTGAAAAAAGAAGTAAAAATAGAGCAAGACTATAATAACCTTCATCAAAAGATAGATTAGGGGTAGTGAGCCTCAAGTTGAATACTCATAATCTTTCTACCATAAATATAAGCTATTGATAATATTGTATTTGTTACTTAAACTTTGACCAATTATTTAATATTTTTTTTGCCAATTCTAATTTTTTAATTAATTTTCTATACTTTTAATTTTTCAATTTTAGTACCTAATTAAACTTTTTGAAAACATTTATATTACTCATGTTTACATTGTATTGAAGTATCCACACAATTGACTCTTCGAAGATATCAGTTCACCTTTTAAATGCATGATAAATAGAATACTTATTAAAATAATTATTTGTAATACAGCAGCTCATAATTGGTTAAAAAAGTCATTTGTGTGAACTGTTTTAGACAGAAAATAAGAGCACCAACTCGTATTAAGTGATTGTCATAATTCAGTGTAGGACACGTGTTGAATAATAGGTTATAACGTTTGATTGCGAGACCAATAGTAATCGAAGGAGCATCGAAAGGAATCACCATTCTCTTTGGAGAGGTGGTGTAGGATTTAATCCTGGGTTCTTTTTGAATGGAAGATTACTTATAAATATCGATCAAACTCCATAAAACACCCAAGCTGCAACGAAGGGGTCATTGACATAGGGGTGACCGAGGTTGGTTAGTTTAGTTTTCGAACGGACGTTATGTTGATTTGGATATTGAGGATTAAAGTTTCCCGCATTCTAGTAACTGGTGCAACAAAGATCATGCTCCATCAAACTATGAAATTTCAATTTCACAAGCCATCACATTACCACCATCACATTTCCACGCGGGCTTATTAAGATTGTCTTTTATCTTTTCTTTTTTAAATGTTTTTTCATATTCTTTCGTACATATAAGCAACACTTGGCCACACGGTATAAGGTATGGTTCTTTTGTACCATGTATGTTTGCACAATTTTCGATAAAAATTTTGTTAAGAGGTTTTATTTTTATCCAATAATTTTAATATTTTTACACCATCAAATATAAGAGGCAAATATTTTAAATTGTCCAATACAATGAAAATAGTCCAAATTATATTTTATAAATCCAATGTTGTATAATGATCTTTGTCCAATCAAGAATCATAAAAAATTTTACAACTAAATACTACAAAGCTGTCATATATGAAATTAAAACTCCTTTTTGTACATTAAAAGCACGTGTAACACACGATATGTGCATGGGGCAAATTAAGGAATCTTCAACATTTATAAAAGGAAAAAAAGTATTAAGTGTTTTGCTTGATGCGGTGAAATTACAAAATTAAGGAGATGAATACAAATCCCAAGAATTAAAGAAACAATATATATATAATATATAATATATATGTATCTCAAACTCGTGCTTTCAAATGAGATGGTTATGAGATGAGTTATAGAGTCTATTTAGATTGTTGAATTTTATATGATGAATGGACAAAACAAAACATAGACTACCTTCTTGTCTATATAATAAACCCAAAACCTAGCTTGAGATCTCTTATAAGGATCAAGAGGCAGTAAAGGAGACTTATGGATCCATACTTCATCAATGTACTCAACGATGATGCTTGACTTGCATACCGACCTACACATTTGGATCAAAATTGGTATTAGCTTATGCACTGGGGGCTAGTGATGTGCCATAGGCCATATGGATTCTATGTCATTTGAATGTTTATTATCATTATAATATATATGTCATTTTCTTTATCAAAGTTGTTATTGGCCTTTTTGCTTTGATAAAGTATTATTCATTGAATAAATTGGTTAGTCCTTATGTCTTTAAAGTATGTGACTTTAGTAGTAAAACCATAAGGTACATCTTCCAGTTTAATTCGAAGTTGATAGTAACCTGACCTCAAATCAATCTTTGAAAAGACATTCGCTCCTTTTAATTGATCAAACAAGTCATCAATACGGGGCAAAGGATACTTATTCTTAATTGTAACTTGTTCAACTCTCTGTAATCGATACACATTCGTAAACTTCCATCTTTCTTCTTCACAAAGAGAACAGGAGCACCCAATAGGGAAATACTAGGTCGTATAAAACCAATCTTTTGTAATTCTTCAAACTAAACTTTCAATTCTTTCAATTCTGCGGGAGCCATCCTATAAGGAGCCTTTGATATAGGAGTGGTTCCCAGAATCACTTCAATACCAAATTCAATTTCCCTATCTGGGGGTAACCTAGGTAATTCTTCAGGGAAAACATCTATAAAGTCTCTCACCACAGGTACCATACCGATATCAAGCTCTTCACCATTTACAACTTTTTCTAAAGTCTTCTCCTATAACTCCATTGTATACATACTCCTAGGTCTCTTCCTTTCCAAGACATGAATAACCTTCCCACTCTCCAGATCAAAACTCATCTCTGCCTTATTACAATCTATAATTACTTTATAAATATTTAACCAATTCATACCCAAAACCGCATCAAAATCAACCATGGGCAAAACCATCATATCAATTGGCATATCACTATTAGCAAATCTTACATTAACTTCTCTACAAATATAAGGTTGTCTAGACTTCACACCTAAAGCAGTATTAATACTCATTATTCTATCAGTCAACATTTCAAATTTCAAACCACCCTCATTCACAAAACTTTTCAACCAAACATGCATGCGTTGCACCAGTATCTACTAATGCATATGCTGGATGATTTGCAATCATTATAGTACCTACTAGAGTATCTATCGATGGAGCTTTCTCACATTGTTCTAGGGCAAAGATCCTAGTTGCTGTCATTCCTTTCCCGGGGATAGGACCATCATTCTTTGGTTTAATTGTACAATTAGCTAGATGATGCCCTCTTTGTTTGCAATAGGCACAGAAAATAGGTTGTAGCACCGGATCCTTACACTCTGAAGCTTTATGTCCTACTTTCCCACAAGCAAAACATGCTCCCGAAGTTCATTTATATTGAGTTTGTTCATGAGGCCCGAAACATCTAGGACATCTCTTCTCAAATGTGTTGGAGGGAGTAGAAGCCTTAGTAGAAGATCCCACATTCAATTTCTTATCCAGAAATGGTTTCTTCCCTTTGCCATAGTTATCATACTTCTTGTAAGGAGTGAAAGGTGCAGGTCTTTTCCCTAGAAATGTAACTCGCCTATCACTTTGGGTCCTGTTCTCATTTTGAATCTGTTTTACCAGCTTCGCCTTATTCACAGCATCTAATAAGGTTGAAAGTTGAAACATTTTAACTTCTCCCTTGATTTCCATATTCGATCCATCCTGAAACTTTTGAACTTTCATCCTTTCATCATTGTATATGCCTCCAGTAAATCTAAGCAATCTACAGAACTCTGTATAATACTCTTCAACTGTTCTATTGCCTTGCCTGAGACTCAGCCAATCTGAAATCATCTGTTCTTGGACCGTGTTAGGAAAATATTGTAAAAAGAAAGCTTCCTTGAATCTAAACCATGAAATCGATCTTACCATGTCTTGACTTGTCAATCTCCACCAATTATTTGCATCCTTCTTGAGCATATAAACCGCTAAGTCAACCTTTCTATTCTTTGGAACTTCACTAGCTGCAAAGGCTTTTTCTAGTTCCTCAACCCAATGCTCAGTAGTAGTAGGATATGAAACTGTTCGATCAAACTCTGGCATAATCTTGACAAAATCATGTACCTTAACTTGGTCATTTCTCTCATTGCCTTGCACATTTGCTTCATATCCCATCGCTTGAGGAGTATGTTATTGTACAAACTGTTGTTGGTGTTGGTACATCATTTGTTGATACTGTTGCATCATAGCAAACATATCTCCGAATCGCACACATAACATTCGGATCTCCCATTGCCATCTGTGTCATCTCTGGCATTGGTGGTATAAGTGGAAAAGAAGGCATTTGGGGCATCGAAGGTAGCTGTGAAGCTTGAGCTGTAGAAGCAGAAGCAGGAGATGGAGTAGTAGTAGAAGCTGGAATAGATGATGAAATAGAAGCTTGAACAGTTGATGATGAAGGAGGAGGTGGCATGTCCTCTCTTTCCGACTGTTATTTAGTCTGTCTTCGAGTTCTGTCCATCTATGATCAACATACAATATATGCATGGCTTTTATTAAATATGCAATCCTAATGAAATATCATTGAATTAACAATCAAGCAAACAATCAAGGTAATAATTGAAACAATCATGTCACTCAAGTCAATTTAAATCTATTCGAGCAAATCACACTTAGCAATCTCATTTAAGTAGGCAGTCATACAAACTAAAGCTCTAATACCAACTGTAAAGACCCGACCCACTAAACCCAAATATTAAGTGTGCCAAATCTCTCGACTACTCATATTACCCAAATATTAGGAACAATATTCAAGAATTATACGTAAGATCGTCTTAAAAAGAGATGTTTGTAATGGCTACCTGTTTAAAACAGATATAACATTCACATGATTTGAACTAAGAAACACTACCACTAGACAAGTAGTGGGTCATCACCTATATACAAAACATACATCATATATATACATTACAGCTTCCCAAGGATCACATAAACATAGGAATCTTATTTACAACCCAACTATATTATAAATACAATTCAAATCAAAATACATTCCAAGGCTTAACAAATAAGCCTAAACACTTCACAAAAATTACATCAAAAGGAATCTTAAGCATATACTAGGTCTATCTCTCCTAGTCATCCATAGAATCCTTCCAGTCAGTCCCATAGCCCATATCATCATAGGGCTCGTCATCAAAGTCACCTACAAGATAGCAGCATGAGCCAAAGGCCCAATACACAATAGTGCAAACAAATACATATGCCATGCTCACTTAAACTAAATGTTATGCAATAAATCACCACAACTTTATTATCTTTAGTTAAGTGAAAAAACAACATTGGAGTATTCAAACTTTGATTCAAGCTTGGGAATTTGGGGGTCCTGAGTAACAACAGCTACTCAGGGTGTTGATATAGATAGATCGGATATCTATATGTTTTATATGTAACCGATATAGAATATTAATAGCATCATTTAGGGTTCACACTCCTTTATACACTCCACTTATCCTGGTCTATAACATCAATTAGTTCAATGGTTCCATACCCATGAACTAAAATATATTATTTCCTTTCGAGCCTAAGTAGAGAATATACCGATACAGTTAATCCTATTAGCTACTCACTTAGCCAATAAAAGAAACCACCATTGCATCATGATGAACCATTGCATCATGGATTTGAGTCATTGCATCATGACATAGGATTGGGCTAAGTGCCTAAACTACCATGCCATTGCATCATGACAAGGTTGTCGCTCTCCGGTTCCTTATTCAACGACGTAAAGCACAACCAATTTCAATATCTTTAATTATTCTTTGAGTAAGGTCAAATTGGTATAAGCCTATCCTAAGCAACAATCAATCAAAGTATTATGTACCTGGTTTGATTTGGGAATTGACGGGAATCTCCAACTGAGTATCTATTTTGTTCCACATAAATCAGCTATATCACATTATTACCTTAAGTCAAGCTTATATTCATTAGATTAGAACTTAGGAAAATTATTGAACCTTAAGTAAAAACAATCCAAAGTCATCACATATCATATAATATATATATATATATATATCAAATCTTTGATAAAAAAGTCTTATATCACGTATTGGAAAATGTTGGAAGAAGTTAGAAAAATTTGAAATTTACAGAGTTCACGCCAGCCATTAACGTCGGCAATGCAAACCTTAACGTTGGCGATGTAGGATCATACACTGGCGGTGTATAAGGCAGTGTTAAGAAGTATCATTCTGTACAGAACCTTGGAGTCTTTACGCCGGCAATTTCAACCCCACACGGCGGCGTTTAAGAAAAATTTCGAAAGATCAGAAATCAGGATTCTAACACCAGCAAATTCCAACTTCAATGTCGGCGACGTTTAAGATAATTTCCAAAAGATCAGAAATAAAAACTCTAACGCCGGCATGTACGCCAGCGATGTACACTGCAATTCTCATTGCAGATTTCCTCTGTTTTAAACACAAAAATTTTTACATTTTAACTCTTCCAACTCATTCCAAACCACATGAGAGCTACCACAACCTATTATAACATGTTAAGCAATATAAAGCTTTCCTAACCACTCTACAACATCTCAACAAGAATTAGCATATCAACTATTTGTATTATACTACACATGTATATTTCATGGATTAAGAGGAAAATAAGACATCTCAAACATCAAATAAACTTACCTCAATGTATATATAAGGCTTAGGGAAGGATTTTTGGTATGTTAAGTCCAAGAAAACTTGATTTGGGTGTTGGAAATTATTGGCCTTCTAAGTTACGAATTTTTCTCTTCTTTGTTATGTTTTAGATTGTCTAGGTTTGCAATTAGGCTTAATGTTTATCCATAATAATGTTGACTTTTGGGGGGGCAGATTTGGGAAGGCTTTGTTCCTTAATTGGGCTTTAATTTGGGCTTATATTTGGGGCTTAAGAAGGCCAAAATCTGCTAATTTAAGGGTTTATAAATTTATCTCAAAACACACTTAATTCATCTAACATTAATTACTAATAACTACTTGCATTAACATAATAATTGAATAGCATGAATAACATGAATAAACTACCGTTTTAAATACATTTATTATAGACTTATATTTAGTTATTACTTTCTATCACATATAACTATAGCAAACACTACAATTCACTCTATACATACACATACAACAATCATCTACATGTATTAATTATAAATCAACTTTGGGTCATTTCACGAATTTTTCGTGTAAACCCCCAAAGTTTTGAATTCAAATTAAAGCTTAAACCCTAATTAAAAGTCAACCGGATTTCTAAAGTCAATAAAACCCTAATTCACCATAACCGCTTAAGTCCGACATTCCGTTTAAGAAACCCTAAGAGAGTAAGAAGAGTTTGGTATGTAGAATAGTTCGTAATTATCCAATGAAGCTTAAAAAGATCAGTTTAATAAAACCGAAACTTGTTTTGAACCCGATCAGACACAGTTCTTGAAAAACTTGTCCAGAGCTTGAATAGTAAAAATATTCCGAATTCACCGTTAGACTCATAAAAATATAAGATTTTCAAAAATATCAATTTCATAATTTTTTGGTAGATAAAAATATCAGATATCGCATTTATACGCGTATTTTTTTACTATCGGTACTTAATTTGTCATGTCTACTTTACATTATACTATTCACTACTATTCTACACTATTTATCTATTTTTCTTTTTCTTACAATCTACTCTTACAACCTATACACCTATTTTTTACACATTTTCATTTCCAATACAACTTCACATCTTAAATATCTTACTTTTAGTTAATCAAAAGACAAAAATTTCTCTTCCCCATTACACCAAAATTGTGCCGGCCCCCTCTTTCTTTCCCTTTAATTGTTTTATTTTTTATTTATTTAATTAACACAAATTATCTCCCACATTTTCCTATAAATACCCCCTCTTACTTCCACTTCTTTCACACTTCTCTTCTACTAAAGTGACTATACTAAAACCTCTCCAAGAATTCCCTCTCAAGAAGCTCTTCCAAGATTAGTTCTTTTAGGTAAAATTTCTTCAAGAATTTCATATGTTCATTTACTTAGTATGAGCTTAGTGTGTGTTTTTTAAAACCATGAAGGTTAAGAAAGTAACAATAGGTTCATACTTTGTTTTTGTTCATAATCTACTTTTTTTATGTTGTTTTTATGTTCATAACTATCTAGTATATCTATATAACTATATATATTATTTAGAGCATATAAGCTCATTTGTTTGCAATTTATTTACTTTCCTTGCAATTTATTTACTTCCTTGTGATTTATTTACTTTCATGTTATTTTTAAAACTAGTCTTTTAGTCTTAGACTTGTCCTCATCAAGTCAAAACATTTTCTTTTTCTTTTAGGACTAGTCATTTCTTAGTCCCAAGATACCTTGAAAAAACTAAGGTTCCAATACTTGATTTATTTTCTTATTAGCTTATTCTTTCAAGTTATTATGTTTCTTTCTGTTTTCATAACTTTATGATTCATATTCATACATGAACATAATGGTTTTGTCTCAACAAAATAAATGAAGAAATGTTTTCTTAAAATAAAGATTCTTTTCTAGAAATAAAAGTAGAAAGTTAATGTTTTTCTAAAAACTAAGAGTCATCTTAAACAAACTTAGAGGAGTTCATAAGGAATTTTATAAACATATATAACATTAAAAATGACTTTTTAAAGTAAACAAATATTTTACAACAACTTCATCTTTTTCTTCAAATGATAGAAATTCTTTTCATTAAAACAAAATCATCTCAAGAAATGAAGAAATTATTTCTAAGTGTTAATACTTTCAAAAAGTGTTAAAGCTAAGTGTAGGAAATAAAAATCATTCTTTAGAAATTTGAAGAAATTACGAAAGTAAAATTTAGGAAAAGAAAAAAGATACTCATTATAAACAAATTTAGATGATTTCAAAGCAAAATGAATATTCCAAAAGTTCTTAAGTTTCAAATCTTTAAAGACTTTACTTTTCATAAATTAAGACAACTTCATTAACTTCATACATTTGTTATGAGTCAATAAATATACGAATATACATTCCAAAAGTTTTTACAAGCTATTATATTACCTATCTCTTCAAATGAGCTTTGGATAAAAGAAGGAAAACAAGTTTACAAAAATTCGTGGTGATCTGTCCACCACTTTTTCTGATCTCAAACGACTTAGTTTGATGAAAATAAGTTTAGAAATAGATAGATCTTTTGAATAGGTAGAAAACGGTATATTATATGCGAAATTTCGAGTTAAAATGAGCAAGTTATGGCCATTTTAAGTTGGAAATTCTTCTTATACGATTTTACCGCGATTTTAAGAAAAGTTTAAGATATTCAAGAATAGAAAATTTATGAAAGACTCATTTTGGGTATTTCATCTTGTTTAGGTAGAGAAGGACCAGATCAATTTTTCAAAGGATTACTTCGGTTAGGATCTATCGACATGGATTGAGTTAATTCTTGACTTAAGTTACATTTCCTTGTTTTGTGCTTGTAAGTAGTAGCACTAGCAATTAAGAAAAAGATAAAATGAATAATTGTTGTGTGACTTAGAATTATGATTGATTGAATATGAGTTAAGAATATCGAAAGATTGTTTGATATATAAATTGTGATTCTTATATTGATATGATGAGAATTGTGTTGATCGCCTTCAACTTGAACTAAACATTATTTGGTTAAATTTATATTGAAATCAATTCATGCATATCATACTTATGAGTCACATTTGTTTCACTATTATTCTTCGTGTGGGGAAACGAGGAAATAGTAGTGGTGCTGGTAGGAGCCGGAAAGTCTACATGGATTAGTAGGAGCCGGAAAGTCTACAAGCAAGTAGGAGCCGGTAAATCTGCAAATATTGGTGGTTGTATGGGCCTGTAACCTCCCAACTCTCGACATGAAGGGCGTAAAATCCATACTACACTTAATATCCGGTTAATCATTTGTATTTTGTTTGTTCATATGATTGGTGCATTCTCATATGTTTAATTAAAATACTTGTATGAATTATGGAAAGTCTTATAGATAGAATTATCTCACTAAGCTAGTTTTGCTTATACCCTTATAGCTTTTTGTTACAGTATGATTACCTTTGCTTGGCCCCAAGAAGCCCCGTATGCCAGGTACGAGTTTAAGCCACTAAGAGTTTTTGGGAGAAGCTTTATGTATTTAAGTTTTGAACATAGGCTTCTAGGAAAATCTTTATAGTAGGCTTATGTTATAGTTGTTATTATTTTGGAAAGACATCTAAAGCGGGGGAATGCCCTTAAGATGATGTAAGGATATTATTATGAAAATCTTATGTTTATTTATATAAGTTCTTACTTACTTTTATTATCTACTTAAATATAATACCCCTGTGAGTCTCTTATTATCTTGAAGCACGCCTTGCATGTGATATCAAAGCTCCTGCATGACTAAGGTTGTCATTCATTAGCTTTAATATTATATGCGGTGGACTGCCACGTTTAGGGTACTTCCAGGATGTAACATTTTGCCTCAATAGCTCTACTGAGTTGAAATTCCGATCTACTGAGGCGAAAAAATTCACCTCTCCAGCCCCTTTTTTACTAGTGCGTGGATGTTTAGGAATGTGTTGCCAGTATGTATTTTAAATTCTATACAAATTTTCTGTTTGAGTTATTATATTACGGGCAGGTTTTAAAAATAAAATTTAAAAGGCTTAATTAAAACCGTGATCTATTTCAATGCGACAGAAGCAACAGTTATAAAATTTCAAAAAGGTTCTAGTGCCACAAAGATCGACGTGACACAAGTAAGTTTCATAAAAAAAATTTTAAAAAGGCTTAAGTGTGCTATGAAGATTCAACTCCACGTGATAGAGGCGGTTTTTTTCTTTTTTTCCTCAATGTTTAGTAGATAATATATATTTCATTAGTATTTAATTATTAAAAAGTCAAATTACTAATGGCACCTTGCCAGAACAAGGCTGTAATGAATTACTATCACTGAGGAATTGAATAGGAGTGTAATAATGATATAATTGTTATTAATTTATAATTTGTTTGTTTACTTGATAGAATAAATACATTGGAAAAAAGACTAAAAAACCCCTCCTTTTATATATTTATATTTTAATTTTTACTTATTCTTACACTTGTTTCGTTTTTCATGCTTAACTACAGGAGTTCTTTACTTATAAGCAAATATGTGATTTTTAAAACTTGGCTTCAGTTATACGTTCTAAAACTTTATATTGTTCAATTTCGCAATTTGTGAAAAGTCAATTATCATTAGTTTTCGAATATTTGTCCTTTAGAATGATTTTTTGTTTTTTAATCTTTTTTAGTGTTAATATATATATTGTCTTAAATTTATTTATTTTTTATATAGGAAAAGACTAAAAGATATATTCATTTGTTTTATTAAAATAAAGGTTGAACAAATCCTTAAAAAAATTATTATTAATTATCTTGATATTTTCATCATTTGAATATTTGGAATAGATAAATGGAGGAAAATTATTTTCATAAAATTATTTAAACGACTGAAAAAAAAATATTTTTTGGAAAACGTTTTTTTTAGGGAAACATTTTAAAGGAAAAGCGTTTTCTATTAACAAGCAGTTATTAGAACGAACTGTAACAAACAAGATAGTTGGTTGCTCAAAAAGAAGATTAGTAATATTTAAGTTCTCTAGTAGTGGAACAGTTTTTTATTTTCTCACCTTGCTTTTCTTATCGACATTTGTCATTTTTAAGAAACATTTCATTTTAAATGTTAAACGTATTGATAATCTTGATAAAGTCTTTCCATTTGCAATGTAGTCAGTTCCTTCATTTCCTATATATCTGTAACTATTGGAACAAAATATACATAGGAAATTTTTTAGTCATCCTTAAAAAATATATAAAAAATAAAATCATCAAAGATTAATCATAGAATGATTTAGGGGCCAACCTTCCGAACCTCGATCTACTTCATTTCAACCTGGCCTAGCCTTACTAAACTGCCAGTCCTCTTCACCCGACGACCGACCTAATTTATGAATGAATTACAGCCGACCAGAGGTCAGCTGATATAACTAGAAGTCGCTTGGTGTACAAAAAACATCACTTAGGATCTGCATGGCACGACAGGAAGTGGGTTAGTAGGGGTCACCCATGTCCACGGTGATCATCGCCAACTACGTACCTAGTCACTTAGTCTCCTCAATATATTTATCCAATTCAAATCACTTCTATTGGTTTCGAGTGAGCGACATGGTAGTTAAAATTGTAATATATTAAAATAAAACTACTAAAGAAAATTTTGAATTTAATAAATTTTGTAAAAAAATTGAATTGATGCATATGAAAGATTTGCTCACATGGTTAGATTTGATTATGCTTAAAATTTTAGTTATTACATAGATTCACAAAATATTCTAGGAAATTAATTTTCTAAAAATCTAAACCTATCATGTTATTGAATCCTCCTTTCCGTAAAAAAAAAAAAAATTAGGATCATTAAAGATCAATCCAAGTAAGATTTTGGGAAGATTACCTGACATTTGATATCATGTCATTTCTTTAATAATGCTAACATAGGTCTCACTTTTAAGGAAAAGTCTTTTCGCTTTTTTTTTTTTTTTAAATTGTAAAGAATTACTCCTATGTATTAATAAAAATAAATCATCCAAGGGGACATAATCTTTTAGAATCATCTTTACCAAAAATTAAAAAAAATAAAATAAAATCATCAAACATTAATGAAAGAAAGATTTAGGAAAGATTTCCTAATATAATTAAGATTTCCGAATTCTAATATAAGTCTCAGTTTTAAGGATTTTTTTTTTTTTTTGAAATTATGAACAATGACATCAAGTATTAATAAAGTTAAATGCAAGAGATGACTATTGGAACAGAATATTTTAGAATCATCCTTTTAGGAAAAAGAAAAAATAGAATCATCAAAGATTAATCATAAAAAGATTTAGGGGAGATTTCCTAACAGTAGTTAACATTTAAAATTGATTTTAAAGTTTTTTTTTCGTATGTAAAGTTGATTTTCTATTATGATTAACATACGTTTAAAAAATATTCCTCCAATATTTGGTAATTATAATTACAATAAATTAAAGCAAAACTACTAAAGAAAATTTTAAATTTAATAAACTTTCATAAGACAAAAAGAAAAAGAAACATTAAAATTAATCGAAGATATATATTATATATTTATTTATATGAAAGATTTGCTCACATAGTTAAAATATGATTATGTTTTCTAATTTTATTGGTATTCTATTTTATTTTAAATAGATCTCTAACACCTGGTAAATAATATTAATAATAATAAATTAAAGGGAAACTACTAAAGAGAAATTCACATTTGGTGAACTTTTGTAAAAAAAGAAAAAATAATAAAATTAATGAATGACATATACATATATATATATATATATTTATATATATGAAAGATTTACTCCATCCGACGGCAATGCTTATTAGAGACACGTCTCTTCTGTCTAGGATCCCATTTTCTACTTATTCACAGTATCTTCTGTGTTTTGCAGGTACGACACGAAGTTGGCTAATTTGAGACGCCACCCTTCCATACTTAATTACTCTGATTGATTTTAGGGATGCAAATTCGTATCCTTTTCTTTGCTGCTTTGTTTCAGTATATATAGTATTGCTAGAAGATTCAATTATCTATGGGAGTGCAATTTCATCATTGAAGCAAAACAATGGAGTCTCTCCCGACGACATCATTCTGTGTATCCTCTCTAAGGTTCCAATCATGGAGTTGTTTGTTTTGAAGTGTGTTTGCAGAAGTTGGAATAAGATGATCAGAGATAATCAATTAGCACTGATTCAAATACGTCGTGCCTCTCCATCCCTGAATGATCTACTCCTGATTATGCAAGACGATAGAGATCCTAGAGACATGTTTTGTACATATTTGGCTCCTTGTGAAGGAAAAAGGAGAGGTTTTAGGCAAAAAGTGTTGATTTCAAAGAACGTCATGGGGTGTAGTTTTAAAATTGTCGGATCTTGCAATGGCATGCTCTGCTTATTGGACCGAGAAGCTTGGTCTAGATTCGTGGTCATTAATCCGCTCACTAATCAATCATGTGGCTGCCAAAACTCGATCTCAAACAGTGTCATGTGACGTCTTGTGGTTTTGGATACAATTCACGCACCAACTCCTATAAAGTGATTGCCATAATTCAAAATTGGACACGTGTTAATGAATCAGAGGTTATGATGTTCGATTGTGAGGCCAATAATAACTGGAGGAGCATCGAAAGGAGACACCATTCTTTTCAGAAATGTAATGTAGGACTTAATGCAGGGATCTTTTTGAATGGAAGACTGCACTGGATTACTGAACGAGAAATTGTGTCATTAGACTTGATTAATGAGAAGTTTACGTTGATACATATTCCTGAACATCTTTCTCTATGGGGTTTTTTCGAGTTGATTGTATTTAAAGATTGCCTTTGCGTTGTCAAACAGAATCGACGTCTTACAACAGAGCGCTCAAAGACGTGTTTGGTGATGGAGATGATAGAGTTGAACCATCATGGAAAAAGATCGTTAGTTATAGTCAGCTAATCAACTGTCCTCTCGGGAAATCAACAATCCAAAAGGAAGAATGCGTGTCCAAGCTTTGGGAGAGGTAGAAAATGGCAAGATCTTAATGAAGACGCATGAGACCATGGTTCTGTTTGATCCTGTGAGTAAGGAATTCGTATCTCTCCAGCATCAATATCGAAAACTACCAAATGGGTGCTTGGTTATTCACTTTCCTACTCTTGATCTTGAATGGCCGCCGCGTCTCTCACTCTGACTTACTCTGTTGGATTGATAAGAGATTTATTTATTTTGACACCATATCCCTATGGGATATCAGTGCTCAACCCTATACCTTTGTTCTGTTGATAGATTTTTATGTATCAGAATATATTAGACGTGAGAAAAATAGCGAACGAAATCTAATACAATTCATGAGCAAGAACAAAGAAACTTCGAAGATATGAACTCCATCTCAGAAAAGTAATGAAATTTCTAATATGTAAAATGTGATTTCGTTAACTGATTTAGTAACTAGTCCAAGGATTTATACAACTCTATTTTTCCTTTAACTAATTTAGTAAGTCATGTGGACAGATCACGTGAGCTAATATCTACAAAGCTAAAACAGAACAAGAGATAAATTACAACACAATCTGATATAACTTGTCATCCACCCCCAAACGCCTCAAGAAGGCCCAGCATGCGCCTACAAAACTGAAGTTGAAATTCAAAAACCGGTTTGGTCAAAATATCTACTAACTGAAGCTTCGAAGGAATATACAACATCATAAAAAAATCACTAGTAATATGGTCATGGATAAAGTGAACGTCAACTGCTGTGTGCTTTATACGACTATGTAAGCAGGGATGATCAGTAATGAACAAAGTAGATTTGTTGTTGCCATACAAAGTAACAGGCAAGGAAATAGGAACATATAAATCCTTAAGAACATAAGAAATCCAAAGAAGTTCTTTTATAGTAGCTGCCATGCTTCGATACTTAGCTCCAGCTGATGAAGTCGCAACAATTCTTTGTTTCTTGCTTTTCCACGATATAAGAACATTACCAAGAAAAAAACAATACCACTAACCAACTTACAATCATCTAAACATCCTTCCTAATCTGAATTGAAATACCCAAGTAGGGAAAAGGAATTTTGGGTAGGATAAAACAAAACACAAGTAATCGAGCCTTTAAGATATCATGAAAGGCTGCTTGAAGATGTTGTGTACACGGTCGAGCAAGGAATTGACTCAATTTATGAACAGCATATGAAATGTCTGGCCTTGTTGAGAGTTAAATGCAACAATCTACCCACAATTATTCTGTAAAAACTAGGATTAGGAAGAGGAGTCCCAGACTACTGATGTAACTTCATACCCGATGGAAAAGGAAATTTTATGGGACGAGCACTAGAAAGCAAACATCAAAGAGTATGTCAATAACGAATTTATGCTGACTCAAGTAAATTCCTAATGTTGTTCAATAGATTTCAATCCTAATATAAAATGAAGCTTCGCTTAGATCCTTGATTGTAAATGCAGGATGTAAAGCAACTTATAAAACATCAATAGAGGAAAAACTCATGCCAATAAGCAGCAAATCATCAGCATACAACAAGGCTATGGTAAAATCATTAGAAGTCTTCATTATGTAAAGACAATAATCATTGCAAGAATCAACAAAACCTTGTGCAATTATAAATTTAGACATCTCTAAATTCCATTATCTTGAAGCTTGTTTAAGACCACATACTTGACCTGGTTAGGCTTTCAAATATTCTGCTTGTGGAGACATATATATTTCTTCATCTAAAAAACCATGAAGAAATGCATTGTTGATATCAACTTCATATAAAGGCCAACTATTAGCAGAAGTAATAGCAATGATTATGCTCATAGTACAACTTGGCAATCGGGGAGAAAGTATTGTGATAGTCCTCTCCTTCAAGTTGTGCATATCCCTTAGCAAACAATCTAATTTTATAATGTTCTACACTTCCATCAGCACTATAATTAATTTTATATACCCATTTACTCCCAATAGCTTTCTTTCTGGTTGTTAAATAAGTCAATTCCCAAGTTTTATTATCCTCTAATGTAGCTATTTCATTTTTATTTCTTCTACCCAATTTTTATCTTGAACAGCTTGAGAATAGCAATATGCTTCTTTGGTTGTTAATACATTAGCTAAGGAAACCACATAATCATGAGGAAAGGAAGAAAAAATGGTGGAAATATATAAAAGATAAGGATAGGAAGATAAAAAAGAAGCAAAAATATTAGGCTTAGTGTTTAGAGAAAGTAAATCAATAGCTATCAAGGAGGCTTGTTGAACTATATGAACATAATTCTTAAACCATCTTGGAGGTTGAGTAACATGAGTAGAGCACCTCACAATAATAGATGTATTGTTTTTGGGTTCATCAGGTTGAGAAGAAGAATCTATAGTTGAGGAAATGTCAACAGGTAGGTCTAAACTGGTAAATATTTGGTGAAATATGTAATGGCAATTGTGAAAAATAATCTTTACAACTAATATGTGGTAAAGAGGGTAAATTTGTAGAAGGAAAAGTTGGCAAAGCTATATTGTCCATTTTCTTAAAAGGAAAAATACCCTCAAAGGACGTGACATCTTTGCTATGAAGGATTTTCTTGTTACCATATCAAATAGTCTATACCCCTTTTGATTATGAGCATAACCAAGCAAAATGCATTTTGTACCTCTTACATCAAACTTACCTTTAGACTTTCCAAGTATAGGCACATAGCACAAACATCCCATGATTCTAAGATAATCATACTTTAGAACTTTATGAAAGAGAACGTTACAAGGAGTTTTCCAATTTAACACAGCAATAGGCATGCTATTAATCAAGCATGCAGCTGTTAATATGCACTCTCCCAAAAATTCTTAGGCAACCTAGCATTTAATCTTAATGCCCTAGATGTATCTAGCAAATGTCTATGCTAATGCTTAAGCTTTCCATTTTGTTGAGGAGTACAAACTATTGCTTGTTGATGAACAATTCCTAATTGTAAAAAGAAGGACTGTACTCTATTGAAAGAAATTCCATAACATTATTCGTACAAATGTATTTAGGTATGATTTGAAAATGGTTCTTCATATAAGTAATAAAACGACGTAAATTTGATACAACTTGTGCTTTAGATTGCAACAACATAGGCTATGTACAATGTGTACAATCATCCACAATAGTCAAGAAAAAACAAGCTTCAGAAATTGCCACAACATGATAAGCCCCCCACAAATCAACATGTAAAAACTAAACAACAAAGGATGATACACTTTCACTAATTGGAAAAGGTTGTTTATGTTGTTTGGCCAATTGACAGGTAGTATAATGAAAGGAATCCATAGGTAATTGTTTACAAAAGTCAATGTGAACAAGTTTTGACATTGATATATGTCTAAGTCTTACATGAAACAAGTCCAAAATTTATAGAAGGTAAGGATGAAGAAAAAATGGAATGTGAACTGTCTGTAACACATCTCTGTTGTTGTGATTTGCTCGTATGCGTATTAACTTCACTCTTCCAATTAGACTGTAAAATGCATAATCCTTGTGATAGACCAGCTTTAGCTATGATGCATTTAGTTTTCTGGTCCTAAAAGAGATAACATTTGTCATTGGATTATGCTACACAAGAGATTATTTGGACAAGTTTGTTGATGGATAACAAATTATGAAAGAAATCATATACAAAGAACACATTGTAAGAGTTCAATGAGTGTTGATATGGACAGAACCTACTATGGTAACAATCATTATCCTACCCTCAGTTAAATTAATGTGGATTGGTGTTTCAAGAGAGTACGTATCATGTAGAAGAGATTGGAAAGGAATCATGTGATCCGTAGCTCCTATATAAACAATCCATGGATCCATATTGTATTCAAAAGTATTAAAAAAATTGGTAGAAAACAACATACCAGCAAATGAAGATAGAAACACATAATTAGCAGCACCCTCTATGTGACCTACACAATTAGCATTTTTTATCATCCGTATCACTTCTTGGCAAATAGATTATAGCATTTGAGGATGCATATATCCACTTGTAGAACTAGTCGAATTATTATCATTAACTCCCTTACATTATCAAATGGAGTAAAGAAAATAGGTATATTATCAGTTTGACAATGAGCAGTAATTTATCAACTCCTTTCTTATTGTGCCTTCTTTTGTACCATTCTGTGTACCCAATCAGTTTGAAACATGTATCAATGGTATGACCATCTTTCCTATAGTGTTTACAATGTAACTTTGCTTTCCTAAAATCTTTCCTTCTAAACCTTATTGTCTTCGGATTTTCTTTTCCTACATTAAAGGTAGCCATATCAGCATCATTGATTAAAGCTAAAGTAACTTGCCTTTGCTTTTCTACTTGAGAAACAAGATAAAAAGTCTATAGTAGTAAACCTATTCTATTGATAGTATTTGGTTCTGAACTGCCTCATAACCATCAGATAAACCCATCAAGAATTGCATCAACTTGTTTTGAGAATCATGCTCTTACAATTTTTCTTGCAAACTACAAGTGCAATTTGTCAACCGACCACATTCATAAGTTGGATATGCATTTAATTATTACAATTCATCTCAATACCTTTTCAATTTATTATAATAAGCTGCTATGGAAATTTTACCTTGTCTCAAATTTGATATTTCATACTGCAATTGGAAAATCAATGGATCATTAACTTGACCATATTACTCACACACCTTTTCCCATAATTCTAGGGCAGATTGAGCATAGAGAAAATTTTTGCGACAATTAACTACTCATTGAATTTAAAATCCAACAATGAACCATGTTAACACAACGTATCCATCGAATAAAATTATTAGAACCTTCTTCTGGTTTCACAACATGTCCATCTATGAAGCTTAGTTTCATTTTAGCTCAGAATGCCATGCAAATTGATCTACTCCATGATAATAACTTTTTTCCATTGAAAATAATTTTTCCAATAACCATACCAGGACTATCAAAATCAGAAAGATAAAGAGGATTTGTAAAACCTAAGTCCATGTTTGAATCTCTCGACTAATTATTCATTCTCTTCCTAATAGAAACAATCAACGATGATGAAAAATAACAGTGAGAACATACCAAAATCGGTGCTCTGACACCATGAGAAAAATAGATAAATCTAATACAATTCATGAACAAGAACAGAGAAACTTAGAAGATATGAACTTTATATTAGAAAAGTAATGAAATTTCCAATATGTAAAATGTGATTTCATCAATTGTTTTAGTAATTATTCTAAGTATTTTACACTATGTTTTTCCTTTAACTAACTCTAGTAAGTCACATGGACAGATGATGAGGATCAATTTGTGATTGATTAAATGTGTTCTGCACACCAAAAAAATGCAACAAATGAAGTAAATGGATCAAAGCAATCAAAGTGGGCATTACTGCAATTGAAGGTTGCCAGCCATCTTTTCAAAGCTTGCAGTGTACTTTTAGAAGCTAGCAAAATCATGAGCATGGAGGAAAACGGGGTAGCCTTAGATAAGCCTTAGGCTGGCAATGTTAAACCGCAAAGTTGGTGGCATAGCCATCCAAGGCCGGCAACCTTCTTCTAAAAACACAAAATTTTAATATTTCATATTTCTTTTATTTTACTTATTGGGTAGTATTATATATTTCCTCTTGTAATAAGTGCTAGTGATGTGCCCTAGGCCATATGGATACTATTTAATTATCTATTAATCTTAATAAGATTAGGATTAATAAATAATTATTTATTACAATTGTTATTTCATAAAAAGTGTGTAATTTGGAATTCCTAATAACTTATGTGTATCTTTTGGAACTCCTAATAACCTTTGAAATCCCTAATAAGATTAAAGTCGTTGACTATGACACAATTTCTTATAAATAGAATACAATGATCTCCCTTAGGGTTCCATATATAGACACTTGCCATCACATTAGAATTATAGAGAAACTCTGTAACTCAAAAGGAGAGACCCTATTGAGAGAGATTCCCTAAAAATTCGAAATTGTTTCAATGTGCTAGCATACGCATAGAGATTTGATTGGAAATTCATTCGTGTGGATGTAGTAGAGGGTGTTCACGCTTGCAACATCTCAGATTCGAATTTTCGAATTCTAAAGCATCAAAAAGGTAATCCCATCCGCTTTAATTTGATTGAATCGCATGGATCCGCTTAGGAATTTAAGTTTTTAAAATAAAATAATTTGTATTATTGCTAGATTTGTTTTTGGATCATTAAATTCCAAATAGTGGTATCAGAACCACTTGTGATTTCAATCAAATTGTTTTTCGAATGATATATTTATGATGATATGTATGTTTTTTTGAAAAGGAATTTGATGTGAATGTATATGTTAAAGTTTTTCTAATTATGAAATTCGATAAGCGCCTTGCTTTGAGGGGATGTGTAGATCTGGTGTAATTTGATTACAAATGAATTTTAAGGTTTATTAATTTGTAAAAAGGATCAAACCTTTATCAAAGGTTGAAAAAATCTGTTATATTTTTTAATTATATCATATTTGTATGCATGGGGTATAGCAGCATTAGATGCAGCTAAGGAAGCAGTTTCGATCAAGAAGTTCATTACTTCTGAAATAGCCATGAATTTCTCAATCTATATTTTATAAATATGTTATTGAAATTATATATGATTTTGAAATGTGATTTATGTTGATGCATGAAAAATGACTTGTGTTGTTGTGTTAAAAATAATTAAATACTTTAGGATGGTTAAATATTGAGTTCATAAACTTTTAGGTGCATTAGAATGTATGAAATATGATTAGAATAAATTAAATTATGCATGTAATTAAACCAACTCTTAGCAAAAAATTTTAGTTGCAAATAAAGCCCAATACCACCTTTAATTAGCCAAAATACAAGCTTATTAATTAGCTAAAGCCAAGTCAATTAAAGGACTTAATTATGGCAATTACTAAAGTCAACAAATGCATACATATCAACTTTTGAAAGTGCAAAATTCGTCCAAAAATTTCAGACCAACATAACACATACCAATAAGCTTCAAAAACCCATTTCTACCCTACCAAAAGCTCTCCCATGGCTATATACAATTAAACCCTTCATCTTCTACAAATTAAACTCTTGAAGGCTTGCAACAAGACTCCTGAACCAAGGCACAAAGCCCATATGGTAAGTGTGTTCTTCTTGCTTTATGTGTATTTAAGTTATGCTTTTGTTAGAATAGGGTTTATATGCTAAATGGTGATAGAATGATTTTTATACATTAATGGTAGTTTGAGTAGTGTTATGTAGCTAGAGAAGTTTGTAGTATATGTTTTATATAAATTTGGAAGTATTGGGATGACAAAGGGTTGAGTAGTGTAATGAGCATATGGAGTTGAAATGCAAATTTTGTGTGAAGTTGTAGTTGAGTGATTGATGGATTGAAGAGGAGTTAGTGTTGGTTGAATGGTGTTAAGAACGTATAACAATTTTTGGGAAGCTTAGAATGAGTTTGGAGGATTTTTGAATGTGTAAATTTTACAAAGAAAACAGGGGAATTCATGAAAATCACATAATTTTGTTCCAGGGGTCTACTCCGGCAATTGGTCATCGGCGTAGGATCCTACACTATCGGCGTACTTGGCAACACTGCTGGTGTTAGGGGTATCCACGAGCATGGACCAACCCAATGGAACTCTTGGAAATTTTGAAAAATTGGAGTTGTAGTCTACATCGACTCGAAGGCATTGGCGTAGACTATAATGCTACTGGCGTATTGTTGAACACTGCCAGTGATGGCAAGTGTTGAGTTTTAGGGCAGAGTACACCGGATCAATGCTACCAACATTGAAGGCCGGTGTGTTCCTCGTAGTTTCCATTTTCAAAAACTTCCTCTAACATTTTCCAAAGCTTGATATATGGTCAATGGAATGTTTGTTGAGTATTATATGATATTATATGATGTTTAAATGCTATGTTATGACTTTGTAATAATTTATTTGAATTTCTTTGATTAGTTATGTTTGAAACTAGTTGATTAGTGCTTAAACTAAGTGAGAATTCAATATTTTCTTGTACAGTGATAGATCCTCAGTCGGCTAACCCTATTAGTTCCCGAGCAATTTTAGGTACGTAATAACTTGCTTGGTTCTTTGTTAGGATAGGCATTCCTTAAAGTTACTTTAAATTAAGAGAATTTAATAATTGCTTGAATGAATGTCTTTTATACCATTGAATTTGTTTCGGAGAGTGGTATTCTGCTCAAATTGGGGGCATGGTAGTTTTAGACTCTTAGACCACCCTTGTCACTTTGAAATAACTTTTATAAGTGGCCGTGATCTTAAACGGTGTTGTACCGCAGGATTCGTTAATCTGCTAACCCGGGATGGAGGGCGCAAGTCCATCCACAGATGATTTCCGGCAGGTCATATGTTTGTTAAATTCACGTGTTTGATGCATATCACTTGTCTGACTAATCACTTGATTGTATGATGTGTTATAAATGTAATCCTGGAAGTTTTCACTCACTAAGCTAGTGTAGCTTATATCCCAATAGATGTTTGATTAAACATGTTATCTCAAGAATGCTAAGTGGGGACCGAGATGGTTGGAGCCGAGAATGACTTTGGGATTCCGGCAAGAAATGAGAATGCTTGAAGTTTTTAGCTAGGTTTTATTAATTACCTTGTAATAGTTTTATATGGTAGAATTTTTTGATGAATTGTAATTGAAGTTTTATGAGTTGTATCTTGAAGCATAGTGAATTGAATTTCCTTTACATTGTTCTCAAGTTGTATCACAATAAAATGCATTACTCCGATGAGTCTCCTCCATGTGTTAGACGCCTTATACATAGTATGGAAGCCTTCGCATGATTAAGGTGGTCATTCCTAGGCTTTAATATTGTGTACGGCAGACTACCACGTTTAGGGTACCGTTCGAGGCGAGATAGTTTAGTTGGTATCCGAGCGACAAGGTTTTGGGAATTAGGTGGCAAGACTTTAGGAGAATAGAATGTTAAGATATGATCTTAGGAATGAATAAGTAAGGGTTAGATGACCCTTAAGTAAAGAAGAACTAGATTTGGCTCAATGACCTTTAAGATATGACTTCTGATTATTAAAGATTTGAATTCTATCTTGGAGACTTCTGGAGAACATAGAAATAAATACATAAGGAAGGAAGATTGAAAATATTTGATGGGACGATCGAATCTATGCTAGCAACTGCAAAATATGAATAAGTAACCCTACCCGATTTTTGGTTCAAGCTAATAATAGAAATGGTAGATTTCCCCTTTGACCTAAAGACCACTAGGTGGGAAGGATTAATTGCGTGCTTTCACCGCTTTTCTAAATAAACCAGTTTAAAGAAAATAAAAAGTTATAACTCTTTTCTAAACCATGAGCAACTTGTGTGTAGTATAACTAGGCTAACGTGACCGTCTTGTCCTGTTTCTAGGAGACTACCTGAGGAGAACATGCAACAGTCGACTAACTTTCCCGAGGAACAACAAGTGAGAGATACTCCACCAGCACAAGATCTAATGCAACAAGTCATAGGTCTTCTAGGATGTTTGGTGGATGCACAAAAGCTCCTCTTGCAACAAGTGTTTACTAGGAATGCACCAGTTCAGGTGGAAGGACCCCACCAAGCGACAATGCAAGGAATTAAGACTCCTTCTTCTATGGCTAGTTCAAACTCCAAGGTCAAGAGGACTAAGAAAACTAGCCTATCTGTTAAGAATGAACCTTTTAAGAGGCGCAAGATCAACTGTTGGAAGTGTAAGGAAAGTCATTATTTAAAATGGTGTCCACAGCTAAAGCACAAGTGTTACCTCTGTGAAGATCCCGAGCATAAGATTATGGACTGTCCAAGAAGGAAAACCCTAAAGTGCGTCATCCACAAACAGCCGGGACACCAGGCGAGTAGATGCCCCCACAGGAATTAACAAGTGGATAGCTGTCCTTGATTGGAAGAAGTCAGTCTCCTAGAAATAGCAATAGATCTTTCGTTGAGCGTTAGGAGCAAATGACTTTTCGAAAAGAATAAAGATATTTTGAAAATGTAAACCAATGTTGTAATTTATCATATAGTTCATGAATTAATTCCAATGTATATTTTGCATCCTTTCTTTGAACTTTTGTAAAGGAAGACTTGCATCTTCTCTTGATTTCATGTATTTTGTTTTGGATATTGTGAAGTTTCTATTACTGATTTTGCTTTAAGTGGAATTTCAATATTTCTTATATATGTTTTTATTTCCGCATTTCCGTGTTCTATATTTCCGATAATTTCTTTAAGTCTCTTTTAACGCCTTAAGACGTAATAAAAGATTTAGAGTTTTCACCCAAGCTTAATAAAACTATAGGAGACATACCCGACCACAACAAGGACCTGTCATGACTCCTTTAGGACCCAAGAACCAAATGATACCCAAACCACCTAACCAAGGAGATGCTTCAATCAAGATCGAACGGTTTACTAGTCAGATAAGAAGTTACACATGAAAGACTCAAGCTAGTTCGACATCTATGCCTGTAAGACATGAACAAGAAACAATGCAAGACAATTACCACATACTTCATCTAGGAATCTAGTCTACAACCTTCACACCTATGTGGTGCATGAAGAAGCTAGTGAGGAGGAGCTGAAGTCCTTTGCCATGGAAGGAAGCGAGGATTAAAGATGCAACTCGACATCAAGTTAACGCTATACCCTTAGAATACCGTATATCCTTTCTTGCCAATAAAATCAAAGAGATAGGTTGTTAGAAATACCCTTGGATTAAATGGCTAGACTAAAAATAGGGAAGCCCGAGACCATTAAAAGCTAGTAAGAGCCAATGATGGAAACTAAAACAAAAACCCGATTAATTTAACAAATTCCAAATACCCCTCATCCAACTTCTTGTAATTAAAGAACTTTGAAAGATCGAAAATCAATGATGATCGTTACACAAAAGTTATAACTTTATAAATCAAATCTCAATTACTAAACTCCATAAGATCTTCACAAGTAATAATGATGCAATAAAGCAATCAGATCTCTTGATTTCAATCCCATCAAGATGATCACGATGATAAGAATATAAAACGATGATGACCATATTGTTTAAAGGAAATATGAATCATAAAACACAATATTGTATATACAGCTACATAAGGATGGAGAAGCGAATCCACAACCTTCGTTGGTCAAAGTAATCGAGTCATGAAAGGTCGTGTTGTCGTGATGTTGTTTGGTGTCAGTCGAGTCAAGTCATCTGTGGTCTCGAGTCAAATCCGTGTCGTTTTCCAAAAGAGTCGTGTAAGTGAAGGTTGGAATCTCTAAGCCAAATCTTATAAATTTGTATGTTCTATATTTCGTAAAATATCTATCATGTGAAATTTAGAAATGATACAAACCAAAGCATAAACTAGTGCTTGAGATATAATTCGAAAATCCACAATCTTTTCTCGACAAACGATATACATGTAACAAGTTTTGCAGACAAAACTTTCTTTAAGGTGGGGAGGATGTAAGCCCCGGAAAATTTCAGTAAATAATTTCAAGATGAACTTCGAAAATAAATCCTAAAAAACACTCCAAATTAAAACCGAACATTGACTAGTCCAAAAACACGAACGAATTTAGAAACTTCTTAATCTTGAGAAAATGAAAATCTTTAAATATAAAATAAGAACTCAATAGTCTTCAAATCCAAAACCACGATGTACAAAAAAAAAAAAATCCCAAATTTAACTTCAACTTATAAAATCGGGTAATAGAGATCCCAAAAACAAATTATTAAAAAGTAAATAACGATTGACTTTCGGAAATGAAACCCAATTAAAGAATTCCGAAAACGTTAAAAGATATTAAAATGAAATATAAAATAAATTTGTCAAATTAAATATGTTGTATAAGCATAAAATATCAGTTTCCAAATTGGCAAGAATCTAAACCGGAAAATCACTTGAAAACCCTAAGTGGAATATAATAGTTTAAGTCCGACAATCTAACGCCCCTAACCCTAGAGGCCGATATGTAGTTTAAATATGTAGAATAGCTCGTAGTAATATAAGTTTGTTTAAAAATATCAGATTGGTTAATTTTTGACCTATTTCGAACCCGTTCGGATACAGACTTCAAAAATCGTGTCCTAGGGCTCGAGATATCAAAAATATGCCAATAGTACCGTTAGACTTGTAATTTCATAATATTTCTAAATATATCAGTTATATAATTTTTCGGGTTATAAAAGTTACAGTTATAACCTTTTTATCGTATTTTCATTACTGCCGGTAATTGATTAGTTTTTTTCACTATTCAATTTTATTCATTACACAATTTTATTATTCGTATAAAGCCTTATATTATTAGATAAATATTTTATATATTATAGAAAATTTGTTTTTCTAAAATTTAGTTAGTTCGGGCTTTTACGGAATCAGATTCTGTTTAAGATTCGATACTAAAAATAAAATAAATTAATTTAATATTTGGAAAATAATTGAAAAATATATTTATTTTCATGAAATAATTTTTTAGAATTTTTCGGGTTATAAAAATATCATTTATAGCCCATATTCGCGTATTTTAATCATACCGGTAACATATTTGTTAAAATACTAAAATAATTCAAATAATTATTTAATTTTAATTATGAAAAATCTGATACAAATATTTGGAATAAATTTTCTGATTTTATTTTATTTTATTAAGAAAGTACTTTTACAACCCATACTTTCAAGTACACCTTACACATATCCCTTCCTTTTCACTTCAATCTTTTTTACACTTTATTATATCACTTCATGGCAGATTTCTCTTTCTTTTGGCTGCCATTGTTCTTTGATTACTCCTATTTTGACTAAAATAAATAAATTCTACTCCTTCTTAAAGAAGTTACATTACATATTAATTATACAATTCAATTTTAAGTCAAAAATTCAAACAAACCCTCTCTCTCCTCCCTCTCTTTCACGTGGACAGCAACCCCTCTCCCTTGCTACCTTTGTTTTATTTTTTTCTTCTTTTATTCAATTAATACACTCATTGTCTCTCTCTCATTTATTTACTTCTCTTTCCCTTTTCATTCATTAGCCTTTTCTCTCTCTTTTTCCTCTGTTTTCTTCTTCTTCTTCTTCTTCTTCTTATTTCTTCAAAGAACAAGCTGCCCCCAATTCATTCTTGAGCCTCCACCCATATTTCTTAAAGATTTTTAAGTAAATCTTCATCTCAAAGCCTCCATAGGTGATATAGGTAAAGTGTAATGAAGGTTTCATGCATCAAATGACCTTCCATAAGCTTAAAAACTTAGGATGATGATGCCAAAAATGAAACACTCCTCTTCTCCACTATTATTATCTTGTATCATAATTATTTTCTTGTTTAAAGTTGATATATTTTGTGGATCTAACTTTTTGTGGCTTTGATTTTCATTTATGCCATCGATCTTGTTATTTAAGTTGTTAGTTTTGTTATTTCTTATGATTTATACATAGATCCATCATTCACATAACTATTATAGTGATTCATGCATTTATAACTAGATCTAGTTGTTTTTAGGTTCATACATGCATTAGACTTTGTTTTATGTTCATGAGCAACTTGTAATAGCATGATGAAGGTAGGAAAGTTGTAGGAAACTCAAGATCTATTTTATTTTCAAAAAAATAATTTTTGAAAATTCGAATGAAAATGGAATCATATTTAGAAAAGTTGTTTTTCAACTTCAAAATGTATATTTTTCATTTAAAATGAAGGGCTTAGGGTATAGATAACATAAATGAAGGATTTTGATGAGCAAAGTTTAGATCTATGAGTTTAAAGTTTATTATCATGGGTTTCATTTGGATGTATGTTCATATTATGTGTAGATCTTAGATTTGAACTTAGACAAAAATTGTGAAATTCGTATTTTGGCAAAACCCCTATTTGAAAACCACTTTCCAAGTGTCAAAACGTAATTTTTACTTAAGAAAATGAAAGCTTAATATATGTATATCATCAAGACTTCTTTTTACAAAAATCAAAAGTGATTTTCAAAAGTTATTTTCAAAATAAAAATCTCATTTTCGGATTTAGGTCAAGACATATTTTAAAAACATATTTTCCAACTCGAAAATGAAGTTTTTATTCAAGATATGAAGGGCTCTTAGGATAGGATATGTAAGGAATGGATTTTTATAAGTTTAGATAGATTTTATCAAAAGATATATCCAAAACTAAATTTTGTAAATTCGGATCCCAACCAAGACCAATTTTGAAACCTATTTTTCAACTTCAAAACAAGACTTTTATTAAAGAAATGGAAGCCTTAAGGGATAGGTTTGATTAGGAAATGGTTTTTGGAAGACTAAATGAATTTTACAAAGAAAACAAGCTTAAATGAATTTCTCAAAATTCGGATTTGAAAATAGCCACAATTCAAACACTTATTTCCAAATGCCAAAACGATAATTTTGATAGGAAAATGGAAGTCCTAGGATATATATATATATATATATATATATAATATAGACCAAGTTTTGATAAGGATAAAAGAAGTTTATCAAAATATAATCTTAGAATAACAAATAGTTTCCAAGAATAGGTTAAACAATGTTTTCATTGTATAAAATTTTGTAAAATTGGTACTTAGGTAGACTACCTATGTAAACACTTATTTTCTAACCCCAAAATGAAGGTTTTTATTGAAATAATGAAGGAGATGATTATATGGATCATCAAGGTTGAATTTTGATAAAATAAAGTATGATTTTGCAAGAAGAAAGACTATTTTTCTTAAGTCTTGTAAAATTGAAAGTTTTGCAAAGTAGAGGTTTTCAAAAAGAATTTTTGATATTATATGTATACATGTAGGTAAATCATCTCATAATCTTCATGACAATAGCTTGTAGGTAATACATATATGCGTGATGCATTGTAGAAACAAAGTATGAAAATTGAGTTTATCCAAAATTTGTAAATTGGGATGATTTCCAAACCATGCCTTAAAAACCCATTTACCAACTCCAAAACTTGTGTTTTATATAAAGAATGAGGAGTTTAGGTCATAGGTATCATCAAGTGATGATTTTGATAAATTAAGATGGGATTTGCTAAGAAAAATATGTGGAACAAGGAGTAGAAATGTAGTAGGAAAAATTTGAGTTGCTAGTTAACTTAGGAAATTCGTAATTTTGGAGTAAGGCCATGAAAACACATACTTTCCAAACTCCAAATGAAAGTTTTATTAAAGAAATGAAGTTCTTAGTGGTAAGGCATGATTGAGCCTTAATTTTCTAAGTATCCAATGATTTCTTTACATAAAGGAATCACCACAAAAACAAGTTTTGCAAAATTCGGATTTTGAGAAAAGCCAATTTTAAAAACATGTTTACAAAATGGGAATTCTTATGTAGAAATGAAGGTCATAAGTAATAGATATAATGAAGACTCAATTTTAATAAAGATAAGTATATTTTCTTGAGAAATAAATCCAAAACAAATGGAGATGACCAAAGTTAGGAAATTGGTTTTCTTGAAAGTAAATAGCCATGGAGTTCTAAAAATAAAAAGTGTCTAAAATTCCTTTTAGTAAATATTGACAAAAGCACGCATACATCAAGCTCATCTCATGTCATTCATGTTAGGAAATCATTCATATTTCATGTATACTTGATTCATCAAATAGAAACATTTCAAACATTTACAAAACTATTTTTCGGAATCGGAAATCGTTACTGATCAGGTCTGATCCCTATGTTTTGAGACCTAAATGTTTTTGAAACTTGAAAGTAATATTAGAAATAGATAGATCTTTCGAAGTAGATAGAAATCGATATATAATTTACGAGATTTCGAGTTAAAATGACCAATTTATGGCCATTTTAAGTTGGAATTCTCGCTTAGGACGAGAATTACGAATTTAATAAGTTTGTATAAGATAGTTTGATTAGTTAAGTGATGAAATACTTATTAGAGTATTTCCTCCTTTTTAGGTGACCCCGATATTAACAATTCCCTACCACCGAATTACTTGTACTAGAAGACCGGTGATCCAATGGCCGAGTGAGTATTACTTTCGATTCATTTATTGTATATGATTGTAATAATAGTTGCACTAGATATTTGGTAAAGATAAAATGGATATGCATGATGGGGACGAACGGGGACTATGTATGCTTGTTGTTGATATGAGAAATGGAATGTAAGAATATCGAAGCCGGGTGACTAATTATTGCTTGTATATATGAATTAGGATTGATTGTCTGCGGTTATTGATTGATCACTTAAAAAGAATTGGTATAATTGAGTATTCGGAATTGAAAATGAAATTGAACTCATTCATATCACGATGGGGATGGAGTATTAGCATTTGTTAGTTTATCGTTGTACTATAAACGATCTTATAGTTCAGTTGGCCGTGAGCTAAAATGGTGTTGTACCGCAGGATTCGTTAATCTGCTAACCCGGGATGGAGGGCGCAAGTCCATCCACATATGATTTACGGCAGGTCATATGTTTGTTAAATTCACGTGTTTGATGCATATCACTTGTCTGACTAATCACTTGATTGTATGATGTGTTATAAATGTAATTCTAGAAGTTTTCACTCACTAAGCTAGTGTAGCTTATACCCCAATAGTTGTTTGATTAAACAGGTTATCTCAAGAATGCTAAGTGGGGATCGAGATGGTTGGAGCCGAGAATGACTTTGGGATTCCGGCAAGAAATGAGAATGCTTGAAGTTTTTAGTTAGGTTTTATTAATTGCCTTGTAATAGTTTTATATGGTAGAATCTTTTGATGAATTGTAATTGAAGTTTTATGAGTTGTATCTTGAAGCATAGTGAATTGAATTTCCTCTACATTATTCTCAAGTTGTATCAACATAAAATGCATTACTCCGATGAGTCTCCTCCATGTGTTAGACGCCTTGTACATAGTGTGGAAGCTTTCACCTGACTGAGGTGGTCATTCTTAGGCTTTAATATTGTGTACGGCAGACTGCCACGTTTAGGGTACCCTTCGGGGCGTGACACTTTACACAACCCCCTGAGCAGCTGCTGTTACTCAGGATCCCTAAATTCCCAAAGCGTGATTCCGGGGTTTGAATAGAATTTCTATTCCTGAAAACTCTAAATCTATCTTAAAATCGTGGTAAAATCGGATTGAAGGAAATTCCAACTTAAAATGGGCATAATTTGCTCATTTTAACTCGGAATTTCGCATATTATATACCGTTTTCTACCTATTCGAAAAGATCTATTTATTTCTGAAAGTATTTTCATCAAACTAAGTAATTTGGGTTCCGAAAAAGTGGTGACCAGATTCACCACGAATTTTCATAAACTTGAATTCCTTCTTTTAACAAAAGCTCATTTTGAAGAGATAGATATTATAATAGTTTGTAAAACCTTTGAAATATATATACATATATTTATTGACTCATATCAAAATGTATGAAATTAATGAAGTTGTCTCAAACAATGAAAAAGTAAAGCCTTTTAAAGATTTCGGAAAGTGAGAACTTTTGGAAAAATTTCTTTTTATTTTGCTTTGAAAATATCTTAAGTTATTTCAAATGAGTATTTTCTTTTCCTAAATTTAATGTCCGTAGTCTTTTTAAATTTCTAGGGAATGATTTTTATTTTCTGAGCTTAGTTTCTAACACTTTTTGAAAGTAATAACAATTCTATATTTATCGAAATAACTTTCTTGTTTCTTGAGATCATTCCATTTTCATGAAAAGAATTTTTAGTGCTTGATGAAAAAGTGAAGTTTTAGTAAAACTTTTGTTTACTCAAAAGTTTCTTCTATGTATGTTTATGAACTCCTCTAGATTTCTTAGAAAAGTTTGTTTAGGAAAATTACTTCGTACTTTTATTTCTAGAAAAGAATCTTTATTTTAAGAAAACCTTTCCTCATTTATTTTGTTGAGACAAAAATCATTATGTTCATGCATGAATATGAATCATAAGGTTATGAAAACATAAGGAAACATAATAACTTAAAAGAATAAGCTAGTAAAGGAATAAATCAAGTATTGGAACCTTAGCTTCATCAAGGTATCCTGGGACTAAGAATAGACTAATCCTATAAAGAAAAAGAAAATGTTTTGACTTGATGAGGACAAGTCTAAGACTAGAAAGACTAGTCTTAAAGATAACATGAAAATTAATAAATTACAAGGAAAGTAAATAAATTTCAAAACAAATGAGCTTATATGCTCTAAAGGATATATATAGTTACATAGATATATTTAGTAACATATATATAAAAGCAAATAAAGAAATTAAATCCATGAACAAAATCAAAGTATGAACTTATTGTTGTTTTCTTTAACCTTCATGGTTTAAAAAACACACACTAAGCTCATACTAAGTAAATGAACACTTTAGAAAGCTATAACTAATACTTAGAGAAGTAGTAGAAACAAGAGAAACTTGAGAGATTTTTGGAGAGTAATTTTAGTGTATGGAAATTGTGAAGAAAGTGGAAGGAAGAGGGGGTATTTATAGGAAAATGTGGGAGGTTAATTGCATTAATTAAATAAATGAAAATAAAACAAATTGGAGAGTGAGAGAGAGCATGGCCGGCGCAAGTTGTAGAGGAGAGAGGGAGTGAATTTTATTTTATTTTTTTTTTTGTATTTTTGTAAATGAAAAATAAGATATGAAAGATGTGAAGTTGTATTGGAAATGAAAATTGTAAAAAATAGAGGTATGGGTTGTAAGAGTAGGTTGTAAGAAAAAGTAGAGATAGATGAATAGTGTAGAATAGTAGAAAATAGTGTAATGTAAAGTAGACATGACAATTTAAGTACCGGTAGTAAGAAAATGCACGTATAATTGTGATATCTGATATTTTTAGTTATCGAAAAATTATGAAATTGATATTTTTGAAAATTTTATATTTTTACGTGTCTAATGGTATATTCGGAATATTTTTTACTAATCCGAGCCCCGGGACACGCTTTTCGAGAACTGTGTCTGGTTGTGCTCAAAACAAAACGCGGTTTGACTAATATGATATTTTTAAGATTTCTCAGGTTATTACGAACTATTCTACATACTAAAATCTTACTAACTTTCCTAGGGTTGCTTAAATAGGAATGTCGGACTTGAACGGATGCAAAAGACTAGGGTTTTATTGACTTTGTGATTTCGGTTGACTCTCTAATTAGGTTTTAAGCTTAAATTAATCTCAAAACTTTAGAGGTTTACAGGGATTCTCTGTAACATATGATGTATCTAAAGAAAATAACATGAATTTTGAAGTGAGAATCAAGGATCCATTCTAGTAACAATGGCAAATAATGATGCCAAAGCGAAAGAAGTCAACCAGTGGCCCATAAAAGTGTAGCAACTACCATGGAACATGATAAACTCAAAAAACTTATCTGAATATATACCTAAATATTGCCACCTCCAATATGCTACGAGTAGAAAATAAGGAAGTTAGTGTGTATGAAGATGAGGATGGATAGGACTACACATCGTTTCAAGGGGAAAGGAGTAACCAGAGGCTCAATGAAGGAAATTACATAGACATGTCTACACAAGATGTACATGGCCAATATACAGACCCACATGATGCCTTCAGCTACAACTGGTCCACATTATTGATATCTCATGTTTTGTCATAAAGTTTTCATTAGTCATACAATTGTTTGTGGGGTCTCTTACATTATGGTATATTTTCCAAACATAAAAGAGATAGAGCAACCATATACATAACCAACCCATGTTGTTCATCGCAGATGGCCAGGTTGGTATCCAAATAAATGAAATCAGACAGATTGATATACAAACATAACCAACCCACATTGTTCTTATAGGTTATCGCATTTATTCTAAGTACTAGCACTAATATCTACCATGTTTCATGTTTGGTCATTGGTTGATGAATGCCCTAGGTTCTTTTAATTTTATACCACATATGTGCATTTGTTCTAGTTATATGATGACCTAGAACTTGCGCAAGGACCTAGTATATAGATATAAAAAGACATAGTACAAACAACAATAGCACTTGTGCACAATGTACCAAGTTCTTTATTTTGTACTACATTGATGAATGTCCTATTCTATTAATTTTTTTCTAAGTATGTGCATTTGTTTGATAAGAGCGTATTAGTCATATCAAATAATAAATGATAAAACCCAATAAAAATCTTATAACAAGCTCTAAGGTAATACACCTATCAATTGCAAAATAAATTTATTATGGCTATTGTTCTCTAGGATCTGGATATCAAGTACTAGTATTATTATTGCTTTACTATTTGACCTAATAATTGAGATGATATTATATCTACTATTATGTAACTAATAACCCTAATATTTAATTACGTGCCTTCTTAAGATAATCTAATCATAAAAAGATACCATTTACCGTAATCCACCATAAATCTGATTTCTTATAATAAATGATAGATTTACGAATTTTTTATATCTTAAACTACAGGAATTCTTAAATTCATCAACTTCTCTCTCTAGATAATTGAATTATAACCCTGCATGATTAATGGAAATATCTTTTGTCATCAGTTACATATAGAATTGCATTATCATTCAAGATTCCTAATAGAGGTTCAATCTTTATGCAGAAAGTTCATATAGTATATGTCGATATCCACATTCGAACATCTCCATTCATTTAGATTTATTTTATTAAATAAAATCTCTTTCTATCTAAAAGAAATCAAACATGCAATCAATTCCGGCCACAAATTAATCACAAGAACAATAAAGAATGCATGAATAGACTCAAGAACATAAACTTTCATTAATCAAACAAATTTATCACATAGATCTAGGGTTTTACAAGACTTAGGGTAAAGAAATCTATTCCTTCATAGATTTTACAATCATAACATGAAATCTAGAAAATCGAAAGTAAACATGATGTGAAATAATTCCCTTAAACAAAGTTTTATGATCTTCAATAATGTCCTGGTACTTCTCCTCTTGAAGCTGGTAATTTTCTCTCTAGAATTCCTAAGAATGATGTACACCATTTATGATGAGTTAAAGCTACTATTTATAAGAAAAGGTGAAGTACATTCTGCATGACCAACCTACACGAATGCATAGGATTTAAACTAGTGAAACATAGGAGAATTAAGTTTGCATAACTCGAGCACGACCCATACAAGGTGTTCATGCACTTTCAAAATTGCTTCTGATCATCTTCCAGCTTCTATGTAAGCATGTTGCACGACTTGTATAGCTCCTTGTTACTTTAAAAATGCTTAGTAGTCACTTTTCACCTTGTACATTAGTGTTCTACATAGCTTGTGCAAAACGGTCATATATGTTGTAAATCTACTCTTTTCCTATTTCTTCATTAAAATCTTTCTTAATTCATCCAAATGTCTTCATTATGCTCCATATCTTCTTTTATTCATGAAATTAACATTTTTATCAAATAGGTATCATTTTATTTAATAATTTATATGAAATATATATAATATAGTATCAAAACAATGTGTATTATAAGGGTCTTTTGACACTTATCATTGTTCCAAATGTATGATGACCTGAAACTTACACAAAGACCTAGTACATTAGTGATAACCTAGGACAATTGATCTAAGACTCTTGACCTAGAAGTTGTAAAAGGACATAGTATAAACAACAATAGCACTAATTAACATTTACCAGGTTCTTATATTAGTACTAGGTTGCGGAATGTCCTAGGTTCTATCAATTTTGACATAGGTATGCGCATTTGTTCAAGTTGTATGATGACCTAGAACTTGCATAAGGACCTAGTACATTGGTGATAACCTAGGACGACTCCTGAACTAGAAGTTGTAAAAGGACATAGTATAAACAACAATAGCACTTATTCAAGATGTACCAGGTTCTTATATTAGTACTAGGTTGATGAATGTCCTAGGTTCTATCAATTTAACCTACGTATGCACATTTATTCTAATTGTATGATGGCTTGGAACTTGTGTAAGGACCTAGTACATTAGTGATAACCTAGGATGAATGATGTGGGACTCCTGGCCTAAAAGTTGTAAAAGGACATACTACAAACAACAATAGCACTTATTTACAATGTAAGAGGTTCTTATATTAGTACTAGGTTGATGAATATCCTATGTTCTATTAATTTTGATTTAGGTATGTGCATTTTTTCTAGTTGTACGATGACCTGGAACATCCGTACTAACATAATGCATTGGTGATAACATAGGATGAAGGACTTAGGACTCCTTACCTAAAGTTGTAAAAGGACATAGTATAACAAGAATAGCACTTGTGCACAATGTACCAGGTTCTTCCTAGGTTGATCAATGTCCTAGGTTCTATTAATTTTGACCTAGGTATGTGCATTTGTTCTAGTTGTATGGTGACTTGGAACTTACGTAAGGACCTAGTACATTGGTGATAACTTAGGAGGACTGACCTGGGAAACTGACTAGAAGTTGAAGAAGGACATAGTACAAACAACAATAGCACTTGTGCACAATGTACCAGGTTTCTTATTTAGTACTGGTGTTGATGAATGTTATAGGTTCTATTAAGTTTGACCTAGGTATGTGCATTTATTATAGTTATATGATGACCTGGAACGTCCACACTAATCTGGTATATTTGGTGATAACCTATGACGAATGACCAGGAGCTCATGACCTAGAAGTTGTAAAAGGACATAGTACAAATAATAATAGCACTTGTGCATAATGTATCGAGTTCTTGTATTAGTACTACGTTGATAAATGTCTTAGATTCTATTAATTTTAACCTAGCTATGTACATTTGTTCTAGTTGTATGATGACCTGGAGCATCTTCACTAACCTAATACATTGGTGATAACCTAGGATAATTGACCTAATGTATTGGTGATAATCTAATACATTTGTTTTGTAATTAGGGTTTCACTTGAATCATCTTATTTTCACTGTTTTAGGTAATGGGTTCTTTCCTTTTGTATTCAACTTTTGAAAAGTTTCAAACTTGCCCGGGTTGTTTTCCTTATTTGTGGAATTTGCGTGTTTTGCTTTTTATTATGTGCTGATTGAATATTTGACGTAAATATAGTTGCTTTAAATGAAATTTCATGGAAATTAATGCTTGTGATCCAAAACGTCGGACTTTATAAGTTCAGGAAAAAAATAATTGAGGAAGAATTAGGACCATCAATTCTATTCCTTGTTAACTGTTAACTGAGGAAGGATGGCGACTTTTTTTGTATACCTGTTTCTTTGGTTACTAAGTCAAGGTTTGTCATTGTTGCTCTTAGATTAATTCGAAACAAGTAGACGGAGATGATATTTTTTATTGGAAACCAAAGGCATATTTAGTATTTACAATTACGCATACATAGCCGCAGGGGTTGTGATTTCACAGGAATTATTATTTGTTTTTATAGTCAAATACGGAAATGAAGTAGAAACTGTGAATTGTGATTTTAAGCAAACATACTGTAATAAAAACTGTGCGTTATCTTAGTATCTACTTTTGGTATATGTGTATTGTATTAAGTGTTTATGACATGAAGTGATGATAAATGCGGTATAAGAAACTTTATCCTTATTCTGGAAAATTGTTAATTCTATCTATATTTATGTTCATTTATCTTACTGAATTCACATCTCAGGTTATTTGTTTATTTATTACTATTTATTTTTTTTATTAGAAGGTCAAATTGCATACCATATCTTCAGGAATTTACTTAACACTGCGTATTCATGTCTGCTATTAAAAGGTCAATTACAGAACTATTCAAGGTTAACAAGATTTAGAAATTCTAGCATTTGTACAAGCATTACCTTCAAAGAAGAGACTTCTTGAAAATTTTGATTGGAGACAATTTGCTGGAGTTTAGCTGGTGATCAATGTGAACCCTCCTTTCTCTCTCACTTTGTGTGTGTGAGATTGTATTTTTGTTTGCGCATTTTATTCGTAATTCTTTTAAGACACATTCATTATACCAAATATTTTCGGAATTTGGTGTACCAAATCATTTTATTAAAATATTTTTAACATTAATTGACTGATTGGCTTATTATTAGGCTCGAATTAGCAACGACTTCTTCCATGATCCAGGTTGCTTTCATCCCCAAACATTTCCTCTTTATGCATGTAGTGTCACAATTAAAATGTACGTTGTATTGTTTGAGATTATCGAGGAATTCTGTACGTCGTGTGGATTTAAAAACTAAAATACATTAGCTTTTTGTCAATATCATTTCTACGAAATGTTGATTGAGTTTATACATATAATGGTACTGAAGTTTATATATTTATTATTTTTTCCTTTTTGTCATTTTCCTGCTGTTGAAGATTGGAAAGGAATATTTATATAACGAAGAGCAGCATCGTCCGTATTAGTCGAAATAGGAATTTCAGAATATCTCTTTCATAGTTTGTATCACCGGTCTTCTGCTCTTGATTGCATACATTAGCGAGTTATTTTAGACGAAAACCGAATGGAAACTGTATGGAATTTTCTTCTTATATCAAAAGAACATGGTAAAACATATAACTTACACGTAATAATAAGTTTAACGTAGATGAGTTAAATCTATTAATAACATAAACTAAAATTATTACCATGGGCAACCATAACTTATTATATTATCGATGATTAAACAATAATCAATTTTTAAGACTGTTTTTCGAAAGTATTTATGTAGATGTAGGCCTTTTTTAGATACATTTTGCTTGTAGATGTTGAGGTGTGCCTATGCTTAGGCTAACTATATTCATTCTGAGAGTAGATGTCAAGTGGTGCAGAAGCATCTTCTAGAGCATCCACCTCTACATTCTTCACCATTATACAATAAACAACAATTATAAAGCCATATGCAACTAATGTCAATATTTGTTAGTTACAAGACTTTCTAGCATGATATATTCGGATAATTATATGATTTTATATGGATGCAACCATTTATTGTTATCTTAAAAATTGGCACTTGAAATTAAAGCTAATTAAATTTCATTGGAAAAAAAGAGGGAAAAAAAGATGTGAAAGGGTTTTAACCTTCAATTCTAGAATCGCATAACCCCAAGCTTGCTAAGGTGTAAATAAGCTTTTGAGTTCCACCTAGTCTCCTTTAGGTGTAAATGAGCTTTTAAGCTTAGTCTCCTTTAGGCATAAGAGAGCTTTCAAGCTTGAGTTTACGCTTGAAATCATTTAGGCAAAAATAAGCTTAGGCTCGACTATAGGCTCGTTTAGATGTAAAAGAACTTTCAAGCCTAGATTGATCTTCAAAATCCTAATTGAGCTTGAGCTCAAGCTACAGTTTTCCAGCTTGGTTAAGGTTTGGCTTGTAAACCCCAAGATTTCTTCATATAAATAGAAATAGATGAAAATATAAAAATAGAAAATAGAATGATAATGTAGAACTCAATCAAGACCTTAGAATTAAACAACAAGTAGAAATGAGCTTGTATATAATTTCAAACCCTAAAACAAAGTTATCTAGATAGCATTTAAGATTACAAATAAGATTTCATAGTGGGTATCAAAAACTCAAAATAAAGAAATAACCTAACTAAGATTTCAAATTTATTGAAAAGTAGATATTCGATAATGCTGATAGTTAGAAAACGATAATTTATAGATAAACCATTAAGATTATGAATACATAGTAAAAATATAAATAGATGTATAACTAATAATCTAGACTCTAAATAAATATTTGGATCACATTATTGTTCTAGTTAAGGTATTCTTAAGTTATTGGAGTCTAAAACAAAAATTGACCTAATAAGCTTAGGAAACTTTAATAGTGGGAGATAAGATTCTAAAAACAGTTAATCGCGTAAACTTAAAACTCAAAATTGCATCTTTTGACAATCTAAAAATTTTGTAAAATCCTATAAAAATACTTTTAGACTAAAACTCTTAAATATTCGCTAAATCATACCCAATTAACCTAATAAACTACCAAAAATTTTAGATAAATATTATTTAATTATTAGTAATATATATACATGCAGGATCAGTTCCAAGTTGTATCTGAAATACCCCAAATCTTCACTAAGATTAGAAATTGAGTTTAGATAGATTAAATAAATCAAATGAATTATAGGATTTAATTAGGCAAGTTGATATAATCTAATTAGCTAATAATTAAGTTGATTTTGAGATTTGAAATTCCTAAAATCTCTAAACATGTTCTAAAAATGTTTAGAGAATTCCTAAATCCTTGATTCTTAGCCTAAACACTAATTCCTAAATCTCAGTAAAATTTGAGTTCATTTGTTTATCTTAAAATATCAGTTCTTAAACCCGAACTCAAATTAAATATCTTTTATCTAAAATAAATTCTCAAATTAAGTTCTTATTGCAAGTTCTTAATTTCTAACATATTGATTCGGAAACAAACTTTTAAATACTTCTGGAACTATAGATATTGATCTGATAGTTCTAAACCTATATCCTATTTCTAAAATAAATATATATTTAGTCTTATCCTTTTCTTTTCTTTTATTTCCCTTTGGCTGCCATTCTTTTTCCTTTTCTCTATTTTACGTTTCCCTTTTTCTTCTTCTTCTTCTTCTCTTCTTCTTCCTTCTTTCTTCCTTTCTTTCTCCAAATCCAACACATAAATCTCAAACTCAATAAGAGGAAAGGAGGAATCAAGTAGAATTAGCTTCCCTAAGAAGAAGGAGAAGCAATTGCATGAGTAGACTCAAAAAGCTAAGTTTTCGTTTTCTATTTCTCTTTGTTTTTACTTGTTGTTTACTTGTTTAATTGATGAATTGATGTTGAAATGAGTTGAGAGTGCTGTTTATATATGTATTTGTTGCTTTCATGGTTGATGGAAGTTGGGTTTTGATGAGAAGAAGATGATGAATAGTGTTTATGGAGGTTGATGAAGTTTGAGATGTTTGATGTGGTGAATATGAAGTTTATGCATGTTTGAGGATGTTAGAATGTAGGGTGTATTATGATGGTTGGAAAGTGTTTTGGAGGAGGTTTGAAGTGTAAAAATTTTGTAAAATTCGTGTTTCAAACAAGGAACTCGCAAAATCTGACAAACACTGGTGCAAACGGCCTCGTTTGGGGGGGGGGGGGGGTGTGTTTGGAGCAAACGGCCTCACAAACGGCCCCGTTTGCAAGGGTGTTGCGCTCGCGGATCAAAATTTCTTTTTCCCTGAGTGCAAACGGTCTCCCAAACGGCCCCGTTTGCTTGGGCGTTTCGCTCTCGGATTTCTTCTCTGATGCGATGCTGTTTTGTAAATTAATCATAAATTTTTCATCCGACCTCCGATTGAGGTGATTCAAGTTGCGTTGGAAATCTTAAAAAGAGATCTACAATTTTTATGTTTTGAGTTTTTATAAATTCCAAAATTATCGATGCTTAAATTTTGATTCTTTCCAGCTGCAACACTTTCCGAAACAAAGTTAAAACTTGTTTTTGTTTGTTAAATGTGTTTTTGCTTAGGAAATGGATCTTTTTGAGCTAAAATGAGATAGATGAGTGATATTTGATGTTCTAAGTGAATTAATTCATGTAATTAAACATGGGTTAAGTAGATTTATAGATTTAACAAACAATTAGATTAAATCTAGAAGTTAGTTATAAAATGAACTTAGTTAACAAACCTAGGTTCAACTTGACTAAATGAACTTGAATGAACTAAAATGGATTAGATTGTTTAACTTTGATGAATTTAGCTAGGTTTAAGCTAACTTGGGATTAAGTGACTAATCTTAGATATATAATGAATTAGAATTAATCTAAGTCCAATTTGACTTAATGAACTTTACTAAGCTAAATGAATTAGATTGTCTATGTTTAATCAACTTGACTTAGTAAATAATCAAATGACTAATTCCAATCAATTTGGTTAAGGTTAAGCTAAAATGGTTAATAGCTATTAATTAGCTTAGATGAATGAATTAGGATGAGCTTTGAATAATATGGGAATATGTTGTTTCAATGGTGTGTTTGCTTAAGAAATAGATGTTTTTGTGAATAAATGCCTTGATTAAGCTTTTTGATAAAAGACCATAAACAAAGAGAAAAGAATTCTTTGACAGACAAAGGAGAACTGTCCATATTTTGGCGGGGCGATCTTCGCAGCCATAGTGGGTTCCACATTAGTGTCTGATCAAATAGGACTTAATAAAATGAGTTTGAGATAGATTGATAAATAGCTTAAGTTCTTATATGATTTTGATGAAGTGGATGATTAGTTTAGTTTAGTTTCTTATACGAACTCTTTCCTTAACAGAAGTGGATGTCTGATTTATCTTCTGGAATTCCTTCTGAGACTTTGTTTGGATTTCATATTCAAGGTACGCAGTAACTTGCGTGTTGATTGATAGGATAGGCATCCTAAATGGATTAAGAACTTAAAGACGACTTAATAATTGATGAGTGTTGGTTGTGTTTTACGTCGTTGAATCCGGATCCGGGGAGCGACAACCTTGTCATGATGCAATGGCACGGTAGTTAGGCACTAGCTCAATCTTTTGTCATGATGCAATGACTTAAATCCATGATGCAATGGTTCACCATGATGCAATGGTGGTTTCTTTTATTGGCTAAGTGGTAGCTAATAGGGTTAGCATATATCGGTATATTCTTTACTTAGGCTCGGGAGGAAATAATAAGTTTAGTTCACGAGAATGGGACCGTTGAACTAATTGATGTTATAGACGGATAAGTGGAGTATATAAAGGAGTGTGAACCTAGATGATGCTAAATAATATTCTTTATCGGTTAGATATAGGAGAGATATATCCGGTCTATCTATATCAACCCCCTGAGCAGCTGCTGTTTACTCAGGACCCCCAGATTCCCATTGGCTTGTTCCGGAGTGTGAGTGCTCCATTGTTGATTTGTTTATTTTAAAGAAAAGATAATAACTGTTGATTGTGCATTACATTTAGTTAATCGTGTGCCACTCCGTGTGTGATTTGTATTACTGTGTACTGGGCTCCGGCTCATTATTGTTGTTGTTATTCTTTTTACATGTCTTGTTGTTGTTGATGATGCTGATGAAGTTGATGATGATGAATTCTATGATGAAGTTTGTTCTTATTAATGTTGTTGATGTTGATGTGAAGATTAAGAGGATGGTGATGGTGATGATGATTGATGTGATGATGTTTGTCCCGGTTTTGGGCGATTATGACGAAATGGGAGAACGAGAGAAGTGTGATAGGATCGAGATTTTACTTGTATTTTGTTTCTTCTGCTTTGTTTTATCAAGACTGGATTTATTTATAAATTGTGTTTTCATTAAGGGCTTGTTAGTGCCCATGTTTTTGTAAATAAGCTTTTGTAAAATTATCAAAATGAAAGTTTTTCCACTTTTAATAGTGGAAGTTTGAATTGTCTTTATTTCTAAATTGATTTATAAAATTTATTTCCGCTGTTAAATCCAGTTGTTGCCAGAATCTCATTAAACGATTTCAAATCTAAAATCGAATAGCAATGTTCAACAAAACGCCTCGTTTAAGACAACCTTACGTATAATCGCAAGAGTTATACGTGTTGGGACTTGGTATGCTTATTTGGGAAATGAGCATGTCGGTCTTTACAGTATCAAAATGTATGATTTGGATGTCTTGATATATGAGAACCAAAAGCATGAAAAATCATCCAAATTGTCCACAAAAGGTCAACAAATTCAACTCATAAACAAATCAATTGTTGCCACCTCAACTTCCCATTAAATGCAGCTAATACAACTTGATAGAATAGTGCCCAAATGTAAACAATCGAAGCAAACATTGATGAAAACCGTCCTCTTCTTTCTCCTATATAAATATATATATATATATGTTTATGACTATTAATGAACAAGAAAACAAACATCACTTCTTACCAAAGCTTCCATATCAAACAAACTCCCAACTAGCAACCAAATTGACCTAAGAACAGAACCCAACTTGTCCTATACACCCCAATTAGGATCAAAGCAAAAACGATACTAAAAAAAAATGCCCAAGTTGGTAACAAGGTAAGTTGATTTGTTTCCACTTATTGTTTGTTAAAAACAATGATTTAAATTGACTTTTGATGATCATAGAATCATCACCAACTCAAGAATAAGCTTTGAATTCCACCGAATAGGCTTAAACAAGGTATAATTCGAAAACCCTAGGTTGTACTTTTCCAAATTCGAATATTTAAGATCACATACATGTAGATGCGTTATGAGTTGATGTATGTATATATATATATATACCATAGAAACACTTAGGAACGATTTGGAAATGATTATAACGTAGAAAATTGAAGAAATACGAACTGGTTCATCGGAGAAGATGATGAACAATATCAACACTGCCCATAAGCCGGCAGTGTACACACTCAATGCCAGCAGCATACGAGGATAGGCTGGCGGTGTTGAGACGGCTTTCACTGGAATAGAAGCTACGTAAAATATATTTTTACGTAAAGTAAACGAACACCGGTTAACTAGGGTTATACGCCAGCAGCATATAGTCGGTGTACGTAGGAAAGCTGGCGGCTTACAAGCCAGCGCAACCTGATACAAAAAATATGTGAAACTTAAGAATGGCCGGCATCTAGGTTTCAATGCTGGCATGTAGGAGCCGGTACAAACCGTTTTTTCTTATGTAAAGTATGTATTACACGACAGGATATTATATAATAAATATAAAATATAATAATATATATATAATATCAAAATATAATTTACAAAGAAATAAAACAAATACAAATACATAGAATAACAATAATAAACGAATATGAGTTACTATAAAGAGTCAGATAGAGAATAACATAAAAATAGTAATAATAACTTTAAAACATGAACTTGTTAAATATCAATTTTTCAAATACTAGATAAATGTATATAAATATCAAGCAAGACTAAAACAAGCTACATGAAAAAAGATTAATTGATAATGTTTCATAAGACTATAAAGGATTAAAATAAGTAAATAAACCAAGCCAAATATCAATTTAGGACACTAGACACATATAGGAGTTTAATTATATAATCCATATTATATTGATGAATATTTTATTCATCTCAATATGTGACTTTGATACCATAGAGGACCTTTCGGCAGATTACTATGACAAATCACAAATGAGCAGATGAGTAAATTCAGCATATTATATTGTTGTGCTGTAAGTAGCTAAATATGAAATGCAAAGATAATAATAAAATGTTTTGATTGAAATGTGTTGTGATTTGATTGTATGATTGTTAATCATTATTACAAAAGTGATAATAAAATGGTATATGAAGATGTGAAGTATTATGATGATTATTGTGTGTAATGTATGACCACCATGAAACTGAATAAGAACTATTAACTTATTAAAATAACTTGGTCATGCATTTTGCACATACTGCATTATTGCATATATAAACGGGTGACAGCTTGCTATGTATTAATATTCGGTTCTTTGTTAATGCTTGTTTTCTAAAATATTAGCTCTTCCAATGGTTTCTCTTCGTTCCGTCGGTTCTACGGAAACTAAGTGGCAACGAAGAACGCAACCCGTAGTATCGCTTTAAAATAATTAATACTTAGGAGTTTATAAGGATGGATACAGGAAATAGTCAACTAAAACAGTTATTAAATTTGAAGTGATAACCCTCAGATAAGAAATCATTGATTTTCCTGTAAACTTAGTCTCTCCTGAGCAGGTGGGTCATAAAGTAAATGTTCTTTAACCTTAAAAAGAAGGCGTAAGTCTTTTTTCTGTTTGGATTATAGATCATCTAAGCTTGTATCTGAGCATATGTTTGAGTGATTGTATGACATGCGATTTGTTAATAAATTGCTTGATGTATAATGTGTCTAGTTATTCACCGAGTCGTGGTTTCGCTCACGCTCCAACAGTCTTTTTAGGTTTACGCTTCGACCTTGGTTAGTTACTTTCAGAAATATGGCATCGGCAAGGGCCTAAGAGCTGAAAGCCTATGGTTCTATTTGGGATTAATGGTTTATATTTTCCTAGAATGAATTAGCTAGTATTATCTTATCAGTTATATATGTAGAGAATTACAAAAAGACTACATGATTTGTAATAAATTATGATACTTTATGATTATGATGGCAGTTATCTACTAATTTATTTTTTATATGTATTTATCATTTCTTATCAAAGCAACTAAAAGATCCTGTTATTTTGGAAAATATGTCATTCTCCGAAGATAATCTAGCGATAGTACTCAGGTATGACTTGTTTACTTCTACTAGGGTACCCTCGGGGTGTGACATGGCTAGGTTTGAGCTCGATAATTTTTTTCAAGAAATGAGTCTAAGTCTTCCAAAGCTTGGCTCAAGTTGACTTGCTTACAGCCCTATTTGTATCACAATTTCTAAGGGAAGAGAAACCATTTGGAGGTGAAACAAAAAATGTCCCGTATTTTCAAACCTAAGCTTGTGTTTTGAAAGTACAAATGGGGAAATACAGTTTCTTCCTTCATCATGACTCATTCACTATTTAGTGCATGTTTTAGGCAAAATTAGTAAATGCCTAAATGGTTGTTGAAGTCATCAATAGTATTTAGAGTTGAGCTGAAATTCCTTTAATTTGTGAAATCATCTGAATGCTTAAAAGCTTCTGAAGCCTAGCCGACGAGCCCTGTAAAAAAATGTACTACACTAGACATCATAGTATCATGCATTGGCATAGAGCAACCAGGCAAAACCTGGTGCTTTTGCATCTTCTAATGCTGCTAATAATTTTACCAGCAACCTGTTTTTGCATAGTGAATTTAGAGCGCATTCTAACATAGCAACTCAAACAGACATACATATGGTTCATTTAACGTTAATTAAGAAAAAATTAAATTTTTCCAATATAATAATTGAAAGAGGAGATCTTGTTGTTAGTGGGATTTTATTTATTTTGTTGTTTTTTTCTCTTCATAGCTTTTACTTGATGGATTTTAATTATAAGTACTTCTATTTTGCATATTAAAAACATTTTCTAATTACATAATCAATAAAGCTTTCTTTTTTTTTTTCAACTTGCTAACCTTTTCTTTATTTATTTATTTATTTTCATATGCTTATACTTACTGCAGGTTGCTAGTATTCATGATCCACTTCATCTTCACCTTGATCATTTTGTGACTTTTATACTGCCTACTGTATGTAACATTTACAAAGAAGCACAGATTCATGCCTGTTTGAGTTCATCGATGCTGTTTGTCATCTATAAATATATTGAAATGGATTTGGCCCAAAAAAAAATTACAATGGGTTATACGAGAGCATTGTAAATTGCAAATAGTCCAATTATATTTATTGTTATATGAAAATCATTTACAAAATAATTATTATATAAAATTTATATGTTTAAAAATTTATTCTTATAATATTTCTATATTGCTTCCAAAGAAAAAAAAGAAAGAAAAAGAAAAAAAGACTAAATAAAACCTAATTCTCTTATGACCTAATACAATTGCATGAGCCTAGCACTTTTTAAAACCTTGTACAAAAAGTATACTAACCCTAATATGAAAAACGCTAACACTTTGCAACTTATGAACAAGTCATTGGCACACCATCGTAGACGACTTGACCTAATAATATCTAGTTCTCTTGTATTCTCTCCCTTTTACGAGAAGATAAGCCTTTTTCTTTCGAATATAAACCCTAATCCAAACACACACACACACACTCTCTTCCTCTTTATTTCCCTCTTCCATACTGCTTGAGGACATTTGTACTCTCTATAATTTTTTTGCACGTGATCAGAGTGTTGGCAAGGTGACGACACGAGGGGTCACTTGGAGAGACTCAATTTGTACCTTATATAGAAAGATGAATTTCAAGATTAATGTACCCAAGGGATGGGGATGTGGTCTTTGGGCCCATTTGATCAAGTTTGGATTTGCTGTTGGTCTTGGGGTGCATGGAGTTGCTAGCAGTGTTTACAACGTTGAAGAAGGTCATAGAGCCATGGTATGGAACCTGTTGTTTGGGCTTAAGGATAAGGCGATCTCTGTGTCTTATATTAGAATTGATGAAGGATGTGTTGTGAGAGATTCGTATTTTTGGTTATACATGACGACTTCTAGCTTTATATACTCATATTATTCATCAAGCAGGTTTATTCTGAGGGGACACACTTCATGATCCCAGGGTTTGAGAGGCTAATCATTTGGGACGTCCGTGGACGTCCTCATTCAATAGAAAGTACCCCTGGAACCCGTGACCTACAAATGGTAATTTCTGTTGCTTGACTTTAGTATAGATCTTCTGTCAATATGAAGGTTGTTGAGTATCAAAGTTAACTTTCTGGTAATTAACCAATATGGGGTGAATTCTGGTCTATATAAATACAAGTTATTAGTTGAGTTCATCAATGATTTTATTACAGATCATTAGATTTGACTTGTGTTTTTCTCACTTGGCTTAAGCCATTTTTTATTTTTAATCTAAAAATGTGAGATTTGGTTTAATTAAGATAGGTTATGTATTGGGGTTGATTATAATATTGCTACTAGTTAGGTTTTATTCAGATGGGATGAAAATCAAAACTGAAAGCACAAGGGTCAATCACGATCTTAGGATCCTTAGGGTGCAGTTGCTGGCAGGTGCCTAAGGCTCAAATGCATTTGGCTTAAAGCTATGCTTAAGCTCTTGATATATTAGGTATGATGTTGGTAGATCTTTATTTTTGAACATATTATTTTTGAACATATCACCTTTGTACATGGCAATGAAGTGGAGCAGGTCAACCAAAGCGGAGAGCAGATGTTGGGCAAGAACTGTTTTTATTCTGAAAGCATGTATTGCATATGTGCTTGTATTGAAGTTTGTTGTTCCTTGAACAGGTCAATGTTGGGTTCGAGTTGTTGCTCGTCCTTTGGTAGATCAGCTACCAACAATCTATCGTAACCTTGGTGAAAATTATGATGAGATGGTTTTGCCTATGCTTATGCATCAAACTTTGGGGAAGTCGTTTCACAGCATTATGCATCCCAGCTTATTACACAGAGAGGTAAGGAGCCAGCTCTCTTTGTTGCATTCTGTGGGTAATGTCTGATAAGCTATCGAGGTATTAGTACACTTCATTTGACATTCTCAATCTAGAATGTTTCATTAAGTGAGGTTTTTGTTTTTCTTAATTTTCTACTCTTAGCAGCTCTTATTTAATTTCGAGAGCCGTAGTCGATAGTTATTGCTATTATGTAAGAGAACGATTTATTTGCTGTTATTAGCATTCAAACTTGTAATTGCATTTTTGAAATCTGTCTGATTTGCATCTGAACTTACTATGTGGTTTGCATAATCAGTATAATGTTGTCTTACAGACTGTTGTTCGGGAAATGAGGAAGAAATTGCTTGGTGCAGCCCTTGATGCTACTCTAGCGGCTGCAGAAGAACTTGAAAAACTTAAGTTAGTTCAGAAAGCCAAACTAGACATGGAGATTGCTATTATTAGAGCACAGGTATATTTTGTTTTTGCATTTGGTATGGGTATATGCATCATTTAAGGTACTACCTGTGGTGGTGCAGGAAGAAGCTGCAAGTGCCTCGCTGAATGGTCAAGCTATAGACTTTTCCTGAAATGTTGTTTATACTAAAAAAGCCGGAGCTTTGTGGCTTTGATTAAAATTGCCTGCTTTTGATTGCTAGTTGAATGTCTATTTTGCTAGTATAAGATTAGTTGATTGTTTAATGGGCCATATCTGTATCTTCTCTATGTTAGAGAGTGGAGATGGACAAACATGTTCAACTTGATGTATTTACTACTTATCGACATTTGAAAGGATAAATTTAAAGAACCTCAAAAAAAGTAAATTTAGGGATCCACACCCTTAATATATAGGTGTAAATATCTGATGGACAACACGTTTCGTCGATTTTGGAAAAGGGAGCCCGTTTATCTCTTCCCACTTCCTTTATTTACTCTATTTGATTGATTCCTTGATCTTGTTTTCACTGTATACTCTGCCAAGATCATTATTGTTTTCCTTTTGGACTTGGGTTGAAGTGGCATAAATTCATTGCCTACATACGTTCAACAGACACTGTACTTACTTGCATACTCGTGCAAAATTTAAATGGATATTATACAGTTCTATTCAGGACAAAAAAATCCCATTAGCATAGGTTATTAATTCAATAATATAATTATGCAATGTTTATAAGGGAATGCATATAATATAAAGTATTATTTATAAGTGGTCAAAGCTAGGTAAAATTAGCGAGCCTATTCTGTTTTGCTTGTTATTTCTAAGCAATGGAGGCAGGAATGAAGCTGAGACTGATTATACGAGGGTAATAATTCCTGGTTATATTACTTGCAGAGATTATTACGCTAATTATAAAAGAACGACCGAGATAGGATTGAACCAAATCGGGAAAATGTTTGAATGCTTTTGTTGATATTTGATTAGAGTTCCATGTCTGTGAGCTTATGGTGCATATAAAGGCACAAAAAACTGTTAAGCTCCCAAATATTCTCAGTGACAACATATGCACGCATCGCCTAAGGAAATTGGTTGGTATTCCGTAAATAAATAATTGCCATTTCTCAGAACCTTTTGCTTTATGGAACCAATGAGCAAGGCATGCGTCTCTCTTTTTTCAGGCCTTTGAAGCTGCTTGTATGCACCCAGCCTATGTCGTATTTGATAAGTGTAAAATTGCTAAAAGTTTACTATATGCTCCCTTCCATTTGTTTTTTATTGTAGAGAAATGGGCAAATTCAATTCTATGAAGCATAGTGTCTCAAGATCGACAAGGCAAATAATAAAGTTCACTGCCGCACTAAGATTGATGGAAATAGAGAATTCTCTTTGGAATATGACTACTTGGTTATAGCTGCAGGAGCCCAAGTAAATAATTTCAATACTTCTGGTGTTACAGAGAATTGCTACTTTCTTAAGGTGCAGTGACTTTTATTTTGTTTCCCATAGAAGCCACTGGCAATTGGTTTTTTTGTCAACTTATGATATGTGTTCTTGCACATAAGTTGAGCAATGATGAGCTTATCTTCTATATTAGACTGAAATTGCGTTTCAAGCAAGATGCACAAAAAAATCCGTGACAAACTTGTTGATCTCCTCGTGTTAGACATTAGCTTATTGGGATCAATGCAAGCCTAACTAAAGGGAAGGCCAATGAAAAACCTCCCAAGCACTTCGGTCTAGAAGACCTCGGGCCTAGATCTACCCCAGGGACTTCAGTCGTACAAATACTCCGACTTGGTGCTCATATTTCACGGGGGCCTTTGTCCCTCGTGAGGACCGCAGACCCACTCAACCTCGATCACAACTTTTCAAATGAAGACTCATGGTGATGTGATCTCAAGAGTCATAGCTCTGTTGTTGGAAGCTTGAGGCAGCCGGCTCAATGCTCCTATCTCTTTAGGGGAACAAAGAGCATTCTAACCACCTTCCATACTCAATATCATTACCCTCCTCGGATCTAGGTCAGCTAATAATTTTGGGATCTGCTACATAGGGTGTAGAAATTGTGTAGTCAATATGGCCCAAAGTTTATTTAGTGGGTGCCGAAGGTGCAGTCTGTTGGCTCTGATTTTACTACCTATATCTTTGTGTCCAAATAATAAAGAGGCACGGCTTTTTGCTAATCACCCTTGTTTGCATAATTGAATAAAGCACGTTGAGATTGATGTATACTTGACTGGCAATCATATTGCAAATGGAATTATGAAAGTGTTCCTTGCAATTTTCAGTTAGCTGATTTTCTTACCAATGCAATTTTAAATCTCAACTTCTATTATTTTTCCATCCTAACTTAGACCTTCAAGAGGCTTTACCACTAAAGTTATGGGGTGTACTTTTATAGCACTTTTTGCTAGTAGTCCTCAAGACATATATTAGCACAATACTATCATGATTCTTCCTTTTACTTCATTAAGGTTTCACACGTTTTGCTAATAGCATAGAAAAGTTGTTTTGGATAGACCTAAGCTACAAGTTAGACTTGCTATAAACTAGGACCCAACCTATGAATTGCAAGTCTCAAATGAGGACTTAAGTTCAAACTTGCACTGAGGTGGGTTGGTGTTGGGTTTTGAGCCTACCAAGTATAATTCAGATCTTTGACTTATCTAAAACCTTTTTTTCTTTTCCTTTTAACTTAAAAGTAAAAGAGGATAGATAGATAAATTAAAAATATGATAAAGTATAATCTTTTTTCTTCCACTGACTTGCCTCGCTGGGCAAGTCCGACACATCTAGTGGACCCGTCGTGGTCTATGGGTCTATGTCGAATCTACTAGCTAGACCCATGGCTAGTGGGTCCTTTAGGGCCCATTAATAAATAAAATAAAAAATTAATATGATATTATAATTTTCAAAATAAAAAAAATAAAAATATATATATAATGAAAAATAATATATCAAAGTTAAAACAATTGAAAAGTTAAATAAAGTTAAAAACAATTAATGTTCAGACTATTTTGCATGAGGATAGAAAATATTATCTATTCACAATATTTAATGTATTGTTGATAACAATACATGTGATAAATATAATTTAACATCTTATATCATGCTTTATATAGAGTTCCATAAAGAGCAAAGTCTCACTTCTAAACAATGTGGGACTTCTTTTTCTTTTGTAAGTTACTCTTTTAAAATGTTATTCTAGTCTCACATTTTTATATTCAACTTGATGGGGACATGCTTGTCTGAAAATAATTGCATATCCTTAATAGTAATATTAAAATATAGGTTAAAGAGTAGTATATACTTAGACTTTTCTTTTAATTTAAAGTTTTATTTTTTTAAATAAGTGGAGAGGTGTCTAATGTTTAATCAATTTTTTTTCTATTCTTTTACCAACAATTGCTTTCAAGTTATCTTTCTATATTCATTGTGAGCTTCTTTAAAAGAAATTTCCAAAATGCACCATCACAATGATTAGATCAAGTAAATAACAATTAATGTTCAAACTACTTTTCATATGAATAAATATTGTTAATTATCTATTCACAATATATAATACATTGTTGACAACAATACATGTGATAAATATAATTCTAAACCACCATGTCTCATGTTGTATGTAGAGTTCTATTAAAGAAGAATTCTACATCTAAATAATGTGGGACTTTTTTTTTTCTTTTGTAAACTCTACTATTTTAGGGTTATTCTAGTCTCACATTGCTAATATTTTAAACTAATAGGGATATGCTTGTATATAAACTAATGGCATCCTTAATAGTATTAAATCAATACGGATTATAGCATAGTATATTCTCAAGCCCATTATATTTATTAAAAGTTCAAAAAATTATTATTTCTGTCTAAGAATTTTTTTCATTTTAAATTTTTTTAAATAGATGACTAGTTGGAACTATTCGATTTGCCTCATGATTTGGTAGGTTTATAGGTTAGACCAGCTCCACCCATACATCGGGCAGTTATGGGTCCTGAAATTTGGACCTAGATCCGATGGGTCACGTCCTAGTTCGGACCTGACCCACCTCAGCGAGAGATGTCCACCACCACCTCTCTTAGTTCCTTAACTTATGGGACCAATTGTCACCATAGTGAAAAGAAAACAAAAATCATGGATTTTTGCTTTAAGTGATGATGCCATGCAACTACTCTATTTTTTGCAAATGAGGACACTCAGGGATATAATACTAATAGTTGATATTTATTCTATTATTTAATAGGATTTGTGCTTCTTATGACTCATGAATCATTATAATACTCATGAATTTGGAATTTAATTGAATTAATTATTGATTTTTAGTTCACTATAGCATTGAAGCGAAGTTGATAAAGAGATGATAAAGAAAGAGGACAAAAACAACAAGTTTGCACCCTAGAGGACAAATATGGCTGCACCTGATTTCGTGTTTAGAACTCATCTAAGGTCGTGCCCATGGACTGATAATAAGAACACTCAACAAATTTGAATTTGAATTTTCATATTTAAATATAGCAAGAACCACCAGTGTGTTTTGCAATCACTACTTTAAACTTGGCCACAGATTATCCCATGACTACAACCCTGTTTCAATCGATAGTTTTCTTCCTTTTGTTTTCCTTTAGATCCTGCCATGTCAACTTATAACTAATTATAAATAGTAATTTATTGTACAAATAAAAAAAGAGGAATCATTCCATGCACCATTATACTATATTATATATAGAGAAAATAGATCTTAACCAATTGTTAAAGGTTTTAGAGAGAGAAAGTAGTGTTATGCTAGGGTTTTTCTGTAGAACTTAAAGGAAAATCAATTTACAGGTAAACTTAGATCTCAATTACAAAGATTTATGCTCTTAATAGGTGTTTTCTTATTCATTATCTTGTGCTCCTTTTGAGTTTGTTCTTAATTTCTATATTTTGATGGAGGAGTAGTGGGTTTACTTAGATTTTATGGATCTAATCTTGATTCATGTAGTTTTAACTTGTGATTTTATTGAAAATGAGTAAATTACATCAGAAGGTCACAAATTTTAGGCAAGTGGGTCATTTTAAGTCACCATAACGACCAATTAATAACATCGTTAAAAACTATTACTAAACTTCCATTATATGCCACACTATCAAATACCTAAACAAAAATCATAATAATAACACATTTTTAATTAAACATTGAACCTAACTACAATTAACAAATAAAAACCTAAGAGCTTCGTAAATTAAACACTTGGACTTTTGCAATGATGAAATTGAAACCCTAAAAAACCCTGTTTTGCTCTTGATTTAAAAACTGATCCTAACTACGATCCACAAATCAAATTCTACCTACTTAACTCCTCTGCTTTACTCTTGGTCTCACTTGACCATAGTAATGGGTTTGCACTTAAAGGCAAGGATTCCCGAAGTTGGATTCTCAATAAAGTTTAAAGTTTGAATCTTTTTTTCTATTGGAGATGGATAAGCTTGAGAGATATGGTCTAATAAATTCTCTAATATTTTTTAGATGTTAATCTGCTGCAATTTGAATTCCCTTACTACAATGAGTTTTAAATGTAGTTATTTGAATATTCAAATTTAAATTTACCATCATCTTGAAGCTTCCTTGAAGTATGGAGTATATCATTGAGAAAAACCTTATCCTTTATTTAAAAATTCATCCAAAATAAATTAACATAATTTTCTCTTAATATTTACTTTTAGATCCACACCAAATCTACATAATCTTTATCCCAAAGTATATCTTTATAACCTTCTTTTGATTTGAAACAGAAATCCCCAAAATATCTTTAATATCCCTTTATTTTTAGGAAAATGTCTTCTTTTATCTTCTATTTGAAACTTCAACTTATATGAAGGTGAATCTTCAGCTAAACACGCTCTTAGACCTTCAAACAAATGTAACTTATCAAAGAAACCATGCTTAAGACATCAAAACTTGAAGTAATAAAATCTGGAAGTAAATTGAATCACCTATTATGAAAATAAACTAGTTTTCATGAGTTCTTGAATTTTCCAACAATGTAAACGTGAAATTAATATAGTCCCCTGGATATTTTGACCAACTTGGTGGAACATTTTGAATGTATTACCTAAATACATTCAACTTTGGAGTGGGGCTTCAAATTGATGAAAACTTTGAAGAAAATTAGTTCTGTAACATGCTGCTTCTGATTCTGTAGTTTTTGTTCATGTTGCAGGTCTACCTTTACCTTATGAGTGTTACTATCTTCTTGATAAGCAGTAGGTCTACCTTCTAAGCTAATTTATGAGTCAAAGCTTTCTTTAACAAACTTCTAAGTGGCTCAGATGAGTAAACTAATTTTCTCAAATATATATTTTTATCTTAAAAGCTGCATACTCAATAATTTGTTAGTAAATACTTATACATGTTTTGTTACCATCAAAACTAAACTAAGAGACTTAATAAATAGAAAATGACTACTGCTATAGTGTTACCTGACTTTGAGAAAGTCTTTGAATTGGAATGTGATGCTTTAGGGGTTAGGATAGGTTCTATATTGATTCATGAGTGACGTCCCATTGCTTATTTCAGTGAGAAGGTGAGAGGGGGAATTATTCGGTTTATGACAATAAGTTTTATTCCTTGATTCGAGCTCTCACTACTTAGTAGCATTACCCCATGCCTTGTAAGATCATTATCTACATAAATCATGAGTCCTTGAAACATTTGAAAAGTCAGAACAAATTGTCTCAATTACAGGTCAAATGGATGGATTTTGTGGAATGGCTTATCTATATTATAAAATATAAAAAGGGAAGTTAAAATATATAATTGATTTCCTTTCTTACAGGTCTTCATTGATTACTTCCTTACATTCCAAATTATTAGGATTTAGGGTTATTGTTGAGCTATATACTACTCATGGAGATTTTGCACCCGTGGTAGATAAAAGTGTTGAAGGAAGGTGTGTAGATGGTCATTTCATACATGAGGGCTATTTATTCAAGCCGGCTTAGTTATGTATATGCAAGTGTTCCTTGAGAGAGTTATTAGTGACGAAAGCACATGCGGGAGGTTTGTCAGGTCATTTTGGGGAAAAGAAGACCCTTGAGATTTTGAAATAACACTTTTATTAGCCTAAGATGAAGAGTGATGTGAATGCAATTGTGGAACTATTGGTCTAAATAAATAATCAAGAGGGAGGTGAATTGGTTACTAGATAAAAAATTTTCTTTTTCTAAAATCAACCGAAGTCACGCCTACTTAGCTTATCAAGCTACAATGGCTTATAAACTCACTTGTAAACAATCAAACTTTATCACAAATATTATTAATATTAATTGTAATTCGAATAGACTCGGGTTCAATTCAGTCTACAAAGAGATAAGCAATTGTTTAAAAGTTTAGCTTCTAGTTACTCTCTAACTGAGTCTCTGAGTTTGGTATGCAGTAGAAACAAGTAAATAAATATGCACAAATTAAAAAGATAAAAAAAGAGAAGAGTGGAAAATGATTTATAGAGGTTTCACTTTATGCGTTAATCCTCTCTTCTAGCTCCAAGCCAAGGATCCAGTATTCCACATCAGTATATTCTACTATATCCAAAAGAAATGAGAATACAAGCTTATCTAAATACAATGGACTTCAATCACTCTATTTAGCCTGTCTAGCTTCACTCAAGTTATTTACTCATCCACAGAGAAATAAATATCACTCTCACTCTTCTACAATCTCATGTGAGATATATAAGATCTTGTGAAAACAAAGAAATTAAAAATTCCTCAACTTCTCATCTCAAACAAATAGAAAATGTGAATGACAGAGTTTAGATTAGTAGCAAAATGATTCTCAAAAATTTTGAAGCACGTATTGTTGTTCCCTTTTTCCTTCACGTAAATGTATCTACTCTAATGGTCTGCCCTTACTTGTCCCTCATTGAATAACAGCTAGAAGATGGATAAATTCCAATTGGAAAAATGGTTGTTGATGTATCTTGTATCTCCTGAATTTTTTCTTTGAAAGATTAATTAACCTTATTTTCAAAACAATTATGTTGTTGTATTTGAAAAGTCACGTGCCTTGTAGACTTAACTTGAAGTTTGTTGATATTTATCCTTCAAAAATAAATTCGTTGTAGACATCCAGATCAGCTTCTCGTTCGGTGTCTTCCATATCCCTAAAAAGTAGCGTAATATCTTTTTTCTATTTATCCAAATTGCAACGAGCTTAGGAAGGTTGACAACTTCTGCTATAATGACTTCTGGAGCTTCAAATAATCATATTTTCATCAACTAACTCGAGCTTAATTCATAAATACTTGAAGTAATTAGATCTAGAATAAATCTGATTTTACTGTCATGAGTTCTTTATTTTTTTCCATAAGCTTTGATTTAAGATAATTCAAATTCCCTTGGATATGTTAACCAACTTTGTAGAACATTTGAATGCATTACCCAAATACATTCAACTTTGGAGCTAGGCCTTCATTTTGATGTAAAACTTTCTTGAATATCACATTCGAAATATTTTATTCAAAAACTATCAGTTGTAGGTTCACTCTCTCAGTCAGTCTCTAAGTGTTGCAGATTTCTGGACAAGCTTTCCTAATAGATTCCGAATTACTTTCTGTGTCGAATCTTTCTTTGACGAATTTCTTCTATAAATCTTCTAATCGACTTAATTGATCAACTTAGTCTTCTCATATATTTTACACATGAAAGTTGTATACTTAATAACTTTGTTAGCAAACACTTATACATCTGTTATTATCAAAACCAAATTAGGAGACTTAACAAAAACACTGTGTTATTTGCAAATGGGCTAAGAGTAGGAAGGAGCCCTTTCGAATGTAGATGCCTTTGTTAATACCTACACAACCTTAATAGATGTATCGATGGACTTTTGTGTTGAGGTGGACAAAGACTGTGAGGGGGAAGGATTCTATCATGGAGGCAGTAGATCAATTAAATAAGATGGCACATTTTGTGTGTTGTCATCATACTGATGACGTTCTTTTTATTGCTAAGCTTTTTGTACAAGAAATTGTGCGACATCTAATAAAAAAAACAATGTTTACTCTCTCCTTTTTTGTTATCATCTATTAAACAATAAGGAGATATCTTAACAGGTTGGGCTGAGAATGATAAACTAGTAGACTAACATTGAAGCTTAAAAATGCCAATGTCTACTAGGTCCTTGATTGCCTTAAGGAATTCTTTCAATAACTTTCCTTGGAAGAAAAAACTAACTTCTACCATTGCTTTGAAAGTATAGTGGAGGTTAAGTGATGGGCAAAAAGATAAGTAATTTTGAGAAAAAGAGAGTGGTGGTATGGAGGGGGGGAGAGAGGGAGAGATAATTAATTTTTGAAATAAAAGAGAGTTTGTTTTGGGGAATAGTCCTAGCATGCAGTATTCTATTCTATTCCATTTTAGAGAAATTGTAATTGAAAGTATAGTACCATTCTTCGTTTTAATGGAAAGATAAATATATAAATAATAATAACAAGTCTAGTATGTATCAAGCACATTTATCGACAGGATTAGTTTACCAATAAATGAATATTGGCACTCTTAATATCTCCATCAGCAGAGAATTTTACTCTATTTTGTTTCACAAAAATTTTAAATGTAAGTGTAATATCATTCTTCATGTCAATAGAGATCAGGATATTATTAGCTCAAAATTAAGCCTCAAGATATTTAGAAGACTGCCTTTCACAACAGATATGGGCACTTTGAATTCTTAGCCATGCCATTTGGGTTGACAAATGCTCCAACAGCATTTATGGATTTGATGAATAGGGAATTCAAGGATTATTTGGATTTATTTGTAATTGTGTTTATTGATGATATTCTAATTTATTCATGAAATAGAGAGGAGCATAAAGAGCACTTGAAACTTGTGTTACAAAGACTTAGAGAGAAGAAGCTTTATGCAAAATTCAATAAGTGTAGCTTTTGGCTTGAGGAGATATCTTTCCTAGGTCATATCATATTAAAGGAAGGTGTATCTGTTGATCCCGAGAAAATTGAAGCTATTCAAAAATGGCCAAGACCAACAAATGTGACTGAAATAAGAAGTTTCATTAGGTTAATCGGGTATTATCGAAGATTTGTGGAAAGATTTTCAAAGATAGCGTCTCCACTAACTAAGTTGACTCAAAAGCATGCTAAATTCATTTGAGATGATAAATGTGAGCAAAGTTTCCAAGAGTTGAAAGAGAGGTTTATATTAGCTCCAATTTTAGCCTCACCTGTTAATGGAAATGAATTTGTGGTTTACAGTGATGCTTTTATCTAGGGATTGGGTTGTGTGCTTATGCAAGATGGATGGGTAATTGCATATGCCTCTAGGCAATTGAAACCACATGAGAAAAACTACCCAGTTCATGAGTTAGAGTTGGCAACTGTGATTCTAGCATTGAAATTGTGGAGACACTACCTCTTTGGTGAAAAATGCAAGATATATACCGATCACAAGAGTCTCAAATACATTTTTACTCTGAAAGAACTTAATATGAGACAAAGAAGATGGCTTGAATTGATTAAAGACTACGATGTGGAAATCCTATACCATCCTGGCAAGGCAAATGTCGTAGCAGATGCTCTTAGCAGGAAGAAACAAATTGATGTTGCAAATTTGATTACAAGTTAGAAGGAGATCCAAAAGGTGATAAGAAAAATGGAGATTGAATTAACTATGGAAAAAGTCGATATCATGCTTGCTCACTTGTCTCTACAACTTGCAATTTTGGAAAGAATTAAACAGGGTCAAAAGGAGGACTTAGAGAGTAAAGAATTGATATCAACCATAAGAAAAGGAAAGAGGAAGGAATTAAGGCTAGATAAAGAAGATGTTGTTAGACATGGAAATAGAATTTTTGTGCCAAGGATATATGATTTGAAAGAAGAGATTATGAAAGAAGCTCACTCTTCATTTTATTCTATTCAACCTGAGAGCACTAAAATGTATAAGGACTTGAAAAGGTATTATTGGTGGGAAGGATTAAAAAGAGATGTTGCAAACTTTGTATCAAAATGTCTAAACTGCCAGTAGATCAAGATTGAACATCAAATACCAGGTGGAAAGCTTTAGCCTTTGTCCATTCCTGAATAGAAATGGGAAGAGATCACCATGGATTTTGTGTCTACTCTACCAAAGACCATTGCTAAACATGAAGTTATTTGGGTAATTATTGATAGATTAACAAAATCAACTCACTTCATTCCTTTGAGAGTTGGGGATTCATTGGAGAAGATGGCAGATGTGTATATCAAAGAGATTGTAAGACTCCATGGCATACAAAGAACAATCACTTCAGATAGAGATACTAGATTTGTTAACAGATTTTGGAAGAGTTTACATACAACTCTTGGTACACAACTTCAATTTGGTACTGCCTTTCATCTTCAAACTGGTGAACAATTGGAGAGGACAATTCAAATATTAGAAGATATGTTGAGGGCTTGTGTAATAGACTTTGGAGGGTGATGGGATGATCACTTACCATTGATTGAATTCACCCAAAATAACAAATATCAATCTTCTATACAAATGGCACCATATGAAGCTTTATATGGAAGGAAATGCAAATCGCCTCTTCATTGGGATGATGTAGGGGAAAGAGACTTGATTGGTCCAAAATTAGTCCAATAAGCCATTGATAAGATACAAGTGGCAAAACAAAGGATGAAAGTTGCACAAGACATATTCAAAAGCTATGCAAATATGAGACAAAGACCTCTGAATTTAAAGTAGGTGAATACGTGTTTCTCTGAGTATCATCGACAAAGGGAGTATTTAGATTTGGAGTCAAAGGAAAATTGAACCCTATATACATTGGTCCTTTTGAAGTGTTGGAAAGAATTGGTCCTTTGGCATATAAATTGGCTTTACCACCACATTTGTCTAAAGTGCACATAGGAAGTCAAGAGTGAGATGAAATAGAAATATCCAGAACTCTTTGAGCAATGAGGTAAGCTAAGTTTTGAGGACAAAATTCTTGAAGGAGGGGAGAATAAAATAGCCATAATTCCTAAATTTATATTTACACATGTGTGTTAATGCATTTGAACATGATGTATATGATTTGTGTCAGTATATGATATATGTGTTGTATTAATGTATTTGAATGTTGATATATCTTAGTGTGAATAAATATTGTGTCTATAAATTTGTAAGAGTAATAAAGTGTATGAAAAATTTGTTCAAAAACAAGTTAAATGTGCTCAATACATTCTCATAACATAGCAGAAATTTTAGACACAAAACAAGCCCAAACACATTGATTTTTGGCCCAAAAATAAGCCTAAGCCCATGCCAAAGAAAGCCCCTAACCTAGCAGCCCCAAAAGTCAATGAAATGGATAAATATCAAGTTTAACTTTTGCAAAATTCATGTAAAAAATCAAACTATCCAAAATAACCCTCTAGAAAAGCCAAAAACACCATTTCATGTGCCATACCTCACCTTGATTAAGTCCAAGTATCACCTACTTTTTTCTCTAGTAAAACCATCATTATCATGTGGCAAGACCATAAAACCAAGCTTAAGTTCCTTAAGGTATGTATTTATTATATTAGGTATATATTTGTTAGTTTAAAGTTTTGCTAGAATATGAGTTTTTATGCTAAAATGAGTTATGTTATTCCTCTTTGTTTTTATTGAAGTTTACATGTGTATATGATATATTGATGCTAGATTTAGGTTCAGTTTGTGATAAAAATGATGAATGATAGATATATGTGGTTTATGCATGGATGTGGAGGATGGGGTTAGATAAATTGAGTTCGATGAAGTGGGTTGATGGGGATAAGGAAAATATGTTTGGAAAGGTTGTGAATATGATTTTGATCTTATATGTTGCTGTTAGGATGATTTAGTTGATGTATGTGATGAACAAGTAGTTAAAATAGGGTAAAAAGACAAGGAAAAGATGAGGCTAGGACCCCATGTTCATCACGGGCATAATATAGTCTATAATCTTCTCGATCATGAATTTTTTAGTGTCAGAACCTAGATTATGGCTGTAACAGAGGGGGTGATCTCCTAGAGTCAAAATTTTCCAGCCCCACACTATTTTGTAATTTAATCATAACTTTTCCATCTAAACTCATATTGAGGTGATACAAATTGTGTTGGAAAGCTTAAAAATATATCTACAACTTTTCTGTTTTAAGGTTTTGCAAATTTAAAAAGTATAAAGGCCTAAATTTTAATTCTTTCCAATTGCTAGGTTTTTAATAAAGTTGAAAACTTGTTTTTCTAATTAAGTGTATGTGGTTAAGTATGAAATGAATCTTTTCGATCTATAATGAAATAGTTAAATAATAGTTATGTTTTCATATAATTTATTGATATAATTAAGCATGATTTAAATGGATTTGTAAATTTAATAAATATTTAGATTAAATATGGAAGTTAGAGTTAAGATGAACTTATTGTATGTCTTAAGTTGCATATGTGTGAGAATACATGTTATGTTTAGTGTGAAATTTGTTTAGATTTGAAATTTGTGCAAGTGTGAGTTCTTGCTTTGAATTAGTGTTTAAGTTTTATTAATTTAATCTCTTTTATCAGATTCCCAAACACATTCAAGACTAGTTGCACCTTCTTTGTTAGAGAATGTCTCAGGTACGCAGTAATATGCTTGTTTTCTTGCATAGGTTAGGCATAACTAAATTACTTCAATTTAAGAAAACTTAAAACTTGTTTGTATTGATTTTCTATTATACCATTGAATCTGGTTCGGGGAGCGGCACCTTGCTCAAATTGGGGGCACGGTAGTTTAGGCGCTTAAGCCATCCCTGTCTTTATAATAAGACTTTCATAAGTGGTACGGTGGATAGTTGATATGATTATTGGTATTGGTATAACATTTGCTTATTCTTAAGGAGAAGTAATATGATTTAATTCAATGTTAATGAGAACACTTGAATAAGGTGATATTATGGATTAAGTTAAGTAAAGTTGTGAAACAGCTGAAAACCCTAGAGGAAGCTACTTTTTCGTTTATGGATATATTATCTAGGAGATATAAGTCCCCGAACAACTTATATCAACCCATGAGCATCGAGATCGTTACTCAAGACCCCCAGAAATCCTTGTTATTTAGAGTTTGAATACTCTAGTGATGTTTGGATAAATTTAAATATTCTTTAACAACTTATTGGATGTTGCATTAGCATATAGCATAAGTTTGTATGCCACTCGCCTTTGTTTTTTGGTACTTGTGTACTGGGCCCTTTGGCTCATTATTTCATATTTCAGGTGGTGACGTGAGTGATGAATTCTACACCAGTACGGGATACGAAACATATTTTGAAGATTTCCTAGATGATTGGGAAGACTAGGAGCTTGACCTTAGCTTTGATGGAAACCTTTTTGTAATAGAATAGCTTAAAGTTCTTGGAACACATGTAATAGTTATGATAGTTTTTATTAAACTTATGTATTTTTTCCTATAGCTTGTTTATAAGCCCTTGTCTATAATATCTATATGTATATATGTTTGTTAGTGTGTTTATATCTTTTATGTAAATGTGATATTGATGTTATGTTTTCAAAAAAGTTTTAATAAGTAATAGTTTTCAAATTTGTTCTTATAAGAGAAATAGATAAACAATTATCTAAACTGATCTTGGTAATCAACCTTACATATAATACTACAGATTATATGTGATTTGGGATCAAGATTCATCTATTTTAAATATAGGGGGGAGTTTGGGTCCTTACAACTATTTTTTTATTTCTTTTAATGTGAAGCTTTTGCAGCCTTCCCAGACCGAACCATAAGCTGAATCGAAATATAAAGAATCATGTTTTATAGGTTCAGTTCGATTCAATTCAATGAACAGCCTTATTATGTGTGCATGAAAGCCATTTATCTAATATCTATAGTTATTTTCTAGATTATTTTGATGTACTTATATTGATCATATCAATCATATAATTTATATTAACTATTATATATATCTTGCTTCTTAATAGCATTTCGTATCTTCTAATCTATATTTAATTAATTTAAATTATGTATATAGTTTATTTTAAAAACATAATCTTATAAGGTTATTGTAAGGATCTGCTACTACCCCTATAACTAATATAGGCGATAACAGTTCCCCAACCACATATAACCTGTAGGATTATATATAAGGTTCTCTAAAAGAATTATTTGAGGAATTGTTTATCTAATTCCACATAGTTAATATAATAAAACCATAATTTTTCAAAACTTTTAGCAAAACACACTACACTATTATCATATTTCACAAAGGAAATAAACTTAAGTCATACATAGCTAAGTACATATATATATATATATATATTACATCCAAAGCTTCTTACAAGCCTTAACAAAATTACATATAAAATCCAACTAAAACTTTAAATACTATCACAAGACTAATATAACTTGTCTATTACAAAATTTGGATTTTCATTAAGTCTAAGGTCATCTTTATTCCTCCAAATCATCAAGGAAATCCTCAAAATCGGTTCCATACCCCATACTCATGTAAAATTCGTCAAATTCATCACCTGAAATGGTTAAAATATGAGCCAAAGGCCCAGTATGTAAATAATGAATACAAATGCAAAGTGATTCACACATGCTTAAGCTAAATGAAAAATGTAACAATCAATAATTTATTATTCAATCTTTATTTAGTCATACATCATGGGAGTATTCAAACTCTGGATAACAAGGATTTAGTATCACGTCCGCCTCCCTGAGTAGTCCATACTGTTCATATAGACTAGGCAGCCCTACCTTCTGTCGTAGCCCGTAATACTAGGGTATCCTGAGTAACGCATCACAATGCTCAGAGGGTTGATATAAGTATCTCAGATACTTATATCTCCTAAATAAATCTATCCAATAACGAGAAAGTACCATGCCCCCAATCTGAGCAAGGTGTCACTCTCCGAACCAGATTCAACGGCGTAAAACGATAATCAATACTCATCAATTATTAGAATTTTCTTAATTTAGAGTAACTTGATTTAATGCTTATCCTAGCAAAAAAACAAGCAAGTTACCACGTACCTGAGATAGCTAGAGAACCAATGGGGTTGGCCGAGCGAGACTCTATCAATGTTCAAAACAATATTGAATTTCCCACTTAGTTTAAGCACTAATTAACTAGTTTCAAATATAATTAATCAATGAAATTCAAATAAATTATTACAAGGTCATAATAGAGCATTTAAACATTCTATTATATCATACAGTACTTAACAATTATTCAATTGACCATATATCAAGCTTTGGAAAATCTTGAAGAAATTTTTTGAAAACAAAAACTACAGGGGACACGACAACCTTCAACGTCGGTGGCGTTGAACCAGTGAACAATGCACTAAAGCTCAACACTTGCCAACACCGGCAGTGTTCAAGGATACGCCGGCAGCCTTTAGTCTACGCCGGCGGCATTGAACCGATGAAGACTACAACTCCAAATTTCCAAAAGTTTTTCGAGAGTTACACGGGAATGGTCTACTCCCGTAAATACCCTAAACACCGGTAGCGTATCCATGTATGCTGACAGCTTTTGATCTTACGCCGGCGGCCTTAAGCCCGGCGTTAAAAATTATGATTCTGTTCTCATTCCACATGAAATACCCTAAACCTTCACATATATTAGAAATTGGGTTTAGATAGACTTGAATGAATTAAATTAATCATAGAGTATAAATAGACAAGTTGACAAAGTTAGATTAGTAATTAATCAAATGGAATTTGAGATTTCAATTTCTAAAATTTCCTAAACATGTTTCTAAATTGTTTAGAGGATTCCAAAACTCTTGATTCATAGCCTAAATAATAACTTCTAGATCTCAATGAAATTTGAGTTCATTTGTTTGTCTAAAAATATCAGTTCTTAAACCCAAACTCAAATTAAATATCTTTTATCCGAAATAAATTCATAAATTAAGTTCTTATTTTAAGTTCTTAATTTCTGACTTATCGGTTCTAAAATAATCTTTTAAATACTTCTGAAACTATAGATAATGATCTGATAGTTCTAAACCTATACCTAAATTCTAAAATATCCTAAGTTTTATAATTATCCTTCCTTTATTTCCCTTTCTTCTGCCTTTATCTTTCTTTTTGTTTCTCTCTCTCTCTCTTCTTCTTCCTCTTTCCCGTATCTTCTTCTTCTTCTTCTTCTTCTTCATTTCATTTTCTCTTTTCTCTTTCTTCAATTCATCTCACCACAACTCAAATTCAACAAAGCTAAAGGAGAAATCAAAGTTAAGAATGAAGATAGAAGAAGAAATTACATGTTTCTCCAAAAGCTAAGTTTTCTATTTCAAGTTATCTTTGTTTTACTTATTGTTTAAGTTAATAATTGATGAATTCATGTTGATTTGGGATGAGAGTGTTGTTTATGTATATGTTTGTTGAAGTTATGGTTGTTGGAAGTTGGGTTTGAGATTGAGGATGATGAATAGTGACTTAGGGTTGTTAGTGTTTGAAGTGGATTGTATGATGTTTGATGTGTTGAATATGGATGATTGATGTTGAGGAGTTCATATATCAAGTTTAGGAAGCTTAGAAATTGATTTGGAGAAGTTTGGAAGTGTTAAAATGTTTTGCAAAACTTAAGTTTCGAAAACAAGCTTCTGTCAAAAGCATGTTCTGTCATGTACACCGGCATATGATACTTCAACATTGCCGGCATTGAGCCCGGTGTTGAAGTGATCAAAATGCCAATTCCTTAATGCTGCTAGCGTAAATTTTACTGGCGTTGAAGGTTGAACAAAAGTGATCAGAAGCAAATTTTTTTAACGACGTCAGCATTTGCAATAATTTTACTGGTGTTGCCTTTAAAAACTGAACACCGGCATTTTAAGTACCAACGCTACCGGCGTAGGTTTGAAGCCTAAACTTCACAGAGTTCAAATTTTTAACACCGGCATCCAACGCTGCCGGTGTAGACTTCAGCACTGCCGACGTTAGTGCATTGAACGCTGGACTTTTGTTGGCATATCCCCTGTTTCAAATTTAATTTCTAAAATCATCTTCAAATCTTTTCCAAAGCTTGAAATATGATCATGTATGTATGAGTTGACTTTGTATGATGATTTATATGTTATGTATGTTGATTGATATAATTAAACATGAGACAAGTAGATTTATAGATTTAAGAAATAGTTAAATTAAATATAGAAGTTAGATATAAAATGAACATAGCTAACAACTTAAGTTCAACTTGATTACATAGACTTGAATGAGTTAAAATGAATTAGATTGAGTTAGTTTAACCATCTTTGACTTAGTTTTTGAACTAAATGATTAAGGTTAATTAATTTAGCTAAGTTTAAGTTAAAGTGAGCTCAAGTTGACATAGATCCTACATGTATAATGAATTAGTAATGAATCTAAGTTCAACTTGACTAAATGAGCTTGAATTAGCTAAAAGGAATTATATTACTTAAGTTAATCAACTTGAACTAGTTTTAGATTAAATGACTAACTCTAAACAATTTGGTTAAGGTTAAGCTAAAATGAGTTAATAGCTAATAATTAGCTTAGATAAATGAATTAGGATAATCTTTAAATAATATGGGAATATGTTGTTTCAAATGTTTATTTGCTTTGAATATGAATGCTTTTATGTATGAATTCTTTATATATGTTATGTTTTGTGATAAGAAACTATAATTAAAGTGAAAAGAATTACTTTGACAGATAAAGGAGAACTATCCATATTTTGACGTGGCGATATACTCAGCCATAGTGGGGTTCCACATTAGTGTCTGATCAAATAAGGTTAATAAAAGTTTGATAAAGTGGATGATTAGTTTATTTTAGTTTAGTTTCTTATACGAGATCTTTCCTTAACAGAAGTGGATATCTGATTTATCTTCTATATTATCTTATAAAATTCCTTCGAGGCTATGTTTGGATTTCATATTCAAGGTACGCAGTAACTTGGCATCTAATATGGATTAAGAACTTAAACTCAGCTTAATAATTGATGAGTGTTGGTTGTGCATTACGTCGTTGAATCCGGAACCGAGAAGCAACAACCTTGTCATGATGCAATAGCACGGTAGTTAGGCACTTAGCCCAATCTTTGTCATGATGCAATGACTCAAATCCATGATGCAATGGTGGTTTCTTTTATTGGCTAAATGGATAGCTAATAGGGTTAACTGTATCGGTATATTCTTTACTTAGGCATGGGAGGAAATAATATGTTTTGGTTCATGGGTATGGGACTGTGGAACTAATTGATGTTATAGACCGGGATAAGTAGAGTGTATAAAGGAGTGTGAACCCTAGATGATGCTATTAATATTCTTTCTCGTTTAGATATAGGAGATATAGATATCCGGTCTATCTATATCAACCCCCTGAGCAGTTGTTGCTACTTAAGACCCCCAGATTCTCATTGGCTTGTTCCGGAGTATGAGTGCTCCATTGTTGATTTGTTTATTTTAATGAAAAGATAATAACTTGTGGATTGATGCATTGCATTTAGTTAAGCTTGCATGCCACTCTGTATGTGATTGTGTTACCGTGTGCTGGGCTTCGGCTCATTTTTGTTGTTATTATTCTTTTTACAGGTTTTGTTGTTGATTGTAATCCCTTAAAGTTTTGTGATCAATTAAAGCTTAACCCCTAATTAGAAAGTCAACTGGAATCCCAAAGTCAACAAAACCCTAGACTTTTGTAACCGTTCAAGTCCGGCATTCCGTTTATGCAACCCTAAGAAAGTAAGTAAGAGTTTAGTAGGTAGAATAGTTCGTAACAACCTGAGAAAAATTAAAAATATCAGATTAGTTAAACCGCGATTCTTTTTAGCACAACTGGACACAGTTCTCGAAAAGCATGTCCTGGGGCTCAAATTAGTAAAAATATTTCGAATATACCGTTAAACTCATAAAAATATAAGGTTTTCAAAAATATCAATTTCGTAATTTTTCGGTATCTAAAAATATCATATATCGCAATTATACACGTATTTTCTTACTACCGATATTTAAATTATCATGTCTACTTTACATTACACTATTTATTAGTATTCTATACTATTTATCTATCTCTACTTTTTCTTACAACCTACTCTTGCAAACCATACCTCTATTTCTTATAATTTTCATTTCCAATACAAATTCACATCTTTCATATCTTACTTTCCATTAACAAAAATACAAAAAAAAAATAAAATTTACTCCCTCTCTACACTCAATATTGCGCCGACTATGCTCCTTCCACCACACCCCTCCCCCCCTTCTCAATTTGTTTTATCTTCATTTATTTAATTAACACAATTTTACTCCCACATTTTCCTATAAATCCCCTCTTCCTTTCACTTTTTTCACACCTTCCATACACTAAAAATACTCTCTCAAATTCTCTACAATAACTCTCTCCCAAAGCTCTCTCAAGTTTAGTTCTCTTAGGTAATATTTCTTCAAGTTTTCTTTAAGTTCATTTACTTAGTATGAGCTTAGTGTGTGTTTTCTAAACCATGAAGGTTAAAGAAAGCAACAATAAGTTCATACTTTATTTTTGTTGATGAATCAAATTTCTTTTATGTTGCTATCATATATATATATATATATATCTAAATATACTTATGTAGCTATATATATCTTTTAGAGCATATAAGCTCCTTTATTTTGCAATTTATTTACTTTCCTTGTAATTTATATCTACTACCTTGCAATTTATTTACTTTCATGTTGTTTTAAGACTAGTCTTTCTAGTCTTAGACTTGTCCTTATCAAGTCAAAACATTTTCTTTTTCTTTATGAGACTAGTCTATTCTTAGTCCCGGGTTACCTTGATAAAGCTAAGGTTCCAATACTTGATATCTTATTTGCTAGCTTATTTCTTTAATTATTATGTCTTTCTTATATTTTCATAATTTTATGATTCATATTCACAATCATGCATGAATATATTGATTTTGTCTTAACAAGATAAATGAGAAAATTTTTTCTTAAAATAGAGATTCTTTTCTAGAAATAAAAGTAGGAAGTAATTTTTTTCATAAAACTAAGGATTTATCTTAACAAACTTTTCTAAGAAATAGGAATTTTTACAAACATACATAACATAGAAAGAACTTCTTGAGTAAACAAAAGTTTTACTAAAACTTCACTTTTTCATCAAGTACTAGTTTGACAAAAAAGAAATCCTTTCCATAAAAATAGAATGATCTTAAGAAATGAGGAAATTATTTCTATAAATATAGAATTGTTATTACTTTCAAAAAATGTTAGAAACTAAGCTTAGAAAATAAAAATCATTCCTTGTAAATTTAAAAAGACTAAGGAAATTAAATTTAGGAAAATAAAATACTCATTTAAAATAACTTAAGATATTTTCAAAGCAAAATAAAAGGAATTTTCAAAAAGTTCTCACTTTTCCAAAATCTTTAAAAAACTTTACTTTTTCAAGGTTTGAGACAACTTCATTAATTTCAATATGGGTCAATAAATATATGTATATACATTTCAAAGGTTTTACAAAATATTATAATATCTATCTCTTTAAAATGAGCTTTTGTTAAAAGAAGGAATTCAAGTTCTGTGAAATTAGTGGTGAATCAAATCACCACTATTTCGGGACACAAACGACTTAGTTTGATGAAAATAGTTTTAGAAATAGATAGATCTTTTCGAGTAGGTAGAAAACGGTATATAATATGCGAAATTCAGAGTTAAATGAGCAATTTATTGCCATTTTAAGTTGTAATTTCCTCCAATCCGATTTTACCGCGATTTTAAGATATAGTTAGAATTTTCAAAATAAAATTCTATGGAAGATCATTTTGAGTATTTCATCTTGTTTATGTGAAGAAGGAACAGAGATCACTTTCCTGGAAGATTATTTCGATTATGAGCGATCGACATAGAGTGAGTTAATCCTTTACTAAGTTATATTTTATTGTTTGTGCTTGTAAGTAGTAGCACTAGAAAATAAGGAAAAGATAAATGAACAATTATTGTGTGATTTGGATTTATGATTGGTTGAATATAAGTTAAGAATATCGAAAGAAAAATTGATGAATAATATACGATTTCTTGCAATGATATGATGAATATTGATTTGATCACCTTTAACTTGAACTTAACAATGATGGAATAACCTTATTGAAAAAGATTCATGCATATCATATTTGTGAGTCACATTTATTTCACTACTATTCTTCGTGTGGGGAAATGAGGAGTTATAGTGGTGGCTATAGGAAGCCACAAGTCTACATGGGCAAGTAGGAGCCGTAGTTTTGAACATAGACTTCTAAGAAAATCTCTATAGTAGGCTATGTTATAGTTATGTATACCTTGTTAATGATTTAGTTAAACAAGACTATTTAAGACAGGGGAATGTCCCCAAGAAGTTGTAAGAGATTATTATCCAAATGAATATTCCATGTTTATTTATATAAGTTCTTACATGCTTTTATTATTTACTTAAATGTAATACTCATGTGAGTCTCCTACTATCTTGGAAGCATGTCTTGCATGTGATATCGAAGCTCCTGCATGACTAAGGTTGTCATTCATCAGCTTTAATATTATATGCGGCGGACTGCCACGTTTAGGGTATCCTCTGGAGCGTGACATTGATAAAGATGATGTTGATGAAGTTAATGATGATGAGTTCTTGTTAATGTTGTTGATGTTGGTGATGATGGATGATGAGACGATGATATGATGATGTTGTTGCTATTGATGATGCTTGACTCGGGTTTTAGGCACTTGTAATGATTCAGAGAGAATTTGTGGATGAGTGAAGTGAGTAGGAGCGTGGATGTAGTTAATTATTTTATTTCTTTTTGTTTTGTATTAGTGAGAGTTGGATTTATGATTTAAACTTGTTATATTCTTTAAAGGACATAGTAGAGCCAATGTTTTGTAAATTAATTTTTGCAAAGCTTTGTTTAATCTAATAATTCTCCACTTGGGAAGAGTAGAAGTTTTGAAATGTCTTTATTTCTAAATTGTTTTATAAAATTTATTTCCGCTGCTAAATCCAGTTGTTGCCAAAATTAACTAAATGATTTCATAACCTAAAATTGAATAGCAATGTTCAACATAAACACCTTCTTTTAAGATAACCTTACGTATAATTCGTAAGAGCTATACGTGATTGGGGACTTGGTGTGCTTAATTTCAGAATTTAGCATGTCGGGTCTTTATACCACACCGCCTCTAAGCCGACGGCATTGGAACCCTAATAGCCGACGTACGTTTTGAAAAATAAACACTGACAAACTTTTCTTATGAAAGCCGGCAGCGTTTCAAGCGGCTTTAAGAAAATTGGTTCTGATCACCTTCAACACCGCCTCTACGCCGGCGGCGTTGAAGTATCAGATGTCGGCGTACGCTCAAAATTAAACCTATACGAAAATGTTTTGTTTCCCCTGTTTTCTTTACAAAACCTATTCATTTAAAAAATTCTCCAAACTTATTCTAAGCTTCCCAAAACTTGTTATATGTTTTAAACACCATCCAAACAACATAAACTCTACTTTAATCATCAAATACCCAATTACAACATTCAAACACTAATCACACTTTAATTTCACACTTCAACTACTCAATTTAGTTCCACCACTTATCAACGCTCCTTACAACTTCCTAACACTTAACTAAGCTCACACAATGACATAACACAACCTAACATATATCAATACATAAATAAATCAACTCAGTTGGCATTTACTAATCCTACCATAAGCTTGACATCCAAATACAAGAAAGAAAATAAAACAAAGAGATTAAGCTTGCATTTAACTTACATGATTAAGCTTTGACTTGGAGTGATTTTTGAATCGAAAGGTTTATGCTTGATTTTGGTTTAGGGCTTAGTGTTTTGAGATGGAAAGAAAAAAGAAAGAAAAGAAATAAGAGAAATTCGGATGGAAAAATGGGCTGCCAAAAAGAGACTCTAATTAATCCAAATTGAGGTCAATACAAATCCAAAGTTTAACTTTAGGAGTATGTTTGACTTAGGGTTAATTTGACTAAATTTGGAATGCATTTGAGTTTAATTTAGGCTTAAAAAGTATACTTAAACTTTGTAAAAATTCTGTCATCAATTCTTAAATAATTCACAAGTTATTTTATTTAATTCTAAACATAACACATACATATTAATTTACAAAAGACACACACATTCATTATACTATGCACACATTAATATATATAATACAAATATTAATTTCATTGCACTATACACATACAAAATGACACATATTCAACACATGCACATATATCTCATTTCAATAATACATCAAAATATAAATTAGGAAATTCATGCCTATTTCATTTATTTTAATGTTCTTAACAACATCTTAGAGTTTAAACAAAATCAAGATCATTATACCTAATATTTAATTTATAATAGGTAAATTACACCAGTAAGTCACAACGTTTAGAGATAATTTTCTTTTGGATCACAACATTTGAAAAAGCTCATTTTTTGTCACAAAGTTTAGGAGGTAAGTTCATTTTGGATCACAACGTTTAGAAATGTGATTCTATTCAGATCACGATAGACACGAGTCACTTTCTCCTGTTAACACATGTCACCTCCTGTTGACACTTGCCACCCTTCTCCTATAAACATGTGTACCATAATCTTGATTGAACTACTTTTCCAAATATCGTGACCTAAAATGAACTTATCCACAAACGTTATAACTCAAAAGAAACTTACCTCCACATGTTATGACCCACTAGTGTAATTTACCTAATTTATAATCCACTACTCAACAGACCAATAGGTTTCCTCTCATAAATAGATTTGTTGCATGAAGTTAAGAAAAAATTGTGTGAATGTATCTAAAGGATGATACAAGTTTCATAGCATCATTTTATCCGATTGTATGTGATGTCTAATGATCGTTTTTTGCGTGTGCAAGGAGAAATGGTAAAGAAGGATACCGCACTTTTGAGTGCCAGGGATGCTCCTCGCACAAATGTGTTGGTAAAGAAACAAAGTTCACATCCCATCATCTATAAAATACATAATCAAAAAAGGAAAAAAAGAAACAATTTGCAACATTCACAGAAAAATAATATATATATATATGTATGTATATAAAATCAAGGTAAGGTTAGGTTATTCTTTTAATTTCACAATGATCTCCAATATTTTAAGATTGACCATTAATTAATTGCTTGATGAAGAAACCTAACATAAATAAACTAGAAATAACTCATTAATAATAATAAAGGACTAATATATTCTCATACCATAAACAAAATAAAGTAGGGAAAAAAAAAATGAACAGAACAAAAGCACATGGTTGAGCACTGATCTTCCATGGGATATAATGTCCAGATAAACAAATAAACCTCCAATTGATTGAAGCCGACAGAGGAAGTCAAAGACGCGGCCGTTCAAGAGTAGGAAAATGAATAATCGAGTACCCACTTGGAAGTTGTTGATATTGATACTTAAGAGGTTTGAATTCCTTACTCATAGGATCAAACAGAAGCAAGGTATCATCCTGCTTTATTAAAATCTTCCCATTTTCTACCTCTCCCAAAGCCTGGACACACATTCGTGCTTCTCGATTGTAGATTTGCCGACGACAACGAACGATGGTTTCCCATGATGTTTCAACTCTATACATCTTTATCACCCAACAGCCCTTTGAGTTCTTTGTTTTAGGATGTTTTAACTGTTTAACAACGCAAAGGCATCCTTTAAATACAACCAAATCACAAGACCCACAATAGAAAAGATGACTAGGCATTTGTATCCTCGTAAACTTCTCATCAATCAAATCGAATGACACAATTTCTTTATTGGTAATCCAGTGTAGTCTCCCATTCAAAAAGATCCCTGGATTAAATACTCCAACGCCTCTCTGAAAAGAATGGTGTGTCTTTTCGATTCTCCTCCAATTATTATTGGTCTCGCAATCGAACATTATAACCTCTGAGTCATCTACATGTGTCATATTTTTAACTATGACAATCACTTTATAGGAGTTGGTGTTTGAATTGTATCCAATACCACCTGACATCACACGTTGGCTACAAAGGTCAAGGTCGAGTTTTGGCAGCCACATTGATTGATTAGTGAGCGGATTAATGACGACGATTCTAGACCGACTTTCTTGGTCCAATAAGCAGAGCAAGCCATTGCAAGATCCAACAATATTAAAGCTACAGCCCATTACGTTCTTGGAAATCAACACTTTCTGCCTAAAGCCTCTCGTTTTGCCTTTACGATGACCCAAATATGTGCAGAACATGTCTCTACGATCACCTTCGTCTTGCATAATCAGGAGTAGATCATTCAGGGATGGAGATGCCTGGTGTGGTTGAATCAGTGCTGATTGATTATCTTCGATTATCTTTTTCCAACTTTTGCAAACACACTTCAAAACAAACAACGACTCCATGATTGGAACCTTAGAGAGAATATGCAGAATGATTTCGTCCGGGACAGACTCCATTGTTTGCTCCAATGATGAAATCACACTCCCACAGATAATTGAAATTTCTAGCAATATTATAATTAGTGAAACAAAGGAACAAAGAAAGGATACTGATTTACATCCCTAAAATTAATCGGAATGATTATAGGAGAGTGGGTCTCGAATTAGCCAACGTATCCGCTCATATCATGCCTGCAAAACACAAAGAAGATTGTGAATAAGTGGAAACCCTAGAAATTGGTTTTTTTTTTTTTTTTTTTTTTTTTTTTTTTTTTTTTTTTTTTTTTGCCAATGAATATTGCTTTTGGTTTCATCAGGTACCATAATGTTTAACATTTCCAGTTTCCAATAGTTTCAGCAGCATACGCAGAAAGACATGATATAGATAGTGATACATATACATATGTCAAAAAAACAAATCAGAATAGGTTTCGCCATCAACCAAAGAGAAAAACCTCGGAGAGGTCACACATGGAGTCAAAACACAAACATTGGGAGCAAAACCCTCTTTCTCTGTCTCAGTTTTCCAGAAATTGGGGCTACTTGCAAAAACAAAGAGACAGAGGAAACACGTACGTGTGGTGCACAGTAGGGGAAGAGAGACGGAGAAAGAGAAGGGAGGTTTTTCTTTTCTTTTTTCAAATCTCAAGACAACACGCCCAGTGAGGATCATGAGGCTTTTATAGAGCGAGGTGAGCCGGGCTATTTTATTTTATTTATTATTTTTTTTTATTATTTTTTTTACCATTAATCATTACAATAAAAAAGATGGAATCTACCTTCTAGCTCTTACTTGAAGTTAGAAAAAATATCGCTAGACTATAATACAATTGATGTATAATGCCTTTTAATGTTTCCTTTTCAAATTGGTGTAAATTGGGCTTTCGTAAATTGGTTCTTGGAGTACACATGGTACAATGGCATAGGTAGAGCAAATTTTTCACCCTCAATTTGTTTTATTTCCTTTCTTTTATTGATCACATAAAAACCTAATCTATTTCCTATATAAACTCTATTTTATCTTTCACTTTTTCACTTTCTTTCTTTTCTCACAGAATCAAACTTTTGAAAAGTTTTTCTCCCCCCTCTCCCCTCTCTTTGCCATGAGCACCCTCCCCACACACACACTCACACAAAATTTTTCTTCTAGTTTTTCTTACTCTACACATTTAATAGGTAATAGATCTACACCTTACCACAATAAAACATGTCATGGCAAGATATACATGTGTGGTTCCACTAAAAATCCCCATGAGCTTTATGCTAGGGATGTGGAAATACTAAGACATGATATTCTTGCCATCACAATGTGGATCTTGTTATTTAAGTTGTTTTACTAGTATTTTGCTATATTATTGTTATATATTGCTCTTATGGATTTTGTGTATATATTGTTTTATTACTTTCATCTACATAATTCTCATATTTCATTTGCATCCATGACTTGCATGATATAATAAATCTATGAGTTTTTGAGTACATAAATGTCATTAAAACTTTGTTTATGTGAATAAAGACTTATAGTAGTATAATAATAATGAGGATATGTCTAAAAGTTCAAGATCTATTTTAGTTTCAACAAAAAAAAAAGATTTTTGAAATTCGGATCTTGAGGAACACCCATTTAGAAAACCTATTTTCCAACTCCAAAATGAAGATCTTACATTTAAAATGAAGGGCTTTGGGATAGATATCATAAAAGAATGATTTTCATGAGTTGAGCTTAGTTTTACTAAGAGAAATTTACAAAACAAGAAAAAGGTTATAAAAGATAAGTTAGAACTTATTTCAATCCCAATAAAACTTGAAATTCGCAACTAGGATGAAATGCCAAGTAAACACCTATTTTCCAACCATAAAACAAGAGTTTTATTAAAAAATAGAAGCCTTAGGGAGTAGGTTTGGTTAGGATTAATTTTAGAAAGATTAAATGAGTTTTACACAAGAAATAATCTCAAACACAAGTTTCAAAATTCATATCTAGAAATGACCCCCATTTAAATACCTATTTCCAAATGCCAAAATGAGGATTTTAATAGAAAAATAGAATCTTATAGAATAGATGTAATAAAGACTTGATTTTGATAAGAGTAAATGGATTTTATCAAAGTATTATCCTAAAATAAATGAAAGATTTCAAAACATGGATCAAACAATATTCTTCCTTAAAATTTTATAAATCCATAACTAGGCAAAACCCTTATTTAAACATCTATTTTCCAACCCTTAAATGAAGAGTTTTATTAAGATAATAAAGGTATTAGACATATAGGCCATCAAGGCCCTATCTTAGTAAAACTATAGATGATTCTCAAATATATAAAGCTAGTTTTCTCAACCAAGTATTCTTAAAGCTGTTGCAAAATAAGATTTTCCAAAAGATTCTTTTTAACCAAAAATCATTAAGGATATATATATATATATATATATAGCTCATATCATGCCATTTATGATAATAAATTGTAGATATTGCCTGCACATATAATATACTTGGCAGAAACAACGCAAATTTCACAAAACAATTTCGGAAATGCAATTTTTAGCTACTTATCAGATTTGATTAGAGCTTTCCAAGACCTAAAAGTTTTCAAAACTTAATATCAACATCATAAATAGATAGATCTTTCGAAGTAGATAGAAATCAATAGCTTATTTGCAAAATTCCGAGTTAAAATAACCAAGTTATGACCGTTTGAAGTTGGAATTTCCATCTACCATGAAAATTACGAACTTAAATGGAAGTGGAGTAGGCACTAGAATCAACTACATAATTAACGAGTGGGTGGGCACCTGAAACAACCACTAAATAAATGAAAAAAATTGAAATCAATGGTCGTATGGGCTTGAAACACCTAACCCCAAATGGAGAGTGTAAATCCATTCAACATAGGACTCCCAGAAAGTTTTATGTATTGTATGCTCACGTGCTTGTGCATTTCATATGATTAGTTAATATAATTTGTTTACCTCACTATTGGATTGAGTATTTAATTTTGGAAGTGAAGTTCACTAAGCTAGCGTAGCTTATACCCCCATAGCTTCTTTTTAATGCAGTTTCCGTACATATGGTTGCACCTCCGGACTTGGCCAAATCAGGTAATGCGAAGTTAGGAGTTTCTCTTAGAAGTTTATGATTAGCTTTGTATAGACTTTCATAGGAAACCTTAAACGCCTAAGTTGTTAATAAAAACTAATATCTAGATTTATTACATTTGCGGAGGAATGCCCCTTAGTATTTTGTAAATGATCTTGAGATATCTGTGGTTTATATTTTTATGCTTATCCTATTACGTTAAACTATCTATCTCCAACTACGTATATATTCTATTGTCGTAAGGGAACACCTTACATCTAATACAAGGCTTTTGAATGATATATGGTAGTGATTCTTAAGTCTCGTTTTGCATGCGGCGGACTGTTACGTTTAGGGTACCTTTGGAGCGTGACACTCCTATAAATGTATTAATATTTTATAGCCGCTTCTTCCTTATCCAGCTATGATATTTGAAATTTTATTTGTGTGACTCTACTCCCTCCACATTTTAATATTTTTCAATAATTTTAGTATTTTATAATAAATTATTAGTGATTTTTTAAATTAATTTTTTATAATATGATATTGTTAAATTTGCACACATAACATGAGAATAGCATCGGTTAGTATTATTAAAGCTAAAAACACCAATTTGGTGTTTTAATCTTTTTAATATTTACTGTTTATTATAAATCTATTACAATTATTTAAGTAAATCCTTTCATTTAGTTTATTAGTTAAGGGAATCCATTTATTTGGTGTAAAAAAATTAAATCCTATCGGTTGACAATTATGATAAGGAATATTTTATAACTCCTTCCTCCACTCCTATAAGTATGTTAACATTTCATAATAGCTCCCTCCTCATCCAGTTATTATATTTGAATTTTAATTGTGTGAAGCTGCTCCCTCCTCATTTTAATATTTTATAATAAACTATTAATGATTTTTTAATTAAATTTTGAATTGTATCTATAGCATTCACTGGCATTGTAAAAGCTAAAAGCACCAATTTGGTATCTTTAATCTTGTTATCTTTTTAATACATACTGTTTATTATAACTTTATTGCTATTATTTAAGTGAATCATTTTATTTGGTGTCAAAAAATCTAATGCTATGATTTTACCGTTGTGATAAGAAGTATTTTATAATTCATTTATCCACTCTTATAAATGTGTTAACATATTATAATCGCGTTATCATATTTGAATTTCTAATTGTACGAAACCACTCATTCCTCATTTTAATATTTTTCAATAATTTTAATATTTTATAATAAATTATTAATGATATTTAAATTGAATTTTTATAATATGATATGGTTAAATTTATACACATAATGAGGATGCAACATCCATAAATATGCCATTCATTAATTTTAATGTTTCTCCTTTTTTTTTTTTTACAAACGTTTATTAAATTTAAAATTTTCATTAATAGTTTCACTTTAATTTATTAGGAATCAAATGAACTTTAATCAAAATAGAATGTCCAATAAAATTTGAAAACATAATCATATCTTAACTATGTGAGAAAATCTTTCATATATATCTATCTCTGATTAATTTTAATGTTTTTTTCCATTTTATGAAAGTTTATTAAATTTAAAATCTTCTCTAGTAGTTTCCCTTCGCAATTTTAATTACCAAGCATTGGAGTATGTTCAAAAAAAAAAAAAAGCATTGGAGGCTTGTTTTTTAAATGAAGTTTAATCAATTAAACAACCAAAATTTAAAATAATATTGAATTTAACCTAAAGTTAGGAAATCTTTGATAAATCTTTCCATAATTAATCTTTGATTAATCCTTTTTTTTTTTTTTGTTAAGGATGATTTTGAAAATTTTTCTACATATCCATTGGATTTATATCAATACATCGGTTTCATTGTTCATAATTTCAAAAAAAAAAAACCTTAAAAATATATTAGCATTATTAACAACAGCATGATATCAAATCTTACTTATGTTAGGATTAAGGGTGGGTAAAAAAACCAACCGAACCAAAGCAATTCGTAACCGAACCAATTCAAACCAAAAAAATGTTTTTCTTAATAATTTGGTTTAAAAATTTTCCAATCCATAAATTTATGGTTTAGTTTGGAAGGTAAAGTAAACTAATTCGTAAAACCAAACCAAACTGTTTTAGAAAAATATAACAATATTTTACTTGTAAGTTATAATTATAGATTTTTTTTTTTGTGATTGATTAAATGTGATATATGTTTATATGATTTCATTTGATATTTATTATTTAATGAATATTGATTAAAATCAACTTGTTCTTCATTTTTTAATTTTTTTTTTTTTTAGGCTCATGATATATATATATATATTTGTTGATGATGAACTATATTTTTTTAAATAGTTTTTAACTTTATAAGTATGAAATCTATTTATTTAGTTATAAACTCTTATTATGTATTAATTGTTTAATGTATTTTGTCAGCAGATCATTTTATTCTTGATGAATTTTGTTGATGGATTACTTTTTATTTCAACTAAACTTATTGGTAGATGATTGACTTGATTACTCTATTAAAAATTTAAAATTCTGACTTACTATATATTGGTTAGTGAATGTATTTTATTGATGGATAACAAATTTTATATAAAACTATATATTAAAAGTATGATGAATTCATAAAATATTTTGACGTGGTTTATATTATAAACTTTGTAAAATGATATAAATATTTGAGTATCTATACAAATGAAAAAACTAGAACAAATAAAATTTTTAGTTAGAATTTTGATTTAATTCATAATCCAAACCAAACCAAATTGTCACACCCCGAAGGCATCGTAGATGGGACAGTTCCACCAGACACGATACCCAAGCCTAAGATCAACTCTTAAGTCTCTCAAAAGCTTTGAATATCGTGCAAAAGCATATCCTGACTAGATAACCAATAAAGCCCGATAGCATTAAATTGATAATTCTATAAGATAATAACTAACAAAAATAACTAACAAATAGAGATACAATAGTAATAATTACTAAAAGTACTGGTAAGCACATCCAAGATAGTAGTTTAGGGTCCTAGCCCTACAAAATATTATAGATCCTTTAGAGTATATTCAAATCATCTTGAGAGATTCACCAAAAGAAAAGAAAGAACTCTTTAACCCTCAATTCTTTCCCATAGAGTCCCTTCTCCAGAAGAAAGCTAACCTAAGGATAGCCTCATCCCAGCTAATAATAGAGATAGTCTTGTGACAAAAAACTATAAGGGGATGAGCAAACCACAAGCTCAGTGAGATATAATCCTCACTCCATACAATTCAAGCAAGTTATTTAAACAGACATATTTAATGTAATCAGACATATGTAATGCAATCAAACAAATGAACAAATATATAGCCAACCGATAGCCATAAATATATATTCGGATTTACGCCATCTAAATCAGGAGCTAGGGTACATCCACACATCAACACTCGAGCGCTACTACTTCAGGAATCAAATTCATTCAAGAAGTTTTTCTTTTCATATATAGAAAATAATAAGCATAACAAGATCCCTGAAGCAAGATATCCATAATAATAACTTAGGCGCGATCCTAGAAGATGGGTCGTCTCCCTAGGACAACTTAGTGCCCATTCCTCTAAATCAAGGCACATGGTATACAATAGGCATATACCACTTCGGCCCTCCATGTTCACCGTCCTCACGGGATAGTGTGACCCTTTTGTATCAATATATAGTGGTGATGGCCTTCAACAATGCAATCATGTAATGCATGCATATATTTAATTATCTTGCCAAATATGTTTTAAATTCATTTAATTTAGTGTGCAAGAAAGTATCAAACACTCACATGACAATATTTTCACATTCAAAATCAAACTCGAGCAACCACAAACAATTTCCCATCCCCATATAGATTTATTTATTAAACATCATTCTCTAACTTGCAAGCATAAACAAGTATAAAGATCATAGAAATATACTCACTCATCCATATCGCTTGTCAATCATAGTAGTCGACAGGTAGATCTAGCTCAGAGTCAGAATCACCCGAACACATTAAGAAATAGGAATATGGTGTAAATAATTAATTACAATGGTTTAGTAGACTATTAGACTATAGAAGTTCTACCATTTCTATAGTTTTAGTACTAAAATTTTAATCGGTTATAACAATTGTAGTTTAACTCCATCTTTGGTGTATAAATAGTGGATTTGATATGGTTAAGTATTCTACATATATGGTATTGTTCTTGCTAAAGGAAAGTTCTAAATAGACAATATATATTAAAGTAATTAATAAAATGAAATAATATTGAAAACAAATTAATTTATCTATATATATATATAAATTAAAATGATTTACAAACATATATATATTTGTAGACACCTCATTTTGACAATTTATTGATAATTAGATGTTAATATTAGTATATATATGGCTAAATTAAATGAATATTTGCAATTATAAGCATTAGGATTAGAAATGAATTAGGAAAATAAATCAAATTAAGGGAAATAAATATAATGGATGTAATCAATATACATATATAATATAGTATAATATACAAAAAAAATGACTATTCATCTTCAACCTTAGGTAGCTCGATGGGCCCATTTTCTACCCATTTCTAGACCTGATTTCCATGAACCGAATGCACATATGAAAACTAGGTATGGAGTAGTTTAATTTGGTATATAGATTACGCATTTTCATCAACAATAACTGTTTCAAATTCGAGCTTGAAAATTGGAAAAAACATGTTTTTGTTAGTTTCCTTAAAAACTCAAAAACACGTGAAATTCATTTTGTAAGCAAGATTGAAGATTTGGGTCGTTATAATATGGGAAAGACATATCTGATAGGACATTTAATTGAAAATTACAACCATTTTGGCTCCGATTTTGTCGAATTTGTGAAAACCGTGTCTTAGAACCCTAAATTCTCAATCAATTGTTTAGAAACGTTTTGGGTCAAATTAAAACATATAAATAGTCTCCTCATCTTCTGTTTTGAAAAAAAAAAAAAAAAAAAAGCTGCTCTCTCCCAATACTTTTAATTTTATTCTCAATTTTTTATTTCGTCTTGGTGTTCTCAAATTTAGGTTTCAACATTCTAATTTTAAATTCTTCGTAAAAAAAAAAAAAAGGAAAATCGGAGCAATTGGAAGCTACCGGAGTGTTTAGCATATCAAAGGCTTCAAAACCCCCATTCGGCCATCGTACCACACTGTGATAACCCTAACCCAATTCCACATTCGTTTGTCCCAAGTTGTCCAGCCGAGCTTCCACTATCATTTCTCCCGCGCGTGTCAATCCTCAGGTAAGCCCTTTTTTTTTTTTTTTACTTAATAAAGCGTATTAGTAATATAATATTATAAGTTAATGAATTATCGTAGCATTGTAACAATAAAAAAATAATAAACAATAATAAGATTCTGACATAATTAATGTTACATATTATTATTAGTTGTGTAGGCATTCAAAACATGAAGTTAATTAATATGTCTTTTTGAGTGATTGTTTTGTAATATTGTTTATAGATTAAATTCTTAGGTTTATATTGTATAAAGTTGCTATTAAAATTCCTAAATTAATTTTTATCTTGACAAGATTTTTTATTGCTTTTCCAATTGATTTTCATAAATTCTATTTATTAATATTATCATAGCACTTTGATTTTAACTTTCATTATAATCCCTTGACTAATAATTCAGTTTTTTTTTTAATACTTTAATGGCATATATTGAACCTTTGCCATGATGTATTCAAATAGAAGTTATTATATGATAACCATGATGTCCGCGATATACCATTTGATGTTATAAATATTTTATCTTTTATATGTTTGTAATAACATTTTTTTTCTCCTATATATGTGAATTTGATTTCTTGTGATAATATAATTAATGATAACATATGGATTGATATGCTATGTTTCCTTAAAGAGTTTTGTCATTTAGGAAAAAAAAATTGATTTTTATGAAATAATAAGAAATAGCAAGAACTTAAATTGATAAATCTTAGGATCTATATCATCAAAAAGCTAATTTTGTCAAAACTATCAAAATTTAACAAATTTAAAGCAAAAAGAATTAAAAACTCTAAAATTGATTAACAAATTAAAGTTTTCATTAAAGAACTATGTGTGGTCTGATTCCGATTGGCAGTACGTAGGCACCTAAATGGGTGACTCAAAATATGTAAAATATTATTTTTATGAATTTGATTGATTTGATCTTATTGATTCTCTTAGTTTAGTTTAGGATATGTGAATATTGATAAAATTTGACAGGATTTGATTAATTTGATATATTGAGTTCTTAGATTATATATGATTATTAAAAAAATTGATTAGTTGATTAAATTAGTAAATTTATACATATTTGTAAATATTAGCTATAGGATTAGTTAGTTAGATCCTCATAAATATTTAATAATTTGGATTTAGGACATGAAAGAAAGCAATTTTAATTGGAAAGCTATAAGTGGTAACTATTTAGGTTTTAATAGGTTAGCGCCCCCCCACCCCCCCCCCCCCCCCCCAACTCAAGTTAATTTCTGGTTTTTCATTTTTTTTAATGATTTTTTTTACGATCAGTAGCATAACCGAGATCAACCTACCCATTGATTTGGGTTTTTTTTTTTTTTTTCTGACTCTTGTCAGGTAGCGACTCCAAAATAATTTTCAAAACTGATATTTCCTTTAATTCTTAGTTGATGATTTATGTCAAATGGGTTAGGGTTTGATGTATAACGGATTAAAAGAAATTGAACCGGAAATCAAAATCCATGCTCGATAATATTATTTATTATAAATTAAGTTATGGATATATATTTTCTATATTTAACTTTATTCCTTAAAAAAAGGTATAATATAGCAGCTTAGCTGCTGTTGCTTTATTCACAGTTCACCATACGACACACACATAGGCGCGCTGACATAACCACATAGCAGCTCCGTTGCTATTCCCCAAGATCACACCGACACACACACGCTCCCACAATAGAGCTTTTCTTTGTCATGCACAAACACACACGATCACCATTACTCCTCACCAGCATGCTATAGCCACACCATATGCATATACCAGCCACAAAGCAGATGCTTGCTGCTCTACCTTGCCATACACAGAGAGCATATCTCCAACACTACAACATAGTTGATGGCTCCATTGACATGGATTAAGAACCCTACAAGGTGCTCTGATAGGACTCCGTAGATGCACTGTAAACACTCCATGATTGCACGCTACACGTTACCCACAGCACCCCATATCATCGCTACTAATGTTCCACACGAGCATTCACCATGAGTGCTTCACTTGCGCACATGTGCGCAAGTGCGTTCGATGAAGCACTCCACGAGCGCTCTGTGGGTGCTCGATGCATGCTTTGTTGCCACCTAGAGGCACTCCAGTGCTGCCCTAGTGGTGCTCTATGAGCACCTGCTTCAGCCATGGTGCAATTTATATTTTGTGTGTGTGTGTGTGTGTGTGTGTGTGTGTGTGTGTGTGTATGTGACCTTTGTGTGTGTATTTAGTTCTTATGTATATATATGCCTATATATCTAATATTAGTTCTAATTCATATGTTATCATATGTTATGTATTCTCTACAACATAAATTTGAATACACAAAATATACTCAATAACCTAACTTAAGTATTATCTATGTATAAGGATCTTTATAATTTATAGAAATATGTATGTGCAAGTGTGTTTATATATGCATAATACTAGTTTTAATGTTTTCCTTATTTATTATTGTGCATGACAATGAACTCGACAATTTGTCTGTGTGGTGTGTGTTGCTTGTGCTGGTGCTCGGGTATGTGATGTGTGGCGTGCGTATGATGCTAGTTGTGCAAGCAAGAGAGAGAACTATCATGTGTGTGCGCGCTTGAGTGTGGTGATGGGCATGAGGAATATTGTGGGGGAACGCCAATGGAGCAGAGCCCTATGTGTTGGTACAGGTGTGGGAGCTACTGTGTGCATTCTGGGTATATGCGCTGCTGCGTAGTGATATAAGGTGTTATCTAAAAAAACAACAAATAGCAGCAGGTAAGGAAAGGATAGAAGAGAAGAATAAGTAAGGAAGGTAACAACACCTTGATTCTTGTTGTGTTGTTGTTGTCACTATAGTTGCCGTCGTTGTTGTTCAAAAATGGAAAGAAAGAAAATAGAGAGTGAAAACAAAAAGAAAATGAAAAGAAAAGAAAGAAAGAGAAAGGAAGAGAGAGAAGAGAAGAAGACAACCTTGTAATATATATATATATATATTATATAGTCAAAGTCAACTCAAATCTATAATGGGCAGCTGCAATTTTGAATTATCTTATCCAATGTGCAGTAGAGGAGACGGATTCAATTTGTAGGGAGAAGGATTTTTCAACATGTAGCAGGTACTTTAGGCATCTTACATTAGATCTCATTAATGTGCTCATAAATTAATTTGTCTTGTAGAAATTTAATTAAAAAATAATAGTAATCAAAATAAATGAAATTAGCATGGTTCAAATTTTTAAATTGTTATACGTGGTATATTTTTATCTTATGTGATTAACTAATCAAATAATTTTATGGTCAAATATTTATAATTTAAATTTTTAAATATTATAGTTTGAAAGTGTAATCGAAATGAAAAATTGTGATAAACTCTATGCATAATTTATAATCAAATTGATATTTTAAATTTTTTGATCAAGTTGATTCACTAAATTGATGATTAGAAAATTTTCAGGGCTTACATCATACCCCCCTTAAGAAAAGTTTTGTCTAAAAAAGGCTAGAATTTACCTGTGTTTTCAAACAACTTTGGGTATTTATGTCTCACTTTGTCCTCAAATTCCTAGATGGCCTCTTCTCGATTGTGCTTTTTTCATAGAACTTTCACATATCTACTCCTTATTCCTCAATTTTTGAACTTTGTGATATAATAGCTGAGTCAGATGTTCTTCATACGTCAAGTTTTCTTTCAACTACATAGACTCCAATTCAACAACTTTGTCTGGATCTAGAATATGTCTTCTTAACACTAATACATGAAACACATTATGTATACCAGATAAATTTTGTGGTAATGCTAATCGACAAGTTAGATCCCCTACTCTTTCGAAAATCTCAAAAGGTATGATATATCGAGGACTTAATTTTCCTTTTGCTCGAATTCAATGTATACTCTTAATAGGCTTATCTTCAAATATACATGATCACCTATTTAGAATTCTAAAGTTCTTCGCTTTAGATCCACAACTTTTCTATCTATGTTGGGCTTCCTTCATTTTCTGTTTAATTATTTTTACTTTTTTCTATAGCATCTTGTATTAAATCTGACCCTAAAGCAAGCTTTTCAACATCAACCCAAAATAATGGTGATCGACATTTCCTCCCATACAATGCTTCATAAGGTGGCTTCTGAATAGTAGAATGATAGCTGTTTTTGTATGCAAATTCCACCAAAGGTAAATGTGTATCCCAATTCCCTTTGAATTCCATTACACCTGCCCTAAGCCCATCTTCTAAAGTTTGTATAGTTCTTTCAGATTGTTCATCAATTTGAAGGTGGTAAGTAGTACTAAATTGTAATTTAGTACCCAAACTCTTTTGTAAACTCATAGAAAATTTAGATACAAACATAAGATCTCTATCTGATACAATATCTACCAAAACTCCATGCAATCTCACAATTTCTCCATGGAACATGTCATATTGATTGACAAGAAATGTGACGATTTAGTCAATCGATCCACTATCACTCATATTGCATCATATTTGGATATTGTTCTTGGTAATCCACCCACTTCCATTCAAGAATAGATAAGGGTTTTAATAATCTTCCCAGACGCTGATGTTCAGCTTTCACTTGTTGACATACTTCACATTTCTATATGAAATCAGCAACATCACGCTTCATCCTATTCCACCAATAATGACTTTTCAAATCCTAGTACATTTAGTACCTCTAGGATATACTATATAACCTAATGAATGAGCTTCACTCATAATCTCTTTTCGAAGTTCCTTATCATCAAGCACACATAACCTATTATTCATCCGCATAATTCCATCCTCTCCTAATTTGAAATCTATATGCTTTCATTGTTGTATCTCTTGTTTCACCAGTTGTAAAGTTGGATCAAGCTATTGAGCTTCTTTTATTCTTTCTATAATTGTGGGTTTGACCATAATATTGGTCATCTCAACATTCATTTCATACTAAGTAAACTCAATATTTAAACGCTCAAATTCCCGAATCAACTCTTTTTGAGAATGAGTAATGCGGCAGCCTCCTCATGATTCTTTCGGCTCAAAGCATAGGCCACTACATTTATTTTTTCGAGACAATAATTTATTCCAAGATCATAATCTTTTATTAGTTTGAGCCATCTTCTTTGCCTCATGTTTAACTCCTTTTGGGTAAACAAGTATTTGAGGCTCTTATGATCCGAATAAATTTCACATCTTAAACATATAAGTAATGCCGCCACAATTTTAGAGCAAAAACAACTACTGCAAGTTCCAAATCTTATGTAGGACAATTTCACTCATGTGGCCTCAATTGCCTTGAAGCATAAGTAATTACTTTGCCATTTTGCATAAGTACACAACCTAATCCATTATTTGATGCATCATTGTGGACTGTAAATGGTAAATCACTGTTTAGCAAAGTCAGTATCGTACTGATACCAATCTTTGTGTTAATTCTTGAAAACTTTCTTCTTGCTTTTCATTCCACTCAAACTTCTCATACTTTTGTGTCAATTAAGTAAGTAGTCGAGCAATTTTTGAAAAGTCTTTCATAAATTTCCTGTAGTAATCTACTAATGCCAGGTTGCTATAAACCTTTTAATCTTCACAGGGTCTACAAATATGCCATCTCTCGAAACTACATGGTCAAGAAAAGAAATCGTGTTCAACCAAAAATCACACTTGGAGAGTTTAGCATACAATTTATGCTCTTTAAAAATTTGTAAAGCCATTCTTAGATGTTCTATGTGTTTCTCAAGGTCGTTGAATAAATCAAAATATTATCAATAAAGATGATGGTCATTTATCCAATAATGACTTTTATACCCGATTCATTAAATCCATAAAGGCAGCAAGGGCATTTGTCAAGCCAAATGGCATTACCAAGAACCTGTAGTGTCGATATCGACTCTGAATGTTGTCTTTAGCACATCTTCTGGTTTAATCCTGAGCTTATGGTAACCTGATCTCAAATCAATTCTTGAGAAAAAAAACTAGCCCATTGTAACTAGTAAACAAATCATCAATATAGGGCAATGGATATTTGTTCTTGATTGTTACCTTATTCAACTCTTTATAATCAATACAAAGTCTTAGTAAACCATCTTGCTTCTTCACGAATAACACCAAGGCTCCCCAAGGCAAAATAGTTGGTCTAATTAAACCTTGATCTAATAAGTCTTGTAACTATCTCTTCAGTTCTCGTAATTCAAGTGGAGCCATTCTGTATGGCGCTTTTGAAATCGGTTCTATACAGGTACCAGACTACTGCTAAGGTCAATGTCTTGCTTTGGTGGTAAACCTAGCAATTCATCGGGAAAACATTAGAAATTTATCTACAACTGTGATTTCAGTAAGATTATGTTTTTCTTTTTGCTTTCAAAAGTGTATAAAAAGCTTAAATCCCAATGGTGGTGCTCATTACTTGACATAAGCTCAAATGAGCGTAATTCCTTTTATCACGGGATCACTGATCCTCCAATGAAAATATCTCAGGATCCATTAGCTTGAAAATTTACTTCCTTCCTTTGACAATCAACCATAGCTTTTGCTTTCATCATCCACTTCACGCCCAAAATTACTTCATAATTATTCATTTCTAGCACTATCAAATCTGTGGTGTTGTCATGGTTTTGTATTTTTAAGGGCAATTATTAATCACTTCCTTGGTAACCACAACACAACCTATTGGAGTCTTTTCACCAAAACTCTTTGAAATTATTATAGGCATTCCTGTTTGTTTCGCTATCTGGGGGTAATGAAAGAATGAGTTGCACCTGTGTCATTCAAGGTATTAGCTATATGACTCACTACTGAAATATTTCCTGAATTAACGAATCATGATATAATTATTAATTTCTATCTAATATCATATTACCTATAAATCTTTTAAATTTTTTTTACCTACTAATAGAATAGTATATTTATGAACTTTGTAAATCAAAATTGAAGATTAGGATTAGGGTTATACCTGCTACAAGTCCAGAAGAATAAGTATCTTCATCGTTCATTCCAGCCAACTCTTGCATCTGATTACTGTCATCTCCATAGTCCTAAGTACCCTCAAGATTGTATAGTCGTCTACCAAAACGATTATTTTGTCTACCATTCTTCTTTTCAACGGAGATGTTTCTAGTACTAATGAACGGTTCGGTTGCATTTATCTGTCTTTTCGAACAAGTCTTGGAGAAAATGTCCAGTCTGCTTGCGAATGAGCAAGTAGTGACTGGTTTCTTAGGGCAATCATTAATTAGATGCATGGAATCTCCAAAAGTAACATTTATTCCTCAATTTAGGACAATGCTTGGGTCTATGGTCTCCACTACATTTCCAACACTTTATATCTTGATTTGCTTGGTTCTTTTTACCAAAGGAGGATTTTTGAAACATTGGTCTCTTGAATTTGCTTTTGAACCTTGATCCTTCAAATGGCCTTTTCCCAAACACCTTCACCTTTTTCCTCATGATTATTCTTCCTTTTTCTAGCATCTTCTAACACTCAGGCTTTCTCTACTAATGCTTGATAGGTATTAATTTCAAATTCTTCTAATCTGCATTGGATATGATCATCTAACCCTCCAAGAAATACTTGCATTTTAAATTATTCACTATTTCGATAAGACTCGGGAGAATGTTGCAATAGCTTATTGAATCGGTTTCATACTGATCTATGGAGCATCCACGCTAGAAAATATGTAAGAAATCAGCATTGCACTATACTTTTCAAGCATGTTGGAAAATACTCTTTGAAGAATTCACGTCGAAAGATCTCCTATGTGATTGGGTTAGCCAAATCCCTTCATCGGAATTCCCACCGAATACGAGCATGCAATTTGAGCATATAGGTACCATATCTAACTTTTAAGTTCTTGGATACCTTAAAAGCCACAAATGATCTCTCGATTTGTGCCAACCAATCCTTAGCATTATTGAGCTGGCCATGAGATCCGTCAAAGTACCTATTGCATTGTATAAATTAAGGTAACATGCTTTTATATTGTCTTAGCGGTGGGTGGTAATGGTACCAGTTCTACTGGAACCGCTGGAGGTGTGGGTGGTGGTGGTGGTGGTGTGGTGTTGCTGTAGCTAGAGCTAGAGCTTGCTGACCTCCTTATGCTAAAACTCCAACTATATCTGCCAACCAAGCAATAGCAACCAACACTTCTTCTGATCTATCCTGCCTAAGAGGCGGTAGTGGTAAATCTTGCTTTGGTGGAGCTACTTCTGGTGGTTCATGGTCTCTACGTAAATTATAAGCGTGATGTAGGGGTCGATCGTGACCTCTTCTGGATGGTCTATTTTCCATATATAAGATCATAAAAAGTTCTTATAAAACAAACAATATTATGAAAAGAATTATTTATGCAAAAAAAAAAAAAAAAACAAATCATATAGAAAGTTATTATAAAACAATAAGTACTATTATAAAAAGAATTATATGAAGAAAGAAAGTAGTAAAAGTCATACTTTCATTAGCTTTTAGTTAAGTTAAGATACACCTAATAGGCAGTTGCTTCCATAGAGCAACACATAAAGTGCATCTATGTACATCTGATAACATAACTATATATATGGGACCTCACTACAAGTTTTCCCTCTCCTAAAAAATACATCAAAAAGGGAAACTACAGGGAGATATCATCAAACAAGTACACCATTAGCCTTAAAGACATAAGGTCCCCAAAAAGAATTTCCCCAAAATGCATCAAAACATAAAACATCAAAACAGTCAAACTAGCCCTAATTATAAGGAATAATCATTGATGATTTCCATTTTTCCAAAAGCGAAATCATTCCCAATTATTCCTTTAATATCATGCTAACTACTAGGGCTGAGCTCTTATCACTCTCCATAAGCTGGAGACGGAACTTAAGGCGGAGTATCCGAGGAAGCAGTATTGGAAGGGCTGTGCTGTGGGTCCTAAGCATAAAAGACTGAAACATTGAGTAGTAGAGGAATGGATACAAGATCTGCTGGTGGTGGTATAACAAGCAAATCAGAGGCAACAACTACATCCTCTAGAGGAGCTAAATCTCCATTGACCTATGGTGGCTAAAGAAGCTCAGGGGCAAAGATGGCATCATTACCCTCATTTTTCCAAAACTCTATCGAAAGCTCCCAAAAGGCAGTTGGTAATGACTCCAACGGAGAAATCAAACTATCTATAGACTGTTATACTTGCTATGTGGCATCCGATGAGCCTATCTCCATCAAAATGCTAGCCTAAGGGATAGGCTCCTACATCGGCTGATACATAGGATCCCATATAAGTTGAGGCATCGGCTCCTAGATAGGCTGAGGCATTGGCTCCTAGATAAGCTGTGGCATCAATGGTGGTGAAAAGTCCTATGTCGCACTATCTGCCCTGCCAAAGCCAGTAAAGTATATATATCATGTGCCATTAAGGGATAACCTCTTGTATCATAATCCACTTGTAGTGGATCCAAAGCTGGCATCTAATGTTGTGCTCAAGCCAAGAAAACTCTTGCATAATAGGCAGTCATCATGGCTCAATGGTCCACGCAAAAATCTCTAGCATAAACTATCTCATGACCAATCGGAATCCAGGTCCTAAAGTCAGGACCAATGGGTCGAGTCTCAAATGAGCAAGGAAGATCATGTCCTCACTAAGCACTCCCTCATGTTCGAGATGATGCGTCACCTCCTCTAGGGCATCAAATAGTCTCCACATCTGTCAAGTGTCTTGTGGATGTACGAAATTGTATCTCTAGCATCCTATCATGCCATTCACCTTTCCATAATCTTGCTCTCCACTAAGTGATAATAGTATCTATATCATTAGGCCTCCCATAAAGAGCAAGGTCCTTGCAAAACACTTGAAGTCGATGATGGTAGGCAACCAAACTCATCACGTTAAAGGTAGAATGTCATCTAATCATCATGAACCCAATTGTACTAATCTTATAATGATGTTAATATAACTTAACATGGCTATACCCCACTCAATCTCACAATATAAAAGGTATCCTAATTTCTATGTTTTGATTAAGCGCCAATGCTTAACCATGCTCTGATACCAATTCAAAACTATCATGCCTCGACGGTATCTTAGACGGGATAGTTCCATCATACATGATACCCAAGCCTAAGATCGACTCTTAAGTCTCTCAAAAGCTTTGAATATCGTGTGAAAGCATATCCTGACCAAATAACCAATAAGGTCTTATAGCATTAAATTGATAATTCTATGAGATAATAACTAATAAATATAGCTAAAATAATAATAATTACTAAAATTACTGGTAGGCACATTCAAGAGAGTAGTTTAGGGTCTTGGCTGTACAAAATATTATAGATCCTTTAGAGTATTTCAAATCATCCTGAGAGATTCACCAAAAGAATAGAAAGAACTCTCTTAACCCTCATCTCCTTCCCATAGGCTCCCATCTCCAAAAGAAAGCTAACATGAGGATAACCTCGTCCCAACTAGTACCAGTGATAGTCCTGTGACAACAAACTATAAGGGGATGAGCGAATAGATGGGTAAGTGGGATATAACCCTCACTCCATACCTTTTAAGCAAGGTATTTAAACAGACATATGTAATGCAAACAAACAAATGAACAAATATATATGGCCAACTGGTAGCCATATATATATAGATTTACGTCCTCGAATCAGGGGTCAGGGCACGTCCACACATCAGCACTTGGGCCACTACTACTTCAGGAATCAAATTTATTCAAGAAGTTTTTCCTTTCATATATAAAAAGTAATATACATATAACAACATCCTGAAGCAAGACAACCAAAACAATGATCTCAGCATGATCCTAGGAGATAGGTCGTCGCCCCATGACGACTTAGTTCTCATTCCCCTAAAATAGGGCCCATGGTACATACTAGGCATATACCACTTCGGTCCTCCATGTTCACCATCCTCATAGGACAGTGTGCCCCATCCATGTCAATGTGTAGCGGTGATGTCCTTCGACAATGCAATTGTGCAATGCATGCATATATTTAATTATTATGCCAAATATGTTTTAAATTCATTTAATTTAGTGTACAAGCAAGTATCAGACACTCACACACTCACATGTCTATCATAAAGAAACCAATTCTTTGAAGTGAAGTATAATTATAATATTTTTACATTCAAAATCAAACACGAGCAACTAAAAACAATTTCCCATCCCCATACTAATTTATTTATTAATCAACATCATTCTCTACCCTACAAGCACAAACGAATATAAAGATCATAGGAGTATACTCACTCATTTATATTGCTTGTCAATCATAGTAGTCAACAAGTAGGCCTAGCTCAAAGTCAAAATCACCCAAACAAATTAAGAAGTAGGAATATAGTATAAGAATTAACTACAATGGTTTGATAGACTATCTAGGCTACATAAGTTCTACTATTTTTGTAGTTTTAGTACTAAAATTTTAATTGACAATAACTATTTCGGTTTAAATCCATTTTTGGCATATAAATAATAGATTTGATATGGTTTTGTGAGTATTCTACAAATATGGTATTGTTCTTCCTAAAGGAAAGTTCTAAATAGACAATATATATTAAAATAAATAAGAAAATGAGATAATATTGAAAACAAACTAAAACAAATTAATTTATCTATATATATAGTATATAGATTAAAATGATTTACACACATACATATATTATTTATTCCAAATTAAGTTATGGATATATATTTTCTATATTTAACTTTATGTCCTAAAAAAATAAGGTATAATATAATAAAATAAAGAAATACATTAAAATTAGTATTATGCATATATATATATATACTTGTACATACGTATTTCTATAAATTATAAAGATCCTTATACATAGATAATACTTAAGTTAAGTTATTGAGTATATTTTGTGTATTCAAATTTATGTTATAAAGAATGCATACAATATGATAAGAAATGAATTAATACTAATATTATACATGTATAGGCATATATACACATAAGAATATAGATACAAACACACATATTTAAGGTTATATATATATATATATACACATACACTAAATATAATTTACACCATTGCTGAAGCAGGTGCTCATGGAGCACAACTAGGGCAACACTAGAGCACTTTTAGGGCGGCCATAGAGCGTGCATCGAGCACCCATAGGGTGCTCATGGAGTGTGCCATCAAATGCTCATGTGTGTGATTGGAGCGCTCATGGTGAATGCTCGTGTGGAACATCATCAGCGATGATGTGGGGCGTTGTGGGTAGCATGTGGGGTGCGATCATGGAGCGTTTATAGGGCGTCTATGGAGCACTGTTAGAGCACCTTGTGGAGCACTCAATCCATGTCAATGGAGCCATCAAATATGTTGTGGTATTGGTGATCTGTTGTGTGTCTATGGTGGGGTAAAGTAGCAAGCATCTACTTTATCGTTGTTATATGCATGTGGCATAGCTATAGCATGCTGGTGAGGAGCAATGGTGATGTGTGTGTTTGTGCGTGATAGAGCAAAACTCTATTGTGGGAGCGTGTATGTGTTAGTATGATCTTGGGGAGTAGCAACGAATCTGCTATGTGGTTATACTGGTGCGCATGTGTATGTGTCGTATGGTAAACTGTGAATAGAGCAACAGCAATTGAGCTGTTTTTTGTGTGTGAAAGTGAACACTATAGGGTGGGTGTGTGGGAGTGTATGTGTGTGTGTGTGGTGTGTTGCTCGTGCTGGTGCTCAGGTATGTGATGTATAGCATGCGTGTGTTGCTAGTTGTGCAAGCAGAGAGAACTGTCATGTGTGTGCACGCTTAAGTGTGTAGTGATGGGCATGAAGGGTAAGGTGGGGAAGCACCAATGGAGCAGAGCTGTACATGTTGGTGCGAGTGTGGGAGCTATTCTGGGTGTATGCAATATTGCATAATGATATAAGGTGTTGTTTGAAACAACAACAAATAGCAATAGGTAAGGAAATGATAGAATGGAAGAATAAGTAAGGAAGATTACAACACCTTGATTCTTGTTCTTGTCACTATGGTTGTCGTTGTTTTTCCAAAACATAAAGAAAGAAAACAAAAAGAAAATGAAAGAAAGAGAGAGAAGAGAAGAAGAAAACCTTAATATATATTTATAGTCAAAGTCAACTCAACCTACAATGTGCAAATACAATTTTCAAAGATAAGATTTGAATTATCTTATCTGATGTGTAGCAGAGGAGACCAAATTCAATTCGTAAGTAGACATCTCGCGGATTAGTTTGGGTCCAAATAGTGACCCAAACCACTGATCCAGCTCTAATTTTTTGGACCCGGAACTACCCTGTCTACAGTACAGGGCGAGTACGAATCATGGACCCCCTGGTTCACAGGGCAAGTCCCACGGTTATAAATCGGTGCTTTTTTTTTAATCTCCAAAATTTTAGATTCACAATACAATATTATGTGTTGAAAAAAAAAGCTTATTATATTACACTTAGTTTTTTAAGAAAAATTTGTTAATTAGTCCCAAAAAAAATTAATACATTTGAACATATACAATACACTTGTTTCCCTACAATTTATTAAATCTATGGATGTGAGGGGGACATTATACCTTACCTCACTTATATGTGTTTTGAGAAAAAAAAAAACAATGCAAAGTAGGAATTATTTGAATTTTTTTTTGTCATCCTAGAGGTGCCTACGTATCCAAAATTCGAAATCAGACCATTGGAGTTCATATAATTTTTTAAAATTTATTTTATAAAATCTTTAGTGTGTTTGTTGATTTTAATTATTAAATATGATATCAACTTTTTAGCTGATTAATAATTTTGTACAAATGTTGAAAATATAATTTGGGTCTAGTAATTTTTCAAAATATGTTCACAAACCTATCTATTTTGGAAAACACCAATCACGAAATTTTTATTTATAAAAATAGACCGTTATAGTATGTATATAAAAACAAAATTATAACGCCTACTCACCTCCAGTTTGGTTGGGGGTGCCCATTGCGCTGTTTCCTTCGAAAGAGTTGTAATCATTGAAGTATTCATCTTCCTCACTAGTCATGATTGCAATTTCTTACAATCATCTTTCTGCCTTACTCCAGTCGTCAATGCATGCAACAGCTTCTACCGTTACCGATGTCATTCGTGCTTTGTGGTCATCCAATATATTACTTGCGGAACTAAATACTAGCTCTATCGCAATAATTGATGCTGGAGCTGCAAGAACTTATCTCGCAATGCGTGATAGAATTGGGAATGTCCTTCTATGGTGTTTCCACCACTCCACAATGTTGAAGTCCCTACTGCAATTGCATGTTTGGCATGTGTGTGAGAGTAAATTGGCACAACAAATTTTACAGTCGATTGTACTCATGAGAAGTTGATACCTTGAGTTTCATCTATGCACAACATCCTTTTTAAATTTTCTAGGCTTCACTCCATGTTGTAGACAAAATTTTTTTCATGCCCTATTTAATGATGGATGATTAGTTATGTAATCAACGATCAATTTAATAGGTGAGTACCTTACTTTTAAGGAGTCCAAACCACTTTTAACACATAAATTAAGGATATGACATGGACATCTAATATGAAAAAAAAGTACCACCGAGCTTGGGTTGACAAAGGTTTTGAAGGTCACTCACACTCGAAGTGTTCGCGATGCATTGTTAAGCCGATTGAACATATTTTTTTTTGTTAAAAAATACTCAACTAGAATTTGACTTATAATTGAATATATATTTTGTCATGAGTGCACCATCCATTTTCCTTAATGCAATTAGCGTTTATTAAGTATCCACTGGTCATCTATCTAGTGGCAAGTGATAGCCATGTGTGAATTCTCACTCTACCTGTCAGTCCAAATGTCATAACATATAGAAACAGATGTGTCAAGGTTATTGAAAATACCTCTCAACTCCAGCTTACTGTTCTTATAGAGATGTATGAGGTGTTGATGCATCACTATTGCATCATAGGGTCGTGCTTGTGGATTCAATGTGTCTTCATGGTAATGCCTTAAGTTTGGATGTTGACTGGAACCCATGCTTAGGCGTATGCCTCCAATCATCTTACGAGGGCATTTTTGTACTTATTTGCACCAAATCAAAAGAGCCTCGCTTCCTTCTTACTCTACTAATAGAAATTTGTTGCTGGCCCGATTCAATCCCATACTCGTTAGGATGTTTGGTTCGCAAGTGTTTCGTGAAGCTACCATATCTATATCCATCTCCACTCTTCCACACGTAACTCGCAGTGCAATAGTTGCAATACCCTTGGATCTTCCCATCCATACCTTCCACTTTCCTAAAATGAATAGTAAAAATAGATGATTTCAGAGGGCGTAGTGGCTTACCTAAATTAGGTAGAGCAGTCGGTTCATCTTCATCCTTGACATTGGCCTCCACGTTCTCTTTTGCCGCCCCTTCCATTACATTTTTAGATTCATCTGACTCATGTGTATTGTCTTCGCCAATAGGATGGTAAATTAGGGTTCTTTACTCAAACCCGGGTGGCATAGGGGAATATTCATCCAGTTGCACTTCATCTATAGCAGGATTATCACAGAAATCAAAGAACTCCAAATGTTCTTCCGTAACATGGCATCTACATTCCGATTCTGGTTGCAATGAATAAGTCGGGGCCTTCCCTTTGTTAGTCTCTTTTTAGAGAAACTATGACGGAAAAATGCTGTCATTTCACACCTTCATGAAGATTTAACTATTCAATTGCAAGGAAAAACAAAGAAACCAGGCAACAAATAGAAATAACTTTTTTTTGAATTTTTTCAAACGAGAGACACAGGTTATACATTAGGAGTAATATAAAATGTATACAAAATTTTGAGCTTTCAAAATTTTTTACTCAGTGACTTAAGGTATTATTATTATTTCTGTATATAAGCTTGTAAGACACAGTAAGTTGAGAGTAATTTTTTGTTTCATTTGAAAATGCAATGTTAGGAAATCTCACACCTACTGCTCTCTATTTATACAAATTTTTCAGATTAGAAGCATGAGAAATTCAAAAATTTGAACTTTCAAAATTTTTGCTTTTTGTTTGAAATTTGAAATGTATAGACATCATCGCGAATCGGAATGAAAATTACGAATGAAAGCACCCTTCTGCCAAATATTTGTTCTGTTATTGCCAACACAATACCTATTCCGTAAATTTTCCCAAACAACAAAAGATGCTTTCCCTTACTAACTTTGTTGGCTACTGCAATGTATTGTCATAGGAATATTTCCTATTCATTCCCATGCGGTCAAAGTTTGCTTCTGCAATGTTATTCCTATGGAATATTTGCAATTCATTCCATTGTCCTTTAAACTTTAAATGTTGGCTTTTCCTTTTTTTTTTTTTTTTTTTGGTCCAACAATTTGGACCAGCTAGTTCTGGCGGGTCCCATATGTGGAACCAACGAGGACTCGCCACCCTACGGGTCTTGCTACTGGTTCAAAACTGCTCCACTAGGGTGGTTCCACCTTCGAAACCGTCGGTGACAATCTGGGTCGGGTCCCAATTCGGACCTGAGATGTCTATTCATAGAGAGAAGGATTTTCAACATCTAGTAGATAACTTTAGGCATCTGACATTAAGTCAGATCTTATTAATACGTCCATAAATTAATTTGTCTGTTAGAAATTTAATTAAAAATAATAATAATCAAAATAAATCAAATTAGCACGATTCAAATTTTTAAATTATTATACGTGGTATATTTTTATCTTACGTGATTAGCTTATTAGATAAATTTTATGGTCAAATGTTTATAATTAAAATTTTTAAATATTATAGTTTGAAAGTGTAATCGAACTATAATATTGTGATAAACTCTATGCATAATTTATAATCAAATCAACATTTTAAAATTTTCGATCAATGTGATTCTCCAAATCGATGATCGGAAATTTTCAAGGTTTATACAAACCGTTTAAAAAATTTCTAATCCGAACCAAACCGTTACTTAAGAATTGGTGTGGGAAAGAAAAACAAACCGTAAATTATAGTTTGGTTTGATTTTAAGAAAAACTGAACCATACCTATTCGTGTCCACCCTTAATTAGGACATCTTCCATAAATCTTTGTCTGATTTATCTTTGATGTCTTTTTTTTTTTTTTAAGTAAGGATGATTCTAATAGATTTTGTCCGTATCAGTTCCAATAGTTATCCCTTGGATTTATTTTTATTAATATACTAGAGTCATTCTTTATAATTTCAAAAATGAATGAAAAAATTTCCTTAAAAGTAAGACCTATGTTAGCATTATTGACAAGACGAACACAACATCTGATTTCATCTAAGTTAGGAAATCTTTCCTAAATTTTCTTTGATTAATCTTTGATGATTCCTTTTTTTTTTTTTTTTTTTTTTCGGTAAGAATGATTCAGAAAAATTAAGTCCATATCAATTCCGATGGTAGGATATAATAACTTGATAGGTTAAAATTTTTAGAAAATTAATTTCTTTGAATATTTTGTAAACACATGTAATAGCTATAATTTGAAACATCATCAAATCTTAACTATGTGAGAAAATCTTTCATATTTATTTTATGTTTGACTAATTTTAATTTTTTTAACAAAAGTTTATTACCTAATTGAACACGGTTAATTTCGTTTGCGCGTTCTAGTATTAATAATCATTATTAATTTATTCTTATATAAGACGATTAATACTGAAATGATAATTACAGTATTAATTTATTATCACAGTATTTATTACTTCTATTGTTTAACAAAAGATGAATATAGGTGATACACAAAAGCCCACTGTAGCCCAACATCTCTACTCAATTCACTTATAAGTTTCTTGATTTGTACAATATAAGCTGGGTCATCTCATGGATATATAGCAACGTGGGGCTTTCTATTGGTTTAAGACAAAACATGGATAAATTTTATTGATGGTACCTTTACTTTTTGGTTTATAACACTTTGGTACCTATAAAGATTTTATAAAACAATGAAACTCGAACTTTTAAAAATTCCATACATGGCACCTTTGACCAGAATCTCATCATTTCTCTGGCCAAATCTAACTTAGTAAATAAAATTCATTAAAAAATTATTTTTCTCTCTCCTTGTCAACACTTCAAGATACATTTGCACGTAACTAGCTTCACCTCCAATTATACCGCAAGCTAATTAGTGCCAACGACGAAAACATTATACGCATCATTGTTGCTTTGATAACGATTATTCACTTCCTAAAATTTATTTCCATCTTGGACTTTTAAATTCCAATTTAGGAAGTTTTATCATCTCTAAGCATCATGTGCCTTGATGTTAGTTATTTCCCCATTTATTCTATATTGATTTTATTATATGATTCTTAAGCGCAGAATCGAGATCCATTTAGTGTAGCACCTTCATTTTTTGATGCAGCGATTTCCAATTTCCGATCTAAATTTGTATGCCATATACCTATTATCCACATCAACAAAGTAATCACCAAACATAAACCAATTTATCATCTCCTTCCCCTTCACCACCATTAATCCTTGGTATCCTAAAGCGCCTCCTTCAATCTCTCTTTTCCAATCATCTTCTACATCAAGCCACGTCCACCATGTCAACTGGGTCATCACCTCCATTGAAACTCACACCCAACTCACTACCAACAATTTAGGTTCATCATGAGATCACTGAAGATTGTAGTACTTGAAAAAGTGGTCGAATCGAGAATGGTAGCAAACGACCAAGTTACATTTAGTTTCAAAGTCCTCTATTTCTCTTTGTAAAAATTGTTCAGTGTTCTATCATTTACATAAGTTTTCATACATGATGATAACAAAAGAGAGGGAGATATATATGTACGAATAAACAAAATAATAAAAAGTGTATGAAGTCAAAGACAAATAAAGAATCTGTAAATTGTGATCTGATGATGAATATAATCCGATCTAATGATGATTAATCTGATATGATCTGATGTTGAAATTTACAAAATCTAAATTGTTTTTGTTAATGGAAGGGTTTTGTTGTCATCAAAAGGGAAGAATGTTGAGGTTCTCTCATTATTAAATTTTGATGATAAAAAAAAAGATTAAATACCACTAATAAAGTTATTACGTGTGTAATTATTAAAGAAAGATTGGCTAAAACACGTGTCCACTGTTGTTTTAAAAAAATTACACATATACAAATTGTACAAAAATTAAATACCAAATTAATATCATTATATCAATATTGAAGTAGAGATACCATAATTTATATATGTGTTGCATATTCAAGCCGCGATACAATGACCTATCCGAACGAAGTGTTAAAATCTTATATATAGCATATCGAAATGGCGATACTGTTGTATTGCATTTATGCTAAGTCATACATGCACTTTCATTGCCGTAAATTTATATGCACATTCCTGTGGCACCATCGTAAGAAATGTTGAGCTTAAAGCCATCGACCCTAAAACAGCTCATTCCTCGGTTATAACCGAACTAGTGAGATCTACATTCATGGTCAATAGATTATGAAAGGTACTACTGTTATAAACTACACGTGTGTGTGTGTGTGTGTATCTTGTACTTTGTACTAAAAAAGAAAGCCATGATCATGTGTGTGTGTGTGTGTGTGTGTAATATAGGATATTTAAATGATGAGAAAGCTACCACCAATACCATTAATGTGCAGGGTTGGCTACACATTGAGGAAAAAGGATACGTAGACGAGGATGAGGAAATTTTTACATAAGACGAAGATGATGACGATGTGGAGGGCGGCTACACACTATGGATATGTATCGCACCATGGAGGTGCAATACACATAAAAATGTGTATTGTACCCGTCTTATGCGATATAGCAATATTATTTGAAAGTATATTATACACGTAATATTCTCTAAAAATTTGATCTAATTTTTGGAAAATAAAAGAAGCACAAGATGCTTATTTAGATCATTTAGAGGTTGACTCGGATGTTTTCTAAAGAATGTCTATAGAAAAGGATTAAACTCAGAGGGTAATTTAGAGATTATTTGGGAAATATCAAGAAGATTGTAACATTCAAAGATTGACTCAGAGCAAAAACTTGATACCATGATATACGATCAAATGTTGTGGATCTGTTTTATGTTCAAAGACTTCATCAAATTGAAGGCTCAACTCCAAAGTTGAATGTATTTGGATAATACATTCAAATGTTCCACCAAGTTAATTAGGGGATTTAAATTCATATCAATTAAAGCACATGGAATGTTCAAGAAATTTATGACATCAAGTTCAATTTTATTTCAAATAAGATTAGTTGTATTTAAGTTTTGTCAAGCGCAGCTTATATATTCAAGATGTATAGTTTTAAGACTTCAAACATGTTTTCAACAAAGATGGAGTTCAAATTATTAGAACAAAATGGGAAGCAAGATTACTCTCCTATTTTATAGGAATTTGAATATATTTCAAAGATGAAGTTGATCTGGAGCGGATTTTCCAAGATATTCATAATAGTTTTTTTTTTTTCCCTCTGTATCATCCATCATGCACATCAACAACAAGCGAAGATCAAATATGAGTTTTATTAAGAGTTAAACTTGAAAGATATCATCCTCAGCAGGCGCAAAATATCAGGATGTAAGTTTTTCTACAAACGGTCAGCTCATATCTATCCGATTCTATTATAGTCGTTCGATTTGAAGAGGATAAATAATAGAGAAGTTCAAAATTGTAGACACATGAAGAAGCTCTTAGTTATTCATTGATCTTGCAATCAAAACTCCAGCAAACAAGTGCAAAATCTGACATTGCTATTTTTTTTTTTTTTTGAGTCAAACCTTAAAGGTTGATTTAAGCCTTTCATCCTTGATTTCTTTCAATTATCTGTATGAGTTAGATTACAAATAGGATCTGAGATCAGGGATAGCTAAGTGTTAACATGAAACCTGCTCATAGTGAATTGAGGCTAAGTTTGGCATACAATTTGTAATCATAATTTGATTAGCTATAGTAAAGCATACCGGTGTGGAATACTTGATTCCTAGCTTGGAGCTGGAATAGAGAACTGACACACAAAATGGAACCTCTCTATAAATACTTGTGCAATCTCTTCTTACCCTACTCTCTTTATTTTTGTGCATTTATTGTTTATTTGGTTAGTTTATATTGTGTTTGCAAGTGAATTCATACACCATATAATATGATTAACTATTTATGGTTGTTTAAAATTTTGTTTGAATAAGTTTAAATTATTAAATAATCGATTTACCTCCCCTCGGTAACTCATTGTGACCAACAAAAACAAAGTAAGGTAAACATCATCAACCACAAGACAACATAACCTTTTGCAATCACTGTTGTTCAACGACATGCATTTGTTCAATAATCCATTGTAAAGAAGGGCTTGCGGCAATGGTTGATTTGGTACACTTGGTGGACGTGGGTGGTTAGCAATCTTGTAGGCTTGATGCTCTTGGTTTACTTATGGATTAGTTTGCAATGGATCTTGGTTGGTGATGAATGAGTTTTGTCAAAGGCTATGTTTGATGAGAGGTCCACAATGGAGAAGAAAGGTTACAAAGAGAGGAGTTCAAAGAGAGAGTCACTATAGAGAAGAAGATGATACCCCACATCATTTATTCCTCAACAAATAACCTAGTATATATTATCATACGACAGATACCTATATCATATGATTTCTTTCAAGAATAACAAAGGGTATGAGTGAATATAGGCCTTATTTCAAGGCATGGACCAAGGTTTGGTTTTATCTATAATTAACATTAATACTATCATCTAGAAATATATAAAATAGTAATAATGAAATAAAATATTATGATATGCCACATGTTGTTCCATAATTAGTTGGTTTGTCCACATCAACTAACGGACTTAATAAAGTTAGTAGAGGTAGCATACGCATTCACGATTACTTTAATTAAGTAGTAAACTGACAATTAAAAATTAAGGTACTTAATTGCACATTTGAATAAAGATCAAGTATAATATTTTACAGTAACCATGATTTTAATTACTATGTCACTCACTCAAAACCAATAGGGGTGATTTGGATTGGATAAATATGTGTATTGGGCTTACAAAACAAAATACAGTTAATAGGATATCGAGACTATGCCTAATGCAGCCACTCTATTACTTAATTAGCATGTGTGTTGGCTTATAATGCACAAATGAAAGAGAGTATTTGTAAACCTCGGAAATTTTCCACATTAGTACATGACTCTAAAGTAGAATGTATGAACTAGTTAGTAAACTTAGATTCCAATAAAAACCTAAGAATAGATCAATGCATTGAATTTGGCTAGATAAGGATTTAGAAATCGAATAAAGAACTTCTTTGACCCTAATTAATACCAAAAACGAGATTTCGTATCTTGAACGGATAATTCAAGATATGATTAAAGAAAATCTAAATTTTCAAACCCGAAACTTGTTATACAAATAGATTAAATAGAAAAATATAAATATAGAGATTCAACAATGATTTGAGATTAGAACAATGAGTAGTAATGAGCCTATGCATGGATTTAAACCCTAAATTCAAGATTCCTAGATAGTATTAAACGCTACTAATAAGATTTCATAATAGATACCAAAAACTAAAGATATATAGATAATTTAGCTTCTATATCAAATGCGATATTAAGTAGTTATCATCTACACTTACAGATAGGAAACGATAACCTAAAGATAAACCATTAGAATTATAAATACACAATAAAAGCATAAACTACTGTATAACTCAAGATCTAAACTTCAAATAAATAATTGAATCACACCATTGTTCTAATTAGGACTTTCTTAAGTTATTGGAGCCTAAAACAAAAATTGACCTACTCGTAATCAATAGCCAAAAAGACCTACGAACAGAAATCAACTCATCCAAAACAATCCAATTCGAACCAAGGAAAAATACAATACGAAAAATACTTGAAACAAGCTCGAGGTGAGTTAATGTAATTCGAATGGTTTTCTTTTAAAACTAAGGATTGGAACTGACTTTTGATAATCACAGAAACATTATCAACACGAAAACAAGCTTCGAATTCCATCGGATTGGCTCAACCAAGGTAAAATTCGAAAACCCTAGTTACACTTTACTAGAATCGAAATTTAAGAATATATGCTTGTAGAAGCATTAGGAGTTGTTGTATATATATATACAAGATATAGAAACACTTAGGAATGGTTTAGGAATGCTTTTGATGTAGAAAATTCGAGAAATATGAACTGTTTCATTGGGGAAGATGATGAACAGTGCTAACACTGTCCATAAGTCGGCAGTGTAAACGTCTAAAGCCGATGGCTTATAAGGATAGGCCAACGATGTAGAGACAGCTTACACTGGAACAGAAGCTACGTAAAACTTATTTTCACATCGCATGAACGAACGTCGGCTATCTGGGATTTTACGCCGGCGGCGTATAGTCCGACGTACCTTGGAAAGCTGGCAGCCTACAAGCCAGTGCACCTGATATGAAATTTTATTTAAAACAAAAGAATACTGGCACCTGGGTTTCAACGCCGGTGGCATTGAGCCGGCATACACCCACGTTCCTTCTACGAGAAGTTTATATTACATGAACAGAATATATATATATATATATATAATACAATAAATACTACTAAACATATATTATATATATGATAATATAGAATTTATTAAGTAGATAACTAAATACAAACACTTAGAATAAATTTAAGTAATATTTGATAAGTCTTAAAACCCTAAAATTAAAGAAAAATATTAAGTGTTAATAACAACTATAAATAATCAAATATTTGTTCTTTGCAGATAAAATATGTAAGAATGAAAATTGAAATAAGCTAAATTTATTATTAATGTGACTTCCAAAAATGACAAAATAGTTATACAAAATAAAATTAGGAGAAACACGACGACATTAAGTAATAATAAACAAATACGATTTATTATATTGAGTTAGGTATAGAATAACATAAAATTAATATTAATCACTACAAAACTTGATAAATATCAGTTTAGGACACTAGACACGTATAGGAATTTAGCTATATAATCTATATTATATTGATGAATACTTTATTCATCTCAATAGGTGACTTTGATACCCTAGAAGATCTTCCTGCAGATTATTATGATTAAGTCACCATGAGCAAGTAAGTAATTCAGTCATATTATACTGTTTGTGCTTGTAAATAACTGAAGATGTAAGGCAAAGACGGTAATAATAAAATGAATGTTGTGACGGAAATGTGTTGTGATATGATTGTATGATTGTTAATCTACCATTACAAAAGTGATAATACAATGATTTGATGTTGTGAAGTAATATGATGATGATAGTGTGTAATGTATGATCACCATGAAATTGAATAAGAACTATTGACTTATTAAAATAATCCTGTCATGCATTGCACGTACTGCATTATTGCATATATAAACGGGTGACAGCCTGCTACGTATTAATATTTCGGTTCTTTGTTAACGGTTGGTTTTTCTAAAGTATTAGTTTTTCCAAGGTTTTCTTTGTTCCGTTGGTTCTACGGGAACTAAGTGGTAATGAAGAACGCCGCCCGTAGTATCACTTTGAAATGATTAATACTTAGGGGTTTCTAAGGATTGATACAGGAAATGGTCAGTTAAAACTATTATATTTAAAGTGATAACCCTAAGACGAGAAATCGTTGATTTCCCTGTAAACTTAATCTCTCCTGGGCAGGTGGGTCATAAAGTAAATGTTCTTCAACCCTAAAAAGAGGGTGTAAATCTTTTTCCTATTTGGATTCTAAATCATCCAAGCTTGTATCTGAGCATGTGATTGAGTGACTCCATTACATATGATTTGTTAATAACTTGTTTGATGTATAATATGTCTGGTTTTTCACTGAGTCGTGGTTTTGCTCATACTCCAACAGTCTTTTCAGGTTTACACTTCAACCCTGGTTAGTCACTTCCAGGAACATGGCTCCGGTAAGAGCTTAAGAGCTGGAAGTCTATGGTTCTACTTGGGATTAATGGTTATGTTTTCCTAGAATAAATTAGTTAGTGCTATTTATTAGTTATGAATTTCAAGAAGACTACATGGTTTATAATAGTATGTGATATTTTATGATTAAGATAGCAGTTATTTACTAATTTATTTCTTACATGTATTTATCATTTCTTATCGAAGCAACTAGAAGATCCTATTATTTTGAAAACCTGTCACTTTCTAAAGGTAATCTAGTGATAGTATTCAAATATGACTTGTCTACTTCTACTAGGGTACCCTCGGGGCGTGATAGTATTTGAGCAACATTACCATTTCTCGGATGGCCAAAAGAGTTATTTAGAGTTGGCTGGTCCCAAACAGTTGAAGGCATCAAAGGATAATGGATGACCGGGTGAGTGAGTAGTCAGTGATGGTTACCGTAGATATAGGATGACCCCACTAACTCATATCCTACTGTGCCATGCAAATCTTGAGTGATGTTCTTGTATCAAGTGACCTTTGGTCGATCAATGTTCAATTGTAAACTGGGTCGTTCGATCCTTAAGTGAGGGAGACTAACAGTTTGGTAGGGCTCTAAGGTAGGTCAAAGGGCTAGCCCATATCGTGTATGGGTTGGATTCGACCAAGAAGGCCCATAATCCATAATCGGTCATTATCACAAATAAGTTGACTGAAGTAATCTGATTTTTAGGTTAGAAACCCTTTGGATGTTTGTGTGGAGGTGCCAAGATAAATTGTTACATGTAAGTCTCCCAAGTAATGATATAGTATTGCTCGTGTAGCTTGCCTTTGGTCTAAACCATATATAAGTTCTGACTGTAGTGGGTCCATCGTAATGTTTATTCAATCTTAAGTTTTCACATTTATCAAGTAAAGGCAACAAACATGCAATATCTCAATACCCATTCATCAATACAATTTCATTATATAAATATATAGCACTACGCTATAAATACAAGCAATGATATTCATAAAGAACTCACTCTGCCACGAAAACTCAGGGGTTAAAGTAGTTTCCAGGCTACTCCGACTCGAAATCAAGGTCTCCAAAAAAAGGTAATTATAATAATTTGATAAGGATATACGAAAAGATAACATATACTTTAACCTATTATAATTTCCCGTTTAGTATGTTTTATTAAATTTGCAGTATCTAAGTCATTTTGACTCCATTTTTAATAAATAAATAGTTATACATGATCTCAACCACACTTTCATTAGCGATATTAGTTTTATTAGAAGAGGTCATTAGGGTGGCAAGGTCAGATTCAAAGTTTCATCTTTTCCTAGCTAAATTCAAATGTTTTCAAGCCTCATCTAACTAAAGTCACTCCTACGTTTATTTTCATTCAATATTCCACCCCTCTACATGATTTCAATTAAGAATCTCATAAAATTTAACCTTTTCCCTTGCACAATTGCACTAAATCATCTACATAATCCACTTTTCTCTTCGTTTTAAATTTTATTACCCAATTTATCCATTTCACCGCACGTAATTGATCAAAGTTCACTTAAACATCTATCTCCTAGTTACCCATATGTCTTGGCCACAATTTCAAAGGGATGATCACGCATTTATCCTTATACTTCCCATTCCTTTCTTCCTTTATCAATGTAGATGACCTCAAACGTAATCTTATATCTCAATTTGTTCCTACTTTGGTACCTTTATTGAATTTAATTCTATAAAATAAATTTGAACCATCCTCTAAGCTCATCTAAAGTCTTGGCCAATTATAAAATTGAGAGAGATCACAAAATTTGCATCACATTTCATCAAGATTAAATTCAAGTAATCCTATATGATGTTTCGTAAGGTTACTCCCATTTTTAGATGCTTCTCTCATACTTATACCACTAGAGTTTATCAAGGAATTTATGGATTATCATATCCATCAATTTGATACGTAAACTTATAATTCCATTATTCTAATCATCAAATATCATGAGAAAGCATTTCCTATGACCATTCACCATCTATACTAGTTATAATCACAAAACACTACACATGAATTTACTACATTTCAATGGTGATATTCGACTTATTAAAAGGGGGTTCAACAAGTGATGCTTTCTCTAATCACCTGCAAGGCATTATACGAACCGTATTAAAGAATACATCATCACTTTATTTACTAGCTTAACACTCACATTATTAATTACATGACTCTAAGTGGAAACATTCCCCATATGGCATTGCAATTCTCGACCAAACATGTAACAAGGTGAGACATGCAAACTTCTTGTCTCCTTTATTTCAATAATCAAGTAAGTTAAATTCCTCATATATCTCTTCTCATATACTATCTTTATCTTTTCATTGCTCACTACAATTATTTCATTAATAATAATATTTCTACGTTAAAGGACTTAAGGCGCTTCCTTACTGACCCCAGAACGTAAATGTATGGGACATCAAGTGGAGCCTCTTGCTCCTTTTCCTTTGCCTTTTTGCTTGTGTATGAGAGAGAGCTAGAAAAGGAAGAACAATCGTAGGAGAGATAGACAAAGTGGAAAGAGGCCGAGAGGGAGAAATGATGACAAGATGATACAACAAAAAATTGAAAAATATATATATAATGGGGAGGGTGAGATTTATATGTTGCTACAGGCTTGAAGGAAATGGAATTGACTTGGCAATCAAGTCACAATTCTAGCTTTGGTAGGTGTTAGATTAGGGAGTACATTATGGGTATCTGTAAGTTTTTAAACTTCCTTAGAAAATATACTGCACAGAGGGAGAACTCGCATCCAATGATGTAAGATGGAAGAATACAAAAATGAAATCGATTAATCCTTAATTGATTAAATCATGTTATAATTTAGATGGATGTTAGAATTCTAGGTTTGAAAATGGAAAGTGGCGCCATTTAGAAAATATAAATTGGTTTAGTCTTGATTTGCGTTTTCTAATATCATTAGATGTATTTGAGTTTAAGTGAGCCATTTTCTTTTGATTCGAGTATTAGAATTTGGATTGTACACTATGTGCATACATATTTATAAATACATATGGACATGTAGACGTACATGTATTGTGGCTAATAATTATATACATATTACTATTATAAAGTTTAAGGACCTAATAAAGTGATATAATTTTATGTAATGGTCCATATCATCTAAAATATAAATTGTGGTGTTAATATATGTGTAGAATTCCTGAAGTGTAAATTATCAATTAATGATGGGCACATTGGTAATTTCACACATAAAGATTTATTATAAATAGGGTGTGGTCCCTAATTGATGTATCAATTCTTTCTTTCTAAATTCTCATCTGTCAAAAGAAAAACCTAAGGAGATACAATCAATTAGAAGATCATCTTTCTAATTCTTCAATTAATCATGAATTCTGGTACGTTTCCGCATCTTTTCTTGTTATCAAATAATTTCTAGACAGGATTCGGTTCTTGGGTTAATTAATTAATTAATTAATATTAATTCTATCATCAAGGTCATTATTAAAGCAGGGCTAAGTTCAAATAATTTTGTTTTATGTGATTTAAATTCTAGTAACTTTTCTTATAAATTCCTTATAATTCGTATTGGTACTATTGTTATTCTTTAGGTTTGAACTTGAATTTATTAAGTTCTCGTTTTGTATGATTTTCAATTTGGTAATCTCGAGGTTTAATCTTTAGGGATATGTGACCATTAGTGTTATTTTTCTAGGGCTTTAAGTGTTCAAAAATATTTCTTAAGTTTTATAGGTATGCTTTAGGTTTTTTGAAAGGTCTTTAGAGTTTAGGGCTTCTTATTTAGGGTTTAGTCTTCATTAGTTAAGGTTCTAATGATATGCTTTTTGTTAAAAGACTTTTTTTATAGCTTAAAACTACCGACCAGTGTACGTGTATGCAGTAATAAAAACCAGTGAGTACTAGGTCATGATCTACAAGTAGCTAATTGACTAAATAATAGATTATAATGATTCTACTCTAAGCTAGACAACCGAATTGGAGTTTGAGATTTCTAAATTAACTAAGCTACTCCTTAAAATTACCACTACAAATTATGACTAAATTAACACTAAAGATTATACTAACACTAAAATTACTATGTGAAACTCATTCAGTAAATAAGTGTGGGATTATGTAATGGTTTGATTAGGATTTCCATTCCTTTCTTTGTAATTATAATCGGGTTTGTTTATTTGGATTTTGGTTAAACTCACAAGAATTTGTTTTCCTCCCGAGTTACAAGATTCTAACTGTAACATGGATATCTCTCTTAAGTAACACATTTATAATCATCATTTAGATAACATAGGGGTGTTCACGGTTTGTTTAACCAATCCATAGCCTTAGTTTTTGAACCTAACTATAATGATCAGTTTTTTAATATTTCGATCCTAAATTGATCCATTATAAACGGTTAACCGCCTTAATAATTAACCGTTTTTTCTGTTAATTTTTTCGGTTTTAGTTTTGAACCATTTAACATAATGGTTATACAAAATTTGCAGTTAACCATATTTTTCAATATGGTCGTAAAAAAATTAGAGCATTTTTTTATAGTTATATTAAAAACTATAAATTAAGAATTTAAGATCCAATTTTTTTTAATTTATATGCAATAAAGACCAGAATGTAAGAGTTCTTTTTCTTTATTAGTTTTTTATACAAGCAAAATAGATGAATATGTATGGTAATAGTTAAAAAAAAAAATCCACCAAGACGGACAGACCATTTTGGATTCTATAGATATTGAATACATATGGTAATAGTAAAGACAAAAAGTCGTACTCAATGCAACCAATAATGCTATTAGTCATAGACGTAACAAAATGTCTAATGTGTAGTTTATAATTACAATCTTAAGAAAATAAAACACAAAAGACAATTTAGTATTGTACAACAAGGGTTAAAAAAACTGTAATATAGTTTAAAAAAGCCAATAAAAAAGCAATACGGATGGTTAATCGAAACCATCGGTTTTTTATTTTATAGATCGAAACTGAAACCGAAACCAAAACTAGAAAAATTAAAAACTCCAATCCTAAACCAAAACCGATGAACTGGTTAACCATTTTTTTTGGATTGATTTTATAATTTTGGTTTGGTTATCCTAAACATTCGATTTTTTTGCACACCCCTAAGATAACTCACTCATCTCACAAGCTATGTTATTCTAATTAAATTTATGGTTCAAGTACATGTCTGTGTCCATAAACCATAACTTCAACCGCATTAAGAACATGAGTTCTACAACTTAAACCTAAATCGCATGTGTACGTATCAGTTTGGAAGTTGTATTTTCTATTTCAATCAAGTTCTCGAATCCCTCTCGAGTATCTTGAGCTCTAATTTATAAGAAATTGATAGACAAATTTTTAACCTTGTAAATATTGAAATAGAAAAAAACAAACTTCCAAATCAACAAGACTCATTATAAATTACTAATCAACTACTCAGGAAATTCATAAACACATTATATAATCTCACTAGATAAATTTAGCTCATATGAAAGGTGGAATTTCATTCATATTAACAAATTGAGCATAATCCCTAACAAAATATATGAAGAGAATACACCTAAAATGTTAGGAATGTCTTTCTAACGATTCAGGATTCAACTCCACCGTGAAAGTGCATAATGAGCAACGCCTGACGATAGGGTGACGTGAGGTCAAGGTCGGTGAAATGAGGTCGAGATCGGTGAATGAGGTGAATGTGGATGGAAATATGGAGTGTCTAGACCCAAAAGGGCCAACTAAGACCAAAGTATGGTCTATCCTCCAAGGAGAAATACCCCTGAAAATGAAGATGATAATGATATGTAGAGGGTCTTGTAGAAAATGACTTGATAAGTAAAGATACGGTGATGTGAAGATTGATTGAATTAAGTATACTGTGAAGTGACAAGTATGTAAAGTGGATCCCAAATTTCTATAGAAACTACAATAGAAACATAAAGTCTTATAAAATATTTACAACACAAAAGGAGGATAAAAGTAAAGGAATTAATAGAAGAGACTGCAGGAGTTGATGTTGGTCAATCGGTTGGCATGTTCGCTCTTAATTCTGTTCTGCTCCATATTCTTAGCTTACTCGACGATGGCACCTTGGGCGCTCAACAAGTTCACTCCTGCTATAGCTCAGTATTTGCGAATGTGGAGCATGCTGCTTAGGTCTCCAGTCATGCTTGTGACCAGGTCGGTGTGTTTCGATCTACGCGTAGAAGCTGCTTAATTCACATGATTGTGACCAGCTTACGGTGTCGCTCGATTGAACTTGTAGAAGCTCAAATTGTGATTGAAAATTCGGATCAAGCTGGTCGGCTAGTGCTGTAGTGGTCAGCTCGGTGTGCGCTCTGTCTTGACCTCGACATGGTTGGTAGTTCGACAAAATGAAAGCTCAATTGTGGCACATCCGATCGCTCGGAGTTGGCTCAAGTCAATTGTTATGGACGCTCGGTTGGAGGCCATGACAAGTCAGTCTGCTGCTTGGAGGGGCTCGACTCGAGCTGCTCCTGCTGCAGTTCCTTACTGTACAGGTCGGCAATATGGGAGCAGGTTAGTGAACTTCCACAAGCTCATTGTTGCTACTTCTATTCAGAATCTATCCCATGGCGCTCCAGTTGCAGCTGAGGGTGCTCTGACTTAGTCCAGGAAGCTCGTTGATGGCTAAAACAGGTCGAATCCCCTGCTGCTACTCTATCCAACATGAATTGCTCGGACTTCTTGCTTGTGCGGCTTGTTGATATTTAGCTTCAAACGCTCTGTTAATTGCGCTTCACGTTCTGTTTTGTTAGTCGATGGGGGGAGCTCGATTAAAACTTTGCAGTAGCTAGATGTTCAGCAGATCAGGTTGGGGCTATTGTCTGCAGCAGGTAGGTGGAAACTGTGCTGATCAGCATGGACTTCAACTTGGCACAATCAGCTCGTTGAAGGCTGGTCGGTGGATTAGGATAGCTCGGTCCTTGTCTGCTGGTGCTTGGTCAGTGTCTTTCTTGTGGTTCAGCAGATCATGGTTAGCACGAGAGCAGATTCCATACTTTAACTTCTCATGTGTGGCACTTTAGCTCTGATCAAGTGTTTATCAAATTTGGAGAAAACTACTTTGACTCAAACATTGTGAAAATTAATTCAGGTCACACTTCAGCAATATCATATTGAGCTCAAAAGCTGTGGAAAACAAGTTTTTATCATGGAAACTTAGCTTTTGATCTATTTTTCATGCAACTGAATCATAAATGAACACTTCATAATTTTTCATTGAATTATACATTAAAGACTCAATGGAATGTCAATATTTACATGAATTATGTGGACATAAATGTGTGATTTTGAACATTTATCATCTAACCTTACCAATTAGGGTGGATTGTCAGAACCTAGCTTGCATTCTAATTGATTCTCTATGCTATCAACCAAAAGTTTTAAGGGTATACATTTATACAATGAGCTAATAGCCATTGAACTCTCGATTCTCAAGTAAGTTGTTGTTGCATAGGTATAAGTAAAAAAAATCCTACGTATTTGCAATTGTGATTCTTAAGTCAACGTGTAAGTTCTTCATCCTTTTGTTGGGTATAAATTATAATACATTCTACCAATCTATAACATAAAATTACTCATTTACAAATTATATTAGTTTAATTACCTAAATATTATCATAAAATCGCATGTCTTAGATGTAATTTTATTTTTAACAATAGAATTGCATGTATAACTTATGATTTTGAAACTTCAGTACATTAAAAATCACATGTTAAACATGTGGTTGTATAATTGAAAAGTATAATCTCATCTTTAACATGCTATCATGGCCAAAAGATTCAGACCACGTGCAAAAGTCTAAACCTACTATGTTTTTCAATTAGTCAAGGGAGCATTTAATGTCAACCATTGGAGTGTTTTTTGGGGTAATGGCTAAAGGCTTTGGACGGCTTATAAATATTTTTGTTTGGTAGTTGGAGCATATTGATAGAGCTCATAAATTGCAATTAATGTTTGTAAACATTCTCTCAAAGCATTATTTACATTTTGTTTTATTTAGTGAAGTGAGAAAAAATAAGTGTAGTGTCTTATTCTTGAGCTTGCTATTTCTTGTAAGGCTATACTAAGTTTGTGAGTGAACTAGTTGAGAAATCTTGAGTTGTGCCTAATTGCTTGAGAGTTTGTTGTAAAGGCACAACTCAAGTGTATTGTTATGTTGTTGATTGTGTTGTCTAGCTTCAATAGAGCACTTGTGTGGTGTTAATGAAAGCATATGAAGTCCTCCTTGAGTGAAGCACTATTTATGGGTCACAGAGATTAAGGGATAAATCCTGATGCAATCTTCTCTAACATTCACTCTTTATATATTGTTCTTTATTGTTAATGTATATTTGTTGTTATACATTAATTAGAGTTAAGCTTTAAAAAACGAATCAAAATTTGTTATAATCCTTTGCTCATTACGTGTTACTAGGTTTCAACAATTGGTATCAGAGTTAATAGACTAACTAGTAATACATTAGGATTCATGGAAAGACAAACAATAATGTGATACCTATACTAAACGGAACAAATTATACGTATTGGAAATATAGGATGAGATTTTTCTAAAAGCTCAAAACTTGTTTTTATGGAGAATCATAGAAAATGGCCCCATATTATTGAAGAAAAAGATAAAAATAATTATACTAAGAGCGAAAAGGAAAAAGTGCAATTAAATGAAACTGCAATGAATATTTGATTGTGACTTAAATGAAAGTGATTTTACTAGAATTTGCACTTGCAGCGGCTAAAGAAATATGGATAATTTAGAAAATAAATGAAGGTTCTATAAGAGTAAAAGATACTAAAATTAGCCTTCTTTATGCTGAATTTGAAAATTTCAAAATGAAGCAATGAGACGATAGATGCAATGCATGATAGATTCATTCATATTTTAAATCAATTTTCTATTCTTAGCAAGAATTACTTAACATTGAAACTAATTAAAAAACTCTAGGTCATTACCAAGGGGTGGGAGGTGAAAAGAACGATAATAGAAGACATGCATGACTTGAGCAATTATCGAAGGAGCAATTCTTGGCACTCTAAAGATTCATGAGATGATTAAAACAAAGGGATAAGTTAACCAAGAAGGAGATATCTCTAAGGGCATCTTGCTCTAGCTCAAGCCAAGTGCAGAAAATGATGATGATGATGAGGAGGAGGAGAGAGGAGGAGTTGGAGTTGGACAAGTTATAAGGAAGTTTACCAAATTCTTAAAGTTAAATAAGAAGATGAAGAAGAGGGATGATGTTGACACCTTAGATTAAAAAATGATGACTATTATTTCTTTAAGTGCAATGAGTCAGCCATATTCAACAATATTACCCAAATACTAATAAGGGAAGTAAGGGTGGAAAGAAGAAAGTTTATGGCCACTTGGAGCAATGATTCATCTGACTGGATAAAAACATGTGCTCTCTAGCCTTAGATGGTGAGGTATGCTTCTCTTCTTCTCAATTCCTTATGATGAGATATGTGACATATATAATAAAGCATATAATGAATTAATAAAGATGAAAAAGAAGAATAGCATGCTAAAATCATTAATGAAGAAAGTAGGAGATAGGCTTGATGTGTTTAGGAATGAGTATGATGAGACAAAAGATGAAAATGAAAAATTATATGAAGAAATTGAATACTTGAAATTGGAAATAATAAGTTAAAGAGTAAAAATGTAAAATTGAATGTTGAAAATGATTTGCTTGATCTTAAAGTTAAAACTTTGAAAAGCGATAATGAGGTTGATGTGTGTAATAATAATTGCATGAAAGAACTAGCTTAGCTTAAGTGTGAAAATGAAAATTGAAAACCAGCTCAAGTGAAATAAATACAATCATAGCCAAATTCACTAAGGGAGAGAAGAATTTGAGCACTCTCCTCAAAAAGAAAAACATGATTTTAACAAATATGGAATTAGTTAGATGGAAACAATAGTTACAAGCTCGATAAAACTCGATTTGTGAGAGCAACTTATGGAACTTGTAAATATTGTGGAAAGCTTCGTCATATTGCACACAATCGCGATAAAAACAATGAACCAGTTTAGCTTAAGTATGAAAATGAAAAATTGAAAGCTAGCTCAAGTGAAATAAATACAATCATAGCCAAATTCACCAAGGGAGAAAAGAATTTGAGCGCTCTTCTCAAAAAGCAAAATATGATTTTAATAAATTTGGAATTAGTTATGGGAAACAATAGTTGCAAGCCTTATAAACTTAGTTTATGAGAGCAATTTATGGAGCTTGTAATTATTGTGGAAAACTTGGTCATATTACACAAATTGTGTAATAAGGAAAGTTATGCATTTGAATGGAAAAAGCAAGCTTGTTTGGATGCCAAAGAGAGAAATTCTTACTTTATCTAATCCCAAATGACCCAATCAAAAGTGAGTGCCAAAGAAGTAAATATTGTCTTTGTAGGTGCCAAAGGGACTTCAATTGGCGTCAATAAGATATAATCTGAAATTGCTTGAATTTGATGTTTTGTGCCATTGTTTGTTGTGTTGATAATGTATTAATGGACTTAACTATGTATTTTTATGTTGAAATGGTTTTTGGTGCATGACTTAAGCTAAAATTGTGCCAAAATTGAGCTCAAAATGCATGAAATTGAATTGTCATATTTTGTGCTTAATAATGCTTTGCCATATTTGATGCTGCCAACTAACTTGTGTGAATGAGTGAAAATGCATGAAAATGTGTTTAGGTAAATTTGTGCACTTTTGAGAAAATCTTGCCATGCTAATCTTAATAAAAATTTGCACAATTTTCTGCTTTTTTTTTTTTTTTTTTGTGATACATAAGTTTTGAATGAACCTACTTGTTTTTGTGTTCTCATCTTTCTTATGACATGGATTATGTTTTGTCTTTTTGATGAGCCCATAGGAGAAGAAGTGTTAGTTGCACAATTAACATGCTTATGTTATGTATGTGTTTACATGTTTGTGTTATGTATATTTTGATAATTAAGTGTAACTTGTGTTTCCTTTGGCTAAGCATCAAGTTTTTGAACTCATTTGCAATAATTTTTTTAAAACCCAGATGCTTACATAAAAGGGAATGTTGTGTTGAGGGAGAGTTAATTATGCAGTGATTGTCCTCATCAAAAAGAGAAAGACTGTTGAACCAATGAGTTTAATGTGATTTTTAATGAGAAAATGGATTACACAATTATCACCTAATTGAATAAGCTACACTTATTAGCAAAACATGTATGTAAGTTGAAATGATTGAATTTGTGCATGTTGTGCTTTGAATTAGTATACACGATATTTTTGTAGTAGTTTAGATCAGTTTGAAGTGATCCAAACCTATAGGATGTTTCATTTTTATATTTACAGACCTTTTGAAGTTTCAAAAATGAGAAGTTCCCAATGGTTTAGACCATTTGCAAAGGTCAAAATCAATTGAAGATCAAAGAACCTTTGAAAGCTGAACTAACAAAAGGTCGAATCATTTGAGCTGTCCTAGCCAAAAGGTCTAGACCTGTTGCATTCTCCAACTAGCCATTAGAGCATTTAATGCTTGACCATTTCAGATGTTTTTTGGGGTAACATTAAGGGTTTTGGAGGGCTTATAAATTTTTTTTTACGTATTAAAGGTATTGATAAAGCTTATAAGTTGCAATTAATTCTTGTAAACACACCTCAAGCGTGATTTGTATTTTGTGTTATTTAGTGAAGTGAGAGAAAATAAGTGTAATGCCATTTATTCTTAAGCTTGCTAATTCTTGTAAGGCCTACACTAATGATCTGTTTGTTTCATCTTTTTTTTTTGTCATATTGACATCTTAGTTTATATTTTCAATCAATGTATGTTAATAAATAGATACAAGTGAAAAAAATATTTTTGCTCATAAACAAATAAGATATAGATAAGACACATACTAAATACAGATGCAGATCGAATACAAATAAGGTACAGATAAAATCAAACAATCCAGTAGAGTATTTGTTTGAAAGCTTGTTATAAAGGCACAACTAAGTGTGTTGTTGATTGTCTTGTGTAGCTCTAGTAGAGTATTTGTTTGGTGTTGAATGAAAATGTACGAAGTCCTCCTTAAGTGAGGTATTATTTGTAGATTGCGAAGACTAGAGGGCGGATCGAACTTCACGATAAATTCTGATGCAATATTCTCTAACCCTCACTCTTTTTATATTATGCTTTATTGTTATTTTTATTGTTGTTGTATATCAATTAGCCTTAAGCTTAAAAAAATAAAAATTAGTTATAATTGCATTCGTTATTTCTTATTAGGTTTCAACAAAGTTGGACTACCCCCTCATTAGTGAAGCAACTTTATGCATTTTTGGGTGTTTGGGTTATTATAGATGTTTTATTAAGGGTTTGCCATTATGCTTCACCTTGACTGATTTACTGAGAGGGATTGCTTTGTTTGGTCGGAACAATTGAGTATTGATTTCAACAGTTGAAATAGGCATTGTATTCAGCTCCACATTGCAATTTCCAAATTTTAAAAAGCAATTTGTGATTAAAACATATGCTTCTAGAATAGGGATATGTGTGGTTTTATTGCAAGAGGAGAAATCAATTGCTTTCTTTAGCAAGAAGTTTCCACTACACATGATGAAGGCATCAACATAAATTGGGGAACTTCATGCATTAGTAGAGGCTATTTAGAAATGGAGGTAATACTTATTGGGTGCACATTTTATAATTCGCATTGGTCATAGAAGCTTAAAAGAGCTTCTTACTCAAGTAATTCAGACCCTGACCAATAGAAATATTCGTGAAATTACTTGCGTATAATTATAGAATTGTATATAAGGTTGGACATGATAATGGGTGGTTGATGCATTGCCTAGACAATGGGAATTTATTAGCTATTTTGTGCCACAATTTGATTTGGTGACACATTTGAAGAAAGAATATGAACAACTTCCCAAATTTTAAACTGTTATTTAGCATTTCACATAAGGCAGCAGCTAAAATGGAAGCTTCGATGGGTTAGTGGGATTTCGTATCATGATAATCATATTTTTTAGTCTTTACTTCTTAACTTATACCATTGTTGTTATCAGAATTTCATGATTCTCCAATGGATGGACATTTCAAGATTGCTAAGACATATCAAAAGATTGCATCCTTTTATTTTTATTTTATTTATTATTTTTTTTAGAAGGTATGAAGAGAATAATAGATGACTACATTACTAGTTATGTCGAATGTTAGCAAGTTAAACATTCTACTAAAGCCTCTCAAGGCTTATTAGAGCCATTGCCTATACCCAACCAAGTTTAGGAAGACTTGTTGATGGATTTTATTACTTGTTTACCAAATTCTAATGGTAAAATAGTAATTCTTGTAGTGATGGATAGATTGACAAAGTACTATCATTTGGGAGCTCTAGATTCTCATTATGGAGGGACAAAGGTGGTAAACTTGTTCGTTAATATGGTGATTCATTTAAATTGATTTCTTAAATCCATTGTCTCTTATTGAGACTATTTTTCCAAATGATTTCTAGAAGGAACTGTATTAGTTGAGTAGAGATAAGTTGAACTATAGTTTAACCTATCATCCTCAAATAGATGACCAACCTAAAGTAATGAATCATGGTCATACAACAGTATTTCATATGTTTTGTGATGGATAGACTGCAAGATTAGGTGTCTCATTTGCCATGGGCTTAATTTTCTTATAATATTTCAGTACGTGAGGGAAGTCATTTGACATCTTTTAAGCATGTATATGGACGAGCAGTCGACTGCCTCTACCGAACAAGTAGCTTATAGGTTGTTGAATCAAATTTGTCAACTAGGGATAAATTGTTGTTTCAACTGAAAACTAAATTATAGAAAACTCAAGCACGAATGAAGAAGACTGTGGACTAACATCGAACTGATGTTAAATTTAATTCTTGTGATTTGGTGTTGATAAAGCTTCACCCATACGAACAAATTTCACTCCATTAGGATCAATAATCAAAGTTAGCTAAGAGATTTTATGGGCCTTTTAAAGTGCGTAGACGAATTAGAGTTGCTACTTATGAGGTGGAGTTACCACAAGATGCTAAAATTCATGATATATTTCATGTTTCAATTCTTAAGAAAGAAGCTAGAAAGGCTATACCTTCATTTGCCTTTCCTAAGGAAGCTTTCAATAGTTGCCCATTCTACAAGCCCTATATATTGTGGAAATATGACACACATAACATAATGGCTCTTGGGTGTCTTAGCTTTTGGTCTAATGGCAGGGTTTGCCTTTAGAAGTTACGTTGTCGGTGGATTTATTAGGGTTTAACATGCATACTTAGATTTCATCTTGGGGATGAGGTTTCATTTCAATAAAGGAGACAATTGTTACCAAAAAAAAGAAACAATGTCCGACAAAGGAAGAGACAAAAGTAGATGGAAGTTGGAAGACCATATCTCAAAAGAGTTACATATTTAAACTGAATCAACTGTTTACTTATAAGAGATTACATATCGTAACAATAATGACAAGATTAAAGTTACATCTCTAACTAATCTGCAACTAATATAGCATATTAAACTAACGATAATCTACTGTATAAAGAAAGTTGAATTGAAAATGGTGTTATCCCAGTATTACTAGAATCTGAGGTCTTAGTGGAGAATAGGAGTCGCAAGCAACTCAAATATCTTGGTCATACCTACAATCAACACAAACACACTAGATTAGTATCAAACCCTAACTAAGAGAAAACACGAGAGAAGAGAGTGAGGTTAGGGTGCACGCAGCTTGTGAGAGGCCCTACTGTAGTGCCGAGTATTGCTAGGGCAATTTACTGGTAGGATTACTAAGATGGTAGGCTGGGCCATATTAGGCTTATGGGGTCGCAATGTTAACATAGATGATGATATAAATAGGCAATGTGACGATACATACACTATATGAACTTGGATACAAATTAAAACCGCACATTTTAGTAAAATTATGGTCAAAGCGCATCTAATCTATAAGCCTAGTGCAGTTTTATTGGCTGCTGATTTGGTCTATTAGTGGGTCTAGTTTAATTTGATTTATGGTACAGAATCAAATGTTTCATCTTCAACCTAAGCAGACGTATTAAGTACCTCTGGCCAAGTTGAAAACAAATTAGACTTCTGCCCAAATTGTCCTTAAACCTAATAAAGAAAAACGAAACAAACAGAAATTGGGACAATTTTAAAATTTTCGATACACCAAACGACTACTGACTAGTGACTACCGAGTAGCGACTGAAGGAAGCTGTGGCAAGAAATCAATCCTCAAAGCAATTGATCGTCTCCTCTTCATGTAAAGTTCAATAACTTTACTTCTTCTTCCAGAATTGGAATTTTATTTTATTTTATTTTTCGTTGAATTAAGAAATGCTAAAAAAGATGTGTTCTTTGGATTGAAATATGTGAAAAAGGTGTTCTTTGGTGTTCCATTTTTCATATTCTGATTTGTTCCTTTGAAATTTGAGATGTGCGATAATAAATTTTATTACTTTTGGTGCCATTTTGTGGAATTATTCCGTGATTGGGGTTAGTTTGGTGTTCTATTCGTGTTTCGGCCGATCACAATCTGCCATGTAATGAGAAAGTAAATTGTGGAGCTGCAGTTAATGGTGCAATATGGACATGGATACTGAACAATACTGGAAAATTTGGTGAAAATATACAAGTAATATGATATATGATTGTTGAGATTGATAAGGTGTCGAGCTGCAGAAGGATGGATGTTCATTTATATGTCAAAGTTATACTAGTTATATGTGTCCGGAAATGCTACAAATACTAAGTTAAATGGTCATAAAGGCTGGAGTTTTATGCTTTTGCAGGAGGGAGGAACCGTGCTTTGGAAATTTTGCATTATATTTCAGAAAGAAGACTTAAAAACTACTAGGAATTTAGTTTTCCAGAAATAAGATAAAGATAACAGCTTTGCATGTGAATTGCTTGGAAGTTTGAAGACTATTTGTCTATTCTTTGCTGGATGGGGTTTATCTAGGAAATTGATGGCTGCGACTGGGATCCATGTCATAATATTGATAAATGTGTTTTTAGTCATGCATCCTCAAGAGTTCCAGAACATATTGGCTTCTTGGAACAGTTTTAACTTATCAAATTTTGAGTGAATTGGCACTAATGCTGTGGATTTTTGCAGTTGTGGTGCTAATATTTCACATCTTCTGAAATATGCATTGGTTCAATAGAGTAACTTTTCTTTTGTCTATGGCTTATATTTTCTTTTAGTATAAGAAGATATTTTGTTTTCTAAAGCTTGGAGGTTGATGCATGCAGGAAGCTTTTCTAGATAAAGCAGTAGAGAATGGCATTAAGGACTTGCTTATATATCTTGAAGGCATCTGGAAAGGGAGCACCTCAGGACAGCGATGAAGAGGTAGATTTGCTGGTTTCAATGTATTTTTGCTCATTGGTATCCTTGATATCATTTTCAATTGTTCAAGAAGGAATAGTGAGGCTCTACATTGGGGTTTTGGAGGAAGCCTTTACCCAGCATGATTTTGATGCCATTCACATAGCCTTTTACTTTTTTCTTGGTATCTTTCTTTGCGCCTTGCACTAAACATACAATTTTCTGCTGTAGGTGACAAAATGGATCACATTTGCAGAGAGCTGTCTCTCAAATTCTGAGTTGCGTTGGTGCCCTCAATAAATTGAATGAAGAACTAATTATGAAATCTGTTCTTCTAGGAAATGGGCTCAAACCCTCTGAAGCAGATGTCATGGTATCTCAGTTGTTCATCCTACATTGTTGTGGAATTCAAAGTCTTCCTCTGACTGCTAGATGCTTCTGCACTCGTTTCCATTGCTGGACCAGATTTCCTCTCATCCTTTACGTAGAGTTTCCTACTTTTTTCTACCGGCAGGTTGTCACTTCAAGTGAGAAAAGAAATAAGTTGCCAAATTTTACATGGATGGATTGCATCCAGATAAATTTAAATCCATTGTAATTTTTCCTGTAATATTGTTTATTGCAGGTTACTTCTTGTAAGTAATATGGTTTCTTGATGACAAAATCTTTCTTATAAGTAATGGGCTCAATATATGTACACTTGATCATGGCAAAATAATCATATTAACTTTCACGCAGACATGGAGTAAAGGGAGAAAAAGGTACAGGGAATAGTTTCAGTTTAGTAGTTGCAAGGAGTGAACAGATGTTTTTCAACAATACAGCTTTTGAATGTTTGGTGTGGTTGCAATATCTTTTAGCTACTTTTCCATATAAAGGTGGAGTCAGTAGTTGAATATTTTGGCCAGTTATGGCAGTTAGCTAGCATTAGGGTTGGAGCTGATCACTTGAATGGTTGCTAATGATTGCATACAATTTTTATGCAAACCATGCTTTCCCTTTGTCATGGTCCGTCAAGTATGGTGGAGGATATTGTTGATTAGTCATCATCAACAGACAATTGCTAGTGATTGGTTAGTGCAGCAGAATTTTGCTTTGAGTGATCTGGTACCTTTGCTTTTTGTGGTTGCTCACTAAACTGTGGAAGCGATTAGTAGCAAGATAACAGCAGTTGGTGACAAATTTATAAAGCTGATTATGATGGTGTTTACTAATCATTTTGTTATATGATATAAGCTTTAATCTTGGGCTTAGATAAAGTATTTACTTTGTATAAAATTAATGTTCTCAATAAATGACACTTTTGCTTCTTGGCACCGTATGCAAACTTGATAGCAGGCAGAGTTTTACAAAGACATCGTGTTGTCATATCTCTTGCCAAAAATCTAAGGTACATCATAGAGAAAGTAACTTCAAATGATCTGAAGTACCTTCTTGGTGAAGAACAGATCACTTGACAGCCGAAAAAGTATAGTAATATGCTTCTAGCTGTGAAGCAATTGCATGGAACAAGGTACTTTCAACACTACCAGAGAACAAATCCTGACCCTTGTCTGCTGATGCTGCAAAAGAGTGCTTCAGGAAATTCAGTGTAGCTTTTGAAGCATCCTGGGTGATTCCTGATAAGAAATTAAGAGAGGAAATATATATAAATTAGATATATATATATATAGGGATGAGACGAGTGTTTTCTAGTTAAGGGACTCGTCATCCCTGAGAACACTGGAAATCTATGAAACACATAAACATGGGGAAAAAACAGGCTTATGAATGTCTTAAGGCTTTTTGATAACCAGAAGGCTAATTGAAGGTCCATCTTACCATAGAGCTAAAGCTGGTACTTCTTTAAAATAGAAAAGAAAAGAGACGGGGCACATGATGGGGTACCACAGTTTATCTTCTCTCTTTGTCACGGTTTATAAAACGAGCCTCACCTTACTGATGCGTCAAGCAGTCACATCTCCTATTCTATCATGTCCCAGGTAAAGCTCTAGGATTGTATTTTCTAATTCCAGGGAACCTCTCATTTTTAGTAAGAATTGCCTTTCTACAATCACTGGACAAAACAGGCAACAGGCATGGCCTCTAGTCTCAGGCTCGGATGCTTAGGTAACAATATCTGAAGATGAAAACTGGAAAAAGAAAGGACCCTCAGCTAAATTAAGGAAGAATGGTTGGTGGGAGTTGATTAAAAGCAGGTCGTGAGACAATAATTTGGCAGCAACTACAGCTATTTAGCTGAAATAGTTCTGCCTCAACTTGTTTCTATTCATATGTGAATGCCGGTAGATTGAATATATATATATATATTATTTTCCTTCTCAGCATATGAAAAAAGTGTTTCCAAGAGTTCCATAGATGCTGCTTTTATTCTTGAACATTTCTTGTATACAAAGAAACATGAAAAGGACAGACACCCTTTTGCTAACAAAGGACAGTTTGAATGCAGCATGTGATGTAGATATCCTTTTAACAGATTGTATGCAAAATTAGATGCATCATATATATATATATATGGTATCTTGAATATAGGAAACTAGCATTATGGCTCACTGATCATCAATGGAATCAGCCCCATCCATGGAACCATCCCCATCCATGGAACCATCCCCATCCCCATCTCCATCCACGGAATGGTTAATCTTGGAGCAAGATGATAGTGAATGTGCCCCATCTCACTCCTTGCATACTCCACTACAAGTCGATTGTTGAAAGAAAAGCCTAACCTCACATTTTCTGACAATGGTGTTGCCTTCGCAAACCAATTCAACTAGCCTAAGGAATAAGTTTGTCTGACTGGCTGCCGTAAGGCAAGATCAATTTGTCGGTAAGTGATGACGGCACCATTAGCATAGAATTTCACTCTATCCGGATTCACAGAAATTTTAACTGTAATCATGATATGATTCTTCATGTCAATGACATATATAAATAATAACAATGATAATCATAAGTCTAAATATATATCAAGCATATTTATCTCATAAGGATACAACACAAACAAAAAGAACTAAATGCATACCAAACAACAGAAGTATGATAACATACCATCAGTACTAAAGCTGCTAAGATCTTTGCATATCTTGGAAAACTTTTTAGAAGGCATCTCCACAGTGGCATCAAACACGATTTCTTCATCCTCTAAATTCTCAGTGCTTGCAAACCGCTTCATCTTGCAAATGACACTTTTATCTTGCACTGAACAAATAAACACAATTTTAGTTTGCGATTTCAATCTGTAACTTATTAAAAAAAAAACAAGAAGGAATGACTCACTTGTGCTGTCGAACTTTATGGTGATGTCAGGTCTATTATCATTGGCCCTAATAGTCACGTTGTCATCCCTTTCAGCACATTTTAGAATAGTAATAATGTTTCCAATATTTATCCCCGAATGTATTCCGTTTTGCTCACATTGGTAGTGATCGAAGGCATCGGGTAAAAGGTGGAAGTGGACCTTCGCCACATGGTCAGGAGTTCTGGCTGAGAGCCATACGCCAGTGGGCAGACATCGAAGCTCAGCATTGTCGCCAAGCTCTTCTAGGTTTAGGTCCTTGATTGACCTAAGCACATTTTTCAACAATTTCCTCGCAACAGACGGATTTCCATGGAGCAGAGTGAGTAGAGAATGAAGTTGAAGCGGCAGAGAGAAATAAGTAATTTTGAAAAAGATAAATAAACAAAAAGAGAGTCAGGGTTTGGAGGGAAGGGGGGAGAGAGAGTTGAAATATATATATATATATATATATATATATATATACATATAAGGCCTGTTTGTTTGGTTTTTTTCAGTATGTACTTTTTTTTTTAATTTTTTTATAACAAATTATTTATCAAGAAATAGATATAGATAAAAAAAATTAATAATTCTCATCAAAAGATCAAATATATATGCAAATCAGACATATTTATACATATTATCTTGAAAATGATATAAATACATAAAAAATAGACCATCAAAACAGACCCATGGACTTGTTTTAAGTTTTTGAATAAATAGTGACCCGAGATTAATTTAAAATTATCAGTATTATTTAATAATTTAAAAATAATATGTATCATTATCTTATTAGTCTTAAAAAATTGATTTTGCATTTTTTCACATTTTTGGCTTTTAAAAATATTTTTTAATATTTTATTTATTTAATTTTATTTAGTTTATTTACTATTAAAATAATTTTTTAAACCAATTAAAAACTAGCATATATTCCTCTAATATTATTTAAAAATATTCACGCTTTTATATGAAACTTAATCATTTATTTGTCAAAAAAATTAATGCAAATCATTTATTTATAATTGAGTAAAAACATATGTAAGGTTCCTGATAATTGAAATAAAAGGGAATATGCACTATTCTATTTGCTTGAATAAGAGAAACTTGGTATGTTTAAGATATATTCAACACCACTGTTTCTTAATTAAACACAATATTTATCAATTTTAAAGTTGACAAGCAGAATTGAAAAACAATATTCAAGGTCTCATTAGTTCAAACATTAATTGTCTTTCCAAAAGCAATTTTGATAATTTGTTTTTGAAAGTTTTCTATGTAACATGGGAATATTCAAGTAGAAAAAGGCAAAAACTATGATATGCACCACAAAATATATAAGATGGGAAGTGCTTAGAGTTAATAATAAATTAACTTATAACTTAATATGAATTTATTTTATTACTTTTATATCATATGGAAATTAAATTTGCATGAAACAAGGGTGGTAACACTTCAAAAACAAAAGAGGTAAATATCACATCAAAATTTTATTCATTTATCCAATCAACTACCAATTTAAAATCTCTTATGGGACTAAATAAGGTAGTTAATTGTAAAAATGAGTCAAATTTGAGTAGTTAATTGCAAAATTCAACAAAGTTAAATTAATCATTATGAAAGTAGGCAAAGTTTAAGTTTAAGTATTAAATTTACATTTTTAAAATTCACGTAGTTAATTGTAAAAATGATCAAAATTGAGGTACTAAATTTGATAATTAAAAAAAAAAAAAACCATTACCATATACCTTTATTATATTAGTCCAATTCTCTATATTTTAGTATTCAAGAATCATATAATGTATTAGGGTATACCAAGCGAAGTTCAATCATTGTCGGATCAATAATATACATGAATGTGATGATTTTCTCTTTCTGAAAAATAAAAAGGAAAATGTTATGACCAACTTTTTTTGGTTGAAAGCTAGGGATTGAAGTCTAGTAATTGGATAAACAAAGAAACACAATAAAGATGCACCGTACAATAAAAGGGTCACATTCTGTCCCACTTATTTAACAATCTTGTCTTGATCAACCTCAAATTTATAAATATAGACAACTAGGTGCTGGAATTGCAAGTTAAAGCAACAAATATGTTCATCATTCTCCTATGATAACAATGGAAAGAGCACCATTTCTTATTCACATCTTTTGCACACGAATATTTGGTACTTACACATCGTTGGGAATTTGAACATACCTTGTACGTTGTCAAACTTCATAAATATCATAGCAAATCAATCTTTCACCATCATCATCTTTCACACCATAGTTACAATTTATAATTCGATCATTTAATCCATCGGTTTCATATACATTTTTAGTTATTACTGTACTTCTCTTACTCTTCTCTCCAAAACAATTGTTTAGCCAACTTCAATTACCCCGAAAACCATTTTATTTTCCGTGACACTCAAATTAACTATTGATTTAATAGTAAGGTTTCCCAATTCCCAATATGGCTCACAAAAGGCCCTCTCCATTTGTTTCTTGTGTTTATCAATTGTAGCATTTTCCTTTAACATTACGCCTTCACAAGGGGCATTTACATTAAATTTTAATTTTCTTCTAAATTTCCAATGCCTTTTAATGATATGGTACAAAAAAGTTTGAGCTTACTTCTCTTGTCAATCTCTATTTTAGAGAAAAAATTATCATTATATTATTTTACAAGTTATTTAGCATCAATAATAATCCTAGTAGTAAGAGGTATAGTGGTATTAATAAATGTGTGCACCCTAAGGTTTTGATGGTCTTTCAAAATGTTATTTTAGAAAAAAGATGTCATTTTAAAGTTGGGTCTTATTGATTTGAGTTAGAGTTTTAGGTTTGGGTTTGAACAACATCAAACTAAAAAATTTCCCACTACATTGTTTCTTAAAGCCTTTAGGACTAAATCAAGTAACATTGTGTCTCCAATATATGCCTCTCTCTAGAGCATCAATAATCACCTTAATTGCCATTCCAACCCTTTAGGAGACCATCAAGAATAATATTACAAAGCTTCAATATTGATTGGTATTCTAAATGAGTTTTCAGAATCTTAGCAAGAGAGTACCAAAATGGTGCACAAGGAAGCATAAAAGGTATGGCTCAGATGGTTTGGATGGCTTCCTCATACATTGGAAGTGTGACACCAAATGTTCCACAAGCAAATTGGTAACCCATTGACTAAATCATTACTCACCAAATCTTGTTCCACGAATTAGCCTCAATTCCATGCCTTTCCTATGAGAAACATCATTCAAGCTTACTTTCCTATGAAACTAAAATCAAATCAAAATAATTTAATTTCACTTAGACATATTAGGGCATAGTTAACAAGTTGCAAGAAAGTGGACAAATTAAGATGACTTCAAGTAAGCTTGAAAATTTTAGAAGAATATTAACAATGCTAGATCAATTGGTAAAAGGTTGTATCAATTATATAAGTTTTAAGGGCTTATTCATGCATTTGGCATATATTATTATTTATTTTTCACACAGGAAATTTAATTGAGAGAAGTTAAGTTGCTCATTCGCCTCCATACCCGTAGGATAAGGTAAATGTGGATATATCATGTTAACTTATAGAAGTAACTCTATCTTATCCGAAAATTCTCAAGTCAAGTCACTCATTTTTGTTGTATGGCGACTTGTGTACAAGTCGACATGTCCTAGGTAGTGTATCTTGTTCTAGGTTTAGTGTATTTTTGTTCCAAGTGCAAAATGTTCTAAGTCTAATATATTTGTCCCAAGTTAATGTATTTACTTCAGGTGAAAATATGTGTCAGGTATGTACTAGGTTGGTGTATTTTGTCCTAGGTGCAACTTGACCCAAGTGTATCCCCTATCTTATCATAACCGTTACAAAAATTCATTTTCTTAATATCACAAAAGATCCAAAAATGACATTGTTGATAGGCTTTTTCAAATTTAAATGATTTGTGGTAGTCAAAGATACAAATGCACATTTATAAAGTCATGAGTTGGTGAAATCACTTTTTAAGAGTTTAAGAACTATAACCACGCTCCTATAAATTTAGGGTTAATATGTAATTTTCCCTTCAAAATGTGTCTTATATGATACTAATTATCTTGTCTATAATCTAGAAGCTTGAAAGATAAAAAAAAAAAAAAAAAAAAAAAAAAAAAAAAAAATTAAAACAATATAACTTTTACACGAGAAATCATCCGACGATGACTATAGTTTAAAGGGATTATGGTGCCATATGAAGTAAGAATTGAAAGTTAAGTATTCTTCCCAAAAGTAAAAAGGAAAAGGTATTAAAAAACTTTCTCTTAGTCTACAACATAAACGATCCCAAAAGTTCATGATCTGAGAGCCAGTCAAATTTGAATCGATTCCCATCCCATTGATGTATAGTAAATGCCCAAATCCATTAAAGTGGAAGACACCATGCATAACCATACTGTAACCCTCTAGTACTTACATGGTATAATAAAAATAAAATTAACTGGCTTTGTAGCTAATATGTATGTATGTATGTATGTATAAGAATTCAAAACAAAAAAAAAAAGCAAGAAATCTAAATATGTTTTGTGGTTGGGTGGATCCGAACGCAGTGGTCATGTGCATGCAGCATACATACTACACATGGCCTTAGATGAGTAATGTAGAAGTGTATGTAAAGAATGACTAAGAGTGATAAGGTAGAGAGGAAGAGCAAGCAATCTTAGGGAGCTTGAACGCACTAGTAATAGATAGAGGAGTTATACAATATAAACATCACTCAGAGCTTTATTTGATCTATTGTAAGAGTATTCTAATAGTATGATGACATTTCTGTCAATTTCTAGATCTACCAAATGAGAAGGAGCTTGAGGTATTCATAAAGTTTGGTTCTTAATAATGTTCGTTGGATCATATTGATCATTAATGAACGAGATGATTCTCCTTATGACGGATTTCTCCATGGGTCCTCTAACCCATGGAAGGCCTCTTTAAGTACATAAACTCATTGAGAAAGGTTAAGAGTGAACAAGTTAGCTAGTCTAATAATCCTTGCTTCGAGCCCACCATATCAAATATTCCTTAATCATCCCAATTTCATTAACTTGACTCTCTAGGCCTTGTCATTTAGCCTACAATGTCAAACCCAAGTCATTGTTGAGTTATACGACCCAGGATCCAGATTTAGCCCTTTACATTTTACTCCCTAACTAAAGTTTTTCAAATGAAGTTAAAGGGGTTTCAGCATAAAATATATCTTTTAATTAGCTATGGCGTTACTTGGCACATGTGCACTCATAAAATAGCTACAAAGCTACTAGGTACCCAATCATCACTTGATACATTGTTCACTATTGAATGCTTATAAGCTCAGCATCAATACTGCATGATTATTACTTCTCTTTTTTCTTCTTTTTTTTCTTCATTTTTCAGATGAGATCATAACACAATTTGTTTATGCGCATTGCTTTAAGCTGGAATATGACATAGGTTCTTCTGATGATGGAGAGTCCTCCTCAAATAAGCTAAGATATTATAACAGGAAGATGCTCGCATATAACTTTCCTTAGTAGTTTTCCTAAATCCCAAATCATTTGCCATAATTTTCACTCCTTCCTATTTTTGTTGCATAGATCCATAGACCCACAGCATTCTTCGTCATCCGTGATTCTGGCCTTCCTTCACCGTCAATGACCACCATTGTTGGTTCTTGATTAGACTATAAATTATCATCTTTAGAATGATCAACAAAAGAGCATAAATCACTCACGTCATATCTAGCACATTTGTAACAGATAAAAGGCAAATCTTCATACTCCACATTTTGAACTCTGCCATCTATAACAATTTTGGGAATTAGTGGTTTTATGAGATCTAATTCGATTACCATGCGGGCAAATTCCCCCCTTTGTGAAGTCCATGTGTTATAATCCATTATACTAAAAATCCCCATATGGCATGCAATAGCTCATAGAACATTCTTGTTATTATATTGAATTGGTATACTTGGAAGTTTGATGCATGTTGCAACTGTCGAGATATTATCATCGTTAGTATTGAATGATGGTGTCCATAGTTGCACCATCGAATAGTATGCTATGATGGACCACGGACCATTTAGGAGAGCATTGGTATAATCTTCCAATGAAGCTAATTGGATTAGAAACATCCATTATCCAGATCAACAATCTTAAAATTTCTCTTAGATTCCATAAAATAAGAATGTGATTGAAAAGTACCTTGTATCCAATATTTTTCCTAGTAATCGAACTACCATCGTTTGTTTCATAGATTGAGCCATTAGCATTTGCACTTTATCAAAGAAAATAACAGATGGGATAGTTGAATTCACTTTCACCACTACATCCTCTTCCGATATGTCGAAGTTGCTCGCTTCATGAGTTTCATATCCGTACAGATATCATTCTGCCTTAGCAACATCTCCTTAAAAAATCGTCTAGGTTACCTAACCAATCCTTCGTGAATATCATCCTTATTTTTAACTTTTTTGGTCGATCTTTCATCCTCATCCGATAAAGATGGAGGTGGAGATTTATTTAGAGAATCAGATATATACATCCATCGTCAATAACCACCGTTGGCAAATGAGTTTTTCAATTTCAATTTGATATTTGAATTTTGAAATAGTTAATTTAATACTTAAGTAAAGTTTTTGTGACTATTTTTACTATCTAAGAAATTAGGTTTTAATATTGATTTTGTGGCTGTTAAGACGTCATTGGAATCAATAATTGTCGCAAGACTCATTATTACATAAGAAAAACCTTCCCATATACATTTTTATCTCTATTTAGATAAAGATTATTCTTTTGTTTGTAGTAGTAACCCACCTTTAGGCCTTTAAGTTAAACTATTCAATGATTGCATTATTTGAGTAGGTGGAAGGAATAAGTGATGGTAGTGTTATGAGTCCTATGCGTCCTTACCAAAGGACAAATCCGGTAACAAATTTCTGCGTCATGTATATATGTTTCCGTGGTTTGTATGTATGTATTTTCATATGTCTATATATGCAAATTATCATAAGCCTAGATAGGGAAAGAATGTTGGGGAATAAAAAGTAGTTCCATGACATTAGATTGCCCTTCCCCCCAAAAGTTATAGTTATTGCAAAAATAAATAAAAAATAAAAAATAAAAAAAATAAAAATAATAATAATAAAAAGGGATTATATAAGACAATAAAGCAATGCAAAATGATTTATGGAAAGATTATTAAGGATAAATTGATCAGATGTTATTAAATCATGTGATTAAATTATTTGTGCATTTTTCAATGAATTATTCCTTATCATATTAATAAAATTTCTAGAAGATTGATCTTTGTGCTAAGATAATGATTGGTGAAGCATAAATATTGTTATAATTAACAACTCATCGGCAGTAGGAAATGTAGATTTAGAAATATTGGAAAAATATCTTAAATAAATTATGAATAATCTCTTTGAAATACTTACTTATATAGATCATTTTCATATATTTTTTAACACTGACAACTAATAGTGTAACTGCTTTTTAAAATTCTTTCTTATCATATTAGCTATTGTAATTATAGTAGGAACTTTAACATATGGCATAAATGAGAAGAATTTTTCATATGCATGGAAAAGAATGGAGATAATATCATCCTTTTACACTTACTATACTAGTCTTCTGCTTGATCTACTATAAGTACAGAATCTTAAGAGTTTTCCCCTTGTACCATATCTTTCTTTGAACTATCAAAGGAGAGGGAAAGGACTTTTTCTTGTGCCATCCAATATTTTATTGGCTTGATAATGGAGGGAAAGGGTAGAAAAGGTCGACGTAAAATTGAAATGAAAAGAATCGAGAACAACGCAAATAAGCTTATGGCATTTTCGAAAAGAAAAAATGGTAATTACAAGGCGGCTTCTGAGTTATGTGCAACATGTGCTACACAAATTGGCATGGTGATATTCTCTCCACCACCAAGCCATATTCCTTTACTACATCATCGATGGAGAACATTATAAATGAGTTCTTCCACCGAAACCCTCCTCAGAACGAAAATTTGCATACACTTCAATCTCTTCGTCAAGTTCGAATCAACGAACTTTATGAAAAGTATAATAATCTTTATAATCAAGTACAAGAGACTAAATCTAAAGAGAGGTCGCTCAAGCAAACTCAAAAACATGGTGATGTGCAAGGTTGGTGGAATGCGGAGATTGAAGAGTTCAACATGGAAGATGCCCACCAAGTGAGATCAATCCTTAGAAGTGCTGTTTAAGGAGTTATCGGATCATATTAATGGAACCACTCAAGGGACCTCATCTTTACCTTGAATTTTATTGAAGTTTGGAACCAAGTAGCACTAAATTAATTAGATGAGCATGCTTCCATCTAAAAAAAATGTTCAATGTGGTTGTCGAAGTTTATTTGATATTTAATTTCTAAAACTCAAGTCCATTATGTTTCAAAAGCAATGCATGTTAAATTAATGCAATCATTCATATATGTTAGTTGCCATTCTTGTTTTTTTTTTTTTTTTTTACTCTAATATTTTAACAACACTAAAAGGTTTCACCTGAAGATATGCACTTTTGGATAATTTAACAGTGTTGAGGGGGAAAAAAAAAGCAACTTCCATAATTGATCTCTATTTATATAAATTTCTAGAGCGATCATCCATTATTTTTCCTTTAATGAATTGCAGAAGAACATGTATGACGTTTACTATCACACCAGTTATTTATGTATAAGCAAAAATGAAATGCGAATATATATATATATATATATATATTCTTTTAAGGATACAAAATGTACTCTAATATAATTTACCATCATGAAAATTTTCAATTTGGTTGTGGTTTGTTGAGATAAATGTGATCTTCCTAGTTTTTTAAAATATTAAGAGTAGAAAAGGCATTTTTTGAATTGTGGGTAAAACTACACAAGCCATTATTTTAGAGAATTTAATTCTAATTGTCCCAAGTCCCACCAATCAATCCTAGTTATGAACATATACACGCTATATCTAGTGTATGGTGACAGCTAAATAAATATTCTAGTTTTGTGGATCATGTGTTTAAATCAATAATGGTTTAGGAGAAAGAGATCTTACGCTAAATTTCTTATATCAATGTCATTTACATGCGATGGCTACTCATCGTTGTCGTAGGTCCATTATTGGCATGGATGGAACAAACCAGATTCGATTTTTTTTTTTCAACTTTAGTTTGACAGAATTTTCCATTTTGATTATTAGACTAGATAAACCAAATCAAATGTTAAAATTTGATGTATAAAATTTATATTTATAAAAGATATTTGCACTTTTGAAGCTATAGTCATCACTATTTTTCACCCCTTGAACTCAGGAAACATGATTTGATTTTTCTATAACTTCTGAAATGTGAAATCACCTCTTTTATCATAAATCATGTTTTTATCGTAAAAACATGATTTGACTTTTCTATAACTTTTGAAATCACTATTAAGTGATCGTTTCTGTGTATCTTTGGATACATGGCACGTGCTATTCTGTAGTGCTTGTTGAGATGATTAAAGGCATACTACATTAGTTCATACAAAATTAGAAGGTTCGTATCATACTTTGTAACTTTGTTTTCAGGCTATTAAATTTCATTATTAAGACAAAGTGTGCGCTCTAATTAGGCAAATAAGGCAGATAATACGCTTTTCTCTGATGTATTAAAACGGAATTAGTGTTAGAAGGTTAAAATGACACTATCATGATATTACACTATGTAATAATGGTAGCTTATATACAATTATCCATAATAAAGAGATATCTTATAAGGCACATTTTCATTCTCGAATAGATTTTCTTATTTTTTCCCCCAAAAGTGGATCATCATGTTTTAGTAAATAAATGAATTTACTCTCTGTCAAAAATTTGTCTAAATCATATCATACAAATTAGAACCATATAGGATATTTCATTGAAGAATTTATAACAATCACATCATATCAAATTTAGAACATAATTGCTTTTCAAATCGAGCCTAAAATGCAACTTCTACGTAATACGGGTTCCTCCAAGTTACGAATCACGTACGTATTGAGTTTATCGCAATAATCATATCATCAAATTAGATCGGGTCAAATTTGACTTGAATCAGGCAAGTCCTTTTTCTACAATTTTGGATCTTAGAAATTGTTGGTTTTGAGCATTTTCATGTTACTTGGAGTTGTGTTTAGTTCTACTTCAGGCTAAACTAAATTATCATTTTCTTCTTTTTTTTTCCTTTTTTTTAAGAACAAAAGAAAGCATATGGGAGAAGATAGAAGATGTATATCTATAGGCCATGACATGTATGGAAATGACTAAGGGTGTGTAAAAAACCGATGAAACCGTAAAACCAATTCGAAAAATATAATTAATCGGTTCGTTGGTTTCGGTTTAGGATTACGGTTTTTATTTTTTTCGGTTTTCGGTTTCGGTTTTGGTTTATAACCACAAAAAACTAATGGTTAACGGTTAACCGTCTGAATATTTATAAATATTATATATATAATTTACATATACATATAATTATTTTTTAAAAAATATTTATACACATATATGACTTACATATACATATAATTTACCTATGTTAATATTCTTTTGATTTCGATTAAAGTACTATTGTCTTATATTTGATGGAGTTAATATGGTAATTGATTTGGTTTGATTTTATTAATAATGACACATCCAAAGGTTTGTTTTTCTCTATTTCCTTAATTTGATTTTCTTTTTTTTTTAGCTATTGTAATATATATAATAATTTAAAGAAAAACTCTATGATAAAGGCTAAAAAATAAAGTTTTTTGAAATTATCAATTTGATTTCTTAAAAGCATTACGTTAAATGGTTAAAAACCGAAAACCGAATAAATTAACTGAATAAAACGATTAACTGTTAAGGTAGTTAACCGTTTATAATGGACTGGTTAAGAATCGGGATATTTAAAATTGACAATTACGGTTAGGTTCAAAAATTGGGCCATGGACCGGTTAACCAATCTGTGAACACTCCTAGAAATGACTTAATTTTTAGGTCAGTGTTACTAGGGAACTTGGAACAACTAAGGTTAAGAGGGTGTAGGGAATTATATGGAAAAGAGAAATTATTCGAGGTGATTTTATAGAATCATGTATCTCTTTTGATGATAAATAAAAACTACCACATAAAATATAAAAACCTTTATATTTGAAAACTATCTTGTTAATGAATTATATACTTAATTATAAGTACCTATAACATATTGCAATAGTTTACTAGCATATATTTATAGTGCTTATATAAAAGTATGTGCCTACGTTTTTACGATTAAAAAAATAATATAAAATTTTATTTCAAAAGTAATTACGTATGTCATTATCTTTATGAGTATTGAATGTTATACATGAGATATTCAATTTTCATGCAATTTCTATATGAGGTGCATGTCATACATGCGGCATTGTGTGGATATGAAAACTAAGTATCATGTGTCATACATGTGACATTAGTAGAAAAACGGGTATTTCATTTTATCCATGCAATATTACAATATTATTTCAGTAATTATTTTTACATGATTTGTGTTTATGTAATATTTATTTATAGAGGCTGTAAACATTTGTTATACTCGTAAATTTGTGTTTTAAGTTGATTTAAGCACTTGAAATATTTCTCTAAAATAATTCATTAAGATATTGAAAATTAATCTTAGATTAATGCTTATCTTGATCAGTAATTTTGTCTCATCAAAATCAAGCATGATCCTTTCGATTCAACAAATAATATACTACTAGAGACACATCTATCATCTCTGTGGAAAGATGAAACATCAAATATTATGTTATATTAAATTTAAATTATTTATAAAGTTTAATCATATAAAACAAAACATAAGAATTAGAATCATAAAGGGGAAAAAATAACAGTGTTGTTGATATATTTATATACCATTGAAAAATTAAATAAACTTATTGATTTTTATATGAATCATGCATGATGTAAAAAGGTAAAGAAATTAACGTAATTCCTAAGATTTGTCATTTTTACCACTATGAAAGTAATAATCTCTAGAGAAGATATAAGTGTATTGTTGTACATCTCACTTAGAGCTTCTTGTAGTTGTTGCTTTAAAAAAAATTCTTATATGGATAAAAGGAAAAGGAAAAAAAAATATATCACCAATGAAAAAAGCAATAGAAAAAATTTAAAAAATTATCGTTGTGACCATAATTACTCACCAATTCCTGTGATATAATTGAAAACAATCATAGTTATCCCATCTTGTGAAATAAGAAAAGACGTACAAAGAAAATTGCAGGTACCATCTCATAAAGGATAGAAGGAAAATATAAACTATCTATTAGATAATAGGTTTTGAATTGCAATTCTTTTAAATAAGAGTATTAATTATAGTTCAACAATTTTTTAGACAGGGATGATTATATGGTTTAAAATTTTTACAGCAGAAATCAACAAAATCTAAATCATGCACTTCTAGAAATGTCAAGTTTATTATCTGTTTCACAAATAAAAATATAAGGGAAAATTCATGGGCTATGATTAATTTAAGAGATATGATTCTAAGTTGTATAAAATTTCAAACTTTACAACCAAATTTGATCAATTTGCAATGAACAATGAATTTTATAAAGGAAAAAAAAAAATATAATAAAGACAAAATAATGGATATGAGTAATTTACCTTTAAGAAAAGGTAATAAATGGGGTTTAATGAATGAGAAGAAGAAATGTTAACCATATACTAATATGTTAAGTGAGAGGGAGATAATTTAGTGAAATTTCTCATCGCATCCTTAAATATTTTTAAAATAAAGTACTATGTTATAATATAATTATTTTACTTAATATATTTAAGGGCAAAAATGCATTTTAAGGATGTGGAATCCAAATCATTCAAAACAAAAAAATTCGGTAGAAAAGAAAATTGAATGATTTAATATAACAAAACAGATATAGATATAGAGATTTGGATATAAAAAAAAATATATGTATATATAGATACATTGTAGATAGGATAAAATAATATATTACATTTTAAAATGATTGTAAATAACTCTAAAAAGATACAAACAAAAATCATATGAATGTATAGTTTTTATTGCGTGAATCTGCTTATTTTCTGTTACTTAGATTTATGTGTATACTTTTTCTCAACCCCAAATTCCTGCAATCCCCATTCCTACACGTCACGCAACAATCATTTCCCATTCCTTCCAAGTTCCAACTTCGAAAAACACCGTATCAAAAGGAATCCAGCCATAATCCAACATGGCACAATTTTAGTCCGACGTGTACCATAAAACTCTTTTTCATCGGTGGCCTGTTCCCGCACTTTTGCACGAAGTGAGCTTTCCATGCGACTGCCTCGTGCCGCCGCGTGTTTCTCGCAGCATCAACCTTCCAAACCCCTGGATCTTCTTACGGCAACGTTCAATAAATCTTCAATGATTTATTATAATCTCATTTAAATCTCAAATCTTCAATAATCTAATTTAACGTTTGATTTGACTCAATCCAACAAATTATATTATCATTATGTTCCCCACCAATCTTGACCGCGATACAATTTATCGTAAGCTCATCCTAATTTCAAATCCTAGAAACCATCTATTATATATATCTCACATTCACACCCATTATTCTTCTTCACAAGACCAAAAGTTTCCTTGATTTTTCTCCATCTTTCACATCAATAAAGAAAACCCAGAAACCGATTTGTGTTTAGAGGTTGTTCTAGTGGTAAAGATCAAACCTTTCTTTAACCCCTTTAAGCCATCTAAACCCTTGATGGCGACTCTGTGTGGTGGAGGTGGATGTAGCGGAGTATTGCCGGACCGCCTCTCTCGCAGAGTCGGTGATTGTGATCTGATCAGTCCCAGGACGTGTTTTCTGAAAACTCCTACCTTTAGAAACCCTGGCTTGAGAGTTTCTGCGTCCATGCGAGTGTCGAAAAGAGTGAGGGCACGATGAAGAAGTTTGAGTCTGATTTGATTGGTTTTAAAAGGGAGAAAAATAAGGATGTGATTGCGAGTGAGTGCCTTGATGTGTGGATGAGGGAATCTGTGGTTGAGATTGTGAAGAATTTGAAGGAAGCGCCACTTTTTGTGCATGTTCATTCTAGGCAGACGACGGTGGAGCTGTTGAGTTGAAGATGGAGAAGGCGGTGGAGGAGGAGAATTGGGAGGCATTGAAGGCTAAATGGCAGTGGTGATGCCTCGGTCCCAGAGGGACTGATCTTTGTGGAGGTACTTGATGAGAATATTGACCAATTTGATCCTTGGTAATGATGGTGGAGGGGCTGCGATGGATTGAATGGAGATGTGACTCAGGTATGGGGGATCGTGGTGCAAGGGAGAGAGGCGAATTGCGGGCCGGTTTGTTATCTATTGAAAACGAGCCGGGTTGGTTCGGGTTTGGGGATGTACTGTACTCACTTTTGTTTGACTAAAGTGACTGATTTTAGGAAAGGCTTAAAAAATCAGTTCATGAATTTTGGCTGTTAGGAAAGCCAATAGGGGAAGGAAAGTAACGGGATGGCTATAAAGTGGTTCCATAGATGGATGAACAATTCATGCATCCAAGTATTTACTCTTATTATATTGATGTAAAAGATATTGATTGGAAGATGAAAAGCAATGGTTCTTTCTTCCTTGCAATGGTTTTCTTTTGTTATTTTATATGCATAAGTTGTCTTATTTCTGTTTCAGTCCATGAATGTGCGATTTGAGTAATTATCGATCCATCCCATTTAGGAAGTTCTTTAAACGAACAAAATAGATTAAAAGTAAGATGAGTTTGGGAGAAAGAGACCATTCAACCATAAGCTAATTCAGTAAAGATGTTATAATGTTTAAAGTTTAAACTTAAATTGATGGTCCACATATATAATAAGTTTATGTTTGATCGGACCAACTTATTAGATCAATTACTTTGAAAAGAAAAAAAAAATTCTTACTTAAAATAATTATTGGTATTTGAGATGACAAAATTAATGTGAAGGAACCCAGTGATTTTGAATTTGAATTCTTTAAATAGTTTCAACATTTTAGGTTGATTGGATTATCATTGCCTTCAACTTAAATGCCTTGCAATCTAAATATACTTGCTAAATTATTAATTAAGTAGGATAAATCCATAAACTTTCAAAAGTTTGAATTTAACTTATTTTATCTTCTCAAAATATACATATCCCTCTTTTTCTATTCAATATTTTTTTTAGTAACACTTGAACATTGTCGTTTTGTTTTTCTAAATTATTGATAAAAGTAGGAATAAATCATAAAAAAAATGAATAGATAATATTATAGACAACCTATGGATAACTTTGAATAAAAGAAAGAGGTTCTTTTTAAAAATGACATCCTTAAATCTTAAAGAACTGAAATGATATTTGAGAATTTAAGTAAACCATACTTTTAAAATACACAAATCTTTGATTTCATATTTCATAACACATCACCACCTCCGTTTTAAACATGATATAAAACTAAAGAAAATATAGATAGAATAGTTTTCTAACATTAAATTTCATTTAGATACAAATCCAATAGATAATAAATACATATTTACATAATAAGGGTAAGCAAAAAAACAACCGAATCGAACCAATCTGTAACTAAAAATTGAATCGAAAATATGGTTTAAAAATTTTTTAATCTGAACCAATACATAAATTTATGGCTTGTTTAGAAGGTAAATCAAACAAATTCGTAAAACCAAACCAAATCGTTTTAGAAAAATATATAATATTTTACTTGTAAGTTATGACTAAAGATTTTTTTTTTTTTTTTTTATGATGATTGATTAAAGGTCATATATTTTCATATGATTTCGTTCAATATTTATTATTTGGTGAATATTGATTTAAATCAACTTGCTCATTTTTAAATTTGTTTTTTAGACTCATGATATATACTTTTTTTTGTTGATGATGAACTATTATCTTTTTAATAGTTTTTAACTTTATAAAGTATGAAATTTATTTATTTAGTTATAAACTCTTATTATATATTAATTGTTTAATATATTTTATTAACGGATCATTTTATTCGTTGATGAATCTTGATGATAAATGATTTTTTATGTTGGCTTAATTTATTGGTAGATAACTGACTTGATGATTATATTAATAATTATAATTATGACTTACTATGTATTGGTTAGTAAATGTATTTTATTAGTAGATAACTATAAAATTAAAAGTATGATTAATTCATAAAGTATTTTCGTATTTTATAATATAAATATTGTAAAGTGATATAAATATTTAAGTATCCACACAAATGCATAAAAAAACTAGAACAAAATAAATTTTTAATTGAATTTTAATTTAATTTATAATCCAAACCGTTTTAATGGTTTTGAAAATTTTTAATCTGAACCAAACCTCACTTAATGATTTGATTTGGGATGAAAAAAAAAAAGAAAATTATAAATTATGGCTTGGTTTGTTTTTAGGAAAAACTAACCAAATCAATTCATGCATACCCCTATTACATACAAATAAGTTAGACGTAAAAAGGGAAAAAAAAAAAAAGATAATCCAAACAAACAGTAAATAATCTTTTAGAAATTATACAGAGGTAAATTTATATTTTAAAATTTACTGAAAAATATCGTATTTAAACTAATAGTTTAAGAAATATTATATTTACTTTTAAAAAATGCCTGAAGGCAAACCGATTTGGAAACCACGTATGCATTTGGCACGAGTTGTTTGGGAAGTAAATGCTGAGTGGACACGATGATTATACAAAGTACCTGTGCGGAACTCGTGCAACTGTGCATTCAAACACGTTCCAATGCTTTCCAACCTCGTGGCCTTTCCCGCCACGCCTGTTGTTATAACCTACTTCCGGTTTCACAAGAAACTACATCCACTAGCCAATAAACAATTGGAGATCCAATCATCTTCGTCTAAGACGGTAGTCGATTGGTGATTTAATTGCAGTTGCAGGATAACATCACCATTGCGTCGTAGACGATTTTCACCGCAGCTTCCACGAATGTCCACCTTTTTAACAACAAACTCAAAACTTATTGGCCGGTTGCTAACTTTCTACAAACAAACATCAAAAACACACCAAACAACAGATCAAATCATATCAATTTCAAATTCTTCCGGCTGAATTTAACGTTTGATTCAACCCAAAAATTGTCGTATCCCATTCATCAATTTTAAGTACCGAATAATTCCATCATAAATCTTATCCCAATTTCAAACGCGGAAAGCCATACATAATCACACCCATTATCTTTCTCCTCCGGAAGACCATTACTTGCTTACTTTTTTCATCATCTTTACCATCGGGTGAGAAAACCCAGAAACCCATTTGTATTCTGGGGCTGATTTGATTGTAAAGAATCAATCTTTCTTCAGCCTTCCTTTCTTGTTGTCTAAACCCTTAGATGGCGACTCTGTGTGGTGGCGGTGGATGCAGCGGTGTGTCACCGGACTGCCTATCCCGCAGAGTCGGTAATCTTGGTAATGGTAATCGGATCACCCCCAGAATGTGCTTTCTGAAAAAAAATGATTTTAGAAACCCTGTTTTGAAAGTTTCAGCGTCGATGCCAGTGATGGAAAAGAATGACGAGAAGATGAAGAAGGTTGGGTCCGATTTGATTGGGTTTAAGAGGGAGGAGAATAAGGAGGCGATCAAGAGAGAGAGGCTTGATGTGTGGATGAGGGAATCTGTGGTCGAGATCGTGAGGAATTTAAGGGAAGCGCCGCTTTTTGTGCATGTTCATTCAAGGCGGGACGGCGGTGGCGGATCGGTCGAATTGAGGACGGAGAAGGCGGTGGAGGAGGAGAATTGGGATGCCGTGAAGGCTAAATGGGATCGGGGCGATGCCCATGTGCCCGAGGGATTGATTTTTGTTGAGGAACTTAATGAGAATATTGATGAACTTGATGGTCATGATCATGATCGTGATAATGGTGGTGGTGGCGGTTGGGGTCATAATGGAGTGGATGAAGGAGTGAGTCAGTCATGGGGGGTGGTGGTGCAAGGGAGAGGGGCAAATTGTGGGCCAGTTTGTTATCTATTGAAGACGAGCCGGGTCGGTTCGGGTTTAGGGATGTGTAGTACTCATTTTTGTTTGAAGAAGGTGACTAATTTCAGGGAAAGTGTGAAGAATCAATTCATGAATTGTTGGTTGTTGCAGAATCAATAGGGAAAGGTTAAAAATAATTTATTGCAATAAAATGGATCAATGAGTTTGATTCATTAATATGTTGGTGCAAAATCAAAAGACACAAAAAAAAATATTAGGTTTTTTTTTTCCTTTATAAAATTGTTGTTGATGCTTTGGGGGGAAAATGTTCTTATTGATGTAAAGATGTTAATTGTGAGATTGAAAACAAATAGTTTTTAGCAAGCAATACCATCATTATTTCCCTTTTCTTTTGTAATTTTGTTTTGCTATATGAATGTGGAATTGCGTATTGCGCACCATGGAAGCTAAGAAAGACGAATTCTAGCTCAATTACATTAGCTTCATTTAAAATTCAATTTGTCTAAGAAAAAAATATTGTTTCTCATCATAATAAATATAAGTATAATTGAATTCGAGTTTAATTATACTTGGGTGTTAAATATGTTCCACTTTAACGTTGGGGGAAATGTTTTGTTGAGGTTCTTTCTAGAGAATAATTTTCTTTTAGTTGTTTTTGGTGCACGCAGATGTTTTGCATGGGATTCATATGCGTCTACAAAGGAATGCTAGTTTAGTCAATATTGCGAGGAGGAACGTTGATAGCAACTTCTGATTCCTATAATTAATGAGGGGCAAAAAGAGAAAGAGAAAAACAAGTCAAAAACCGAGTGAGAGCTTAAATCATGATCAATGTTTTGAACAGCGCATGAACATTGAACGCGTCAATCTTCACTTTGTTCTGATGGATTAAGATTGGGAGTTTCTAAATATTTCCTTAAAAGTATTTGTGGGTTGCACTTCATTGTCTCGATTAAAATTTGTTGTGGTGATGGTGTTACATTTCTATCTCAACGAATAAATATTTGATATGTTTTAAAATATAATTATTACTTTTATTATTTAAAAAAAAAATTCACCTCATACTCGTTTTAAACACTTATGCATTGCGACACGAATTATCTCTTAATTTCTTTCTGGTGGTAGAAATGCTCTACACTTTATATTTATATATTTCTTCTCTCGTGATAAAATATGACCTAAAAGAAAAAGACTAGTCCTTTATATTATATATATATATATATTTTTTTTTTTTTTTCTTTTCGATAGAGGATTAAAACATAGTTGTGTGTGTTGCACCTGCTTTGTATTTCTTAAGGACCTTAACCTTGTCCAGGATTTGGGAACCAAAAACTAGTGCAAACGAATACACATTGGTAACAGGCCAATATATTTCAAGGGTTAACGATGTTAACTTAATTAATGATGTGGCACATTATGTTTTTTTAATGTAGAATTTTTTATTTATATCTATTTTTTCTTAATTATACAAGCAAGCCCAAACTTATATACTTAAGCCCACTTATCCCTAAGCCTTTCATTAGTTTAAATTATTTCAAACTCTATTTCTTGACTTGATAATATAATGGAGGCTTAATTTTAGCACTTTGTCAATATAGGACAACAGACTTTCTTACTATTCACTTCATACACATCATAAACATAGTGAATTTGAATGTGTTTTCTAGAAAGATCTTAACTTCATCTTCCTCCTTCCTCACCATTTCTGTCTTTAGCCGCTTCTCTCTTTAGAAAATGAAAATTGAACACATCAACACAAACAATGAAAATTTTATGCGTAGTACTCATTTTTGTTTGCAGAAGGTGACTAATTTCAGGGAAAGTGTGAAGAATCAATTCATGAATTGTTGGTTGTTGCAGAATCAATAGGGAAAAGGAAAAAAAAATTGATTGCAATAAAATGGATCAATGAGTTTGATTCGTTAATAAGTTGGTGCAAAATCAAGAGACTCCAAAAAAAACTATAAGGTTTTTTCTTTTCCTTTTTAAATTGTTGTTGATGCTTGGGGGCAAAATGTTCTTATTGATGTAAAGATACTAATTGTGAAAAACAAATAGTTTTTAGCAAGCAATACCATCATTATTTCCCTTTTTCTTTTGCATTTATTTATTATTATTATTTTTTTCTATATGAATGTGCAATTGCATATTGCGCACCATGAAGGCTAAAAAAGACGAATTCGAGCTCAATTACGTTAGCTTCATTTAAAATTCAATTTGTCAAAGAGAAAATATTGTTTCCTATCGTAATAAATTTTAATATAATTGAATTCAAGTTTGATTATACTTGCGATTTGACATTGAGAGACATATATATATATTCAGTTGTTTTTTGTGCCCCCCGGATGTTTTGCTCGGGATTCATATGCGTTAAAGGTATAAATAATTACTCGTCTACAGAGTTATGCTAGTTTAGTCAATATTACCAAGAGGAACCTTGGTAGCAACTTCCAATTCCCATAATTAACGAGGGGGAAAAAAGAAAGCAAAAACAAGTCAAAAACGGCGTGAGAGCTTAAATGATGATCGATGTTTGAGCGCACGAATACTGAACGAGTCAATCTCCGCTTTGTTCTGAAGGATTAAGATTGGGAGTTTCTAATATTTTCTTTAAAGTATTTGTGGGTTGCACCTTATCGTATCTTTGTTTCTTTCTAGTGGTAGAAATGGTCTACACTTTATATATTTCTTCTCTTTGTGAGACAACTTTTCATTTTTTTTTTTTTTGAAAAAGAAAGACTAATCCCTTCATACCCAAACATGTGGATATCATTTATTGAATCTTTATTTATTTATTCTTTTTCATAGAAGATTAAAACATAGTGTGTGTGTGTTACACCTAGGGATGGGCAAAAAAAAAAAAGAGAACCGCAAACCGAATTTTCTACTATTTTTTTTAAAACAATTTGGCTTACGGTTCAGTTCATTAATGAAAATTCAGCTTGCGGTTTGATTCAGAGTTATGAATTGAACCGTTTCACCTTAAAAAAATCCTCTTGATGTTATTTTTATTTTTATAATAAATGTGTTTTTGGGTAATATTTTTAATTTTTTATATTTATAATTAATATTTTTAGAGTTTCAATGGTTAAAAATAGTTACAGCTTAAAGGGTATTAGAAAGTAGAAACATTATATTGGTTATCTCTTTCATCAGTGAAGGAAATCTAATCTTTCCTTACTACACACACACACACAACACACACAACACACACACACATATATTTGTAATGGTACTTGACTGGTTTTGAGTCTTAAAAAGAAAAGACTACACCACCAATTTAATCTTGTGTTTAGTTATTCTCATTTTAACAACGTATACTAATGAGGTGAAAACATTTGGCTCAATATAGTTGAATGCTGATTTTCATATATTGACAAATGTGTTGTTAATGATTTCGCTAAATTAATAAATCAACTTGTCAATTTGTTGACGAGGTTTGAAATGTAAGAAAATAATTCATAATTTTTTTTTGAAATGAAAAAACAAAAGAAAATTCCTTTATTATGGTTTGAACCGTATACCAAATCATACCAAACCACTTTTTTTAGATTAAAAAAATTAGCGAATCAAACCGTATAGATAGGTTTAATTTTGTAAAAATAAACGAACTATAATTTTAAGATCGGTTCCGTTCGAGGACGAACCGAACCATACCCTACCCATCCTTAGTTGCACCTGCTTGCATTCTTAACGACCCTAACCTCGGTCCAGGATTTGGGATGAACTTGTTTTTAGAAACAAAAATAAAACCAAAAACTAGTTCAAATGAATACACTTGGTTAAAGGCCAATATAATTCTAAATTTTGAATTATCGCTTTTTTACCATATTTTTTAACAATACAAATATAAGCTCCAATTGGTCACCATAACTCAAATTATTCTATTTTGAGTTCTTTCACATGTGTTTTTAAAGTTACAGGAATATTTTCATATTTATTTCAATATTTCAATTACATCTTATTATAAGTCAGAAGAAATATAATCATATTTAACCAATGATATAGAGATACATATGAAACATCTCAAAAATTAAGGTCCATGAATAAAAAAAACAATCTCTTAGACCAAATCTCGAGGTATCATGCAACTTAGGTCAATTGGATTAGCTTGGTGAATTCTTGGTTGAAGGGCATCATTACCCTCACTATGATAGAATTGTGCATCAATAGTTAGAATGGTTTATGTTCCTTCATTTTCATACAACTAGGTTATCTCCTTCTTATGGGTTCGGCTTGTGTCATGACTCGAAAGAAGACTTAGGAACATTCCTTAAAGTTGCTATATTATGTACGCCTAAGAAATTTGTCTTGCATGTTAGATTTGCAAGAGTTTGTAAAAAATTTACTCATCAAATTTAAACATTTAATATTAATGTATGTTTTAAAAATATAAAAGTAAAAATGGAAAATTGACTACTAAAACCAATACTCCTCAACTGATAAAAACCATGGAGAATCCAAGTCTTTTTTCCTTTAAATTATAAAATTTGCTACATTATTTCAATGTTTTAAATAAAAATAATAATAAAGATCCTAGTGGTTTTTCCAATGTTTTGGGCTCCCCTCCCTCATATCTTCCTCTTAATTCTCCTATCTATCCCCAAACGTTTACTGTTGTAATCTTAATGTGATCCTAAATGTTGATTGTTGTTGTGATAAACTTGGGATAGGTAGAGATTCCAGCTTAGAGTACTGGTTTTATGTGGGGTTGAAGTTTGGCTTAAGTTTCTTCACCTTGATTTGAATAAATGATAGGATCATTTGTAGATAAGACTTGAAAGAGAAGAAAGACAGCAAAAGTAGTTAAAAGGGAGAGAAGCCGATGGTTGGAGAAAGGAAGGAAGGAAGAATATGACTTGATTATCTAGACTTTTATGAATTTTATGAAAGATATTTAGTAAGATTATGAGTTGTGCTTGATGAGATTACTAGTGTACTTTTTTTTTTCTTTTTTGGCGAAAGATTACTAGTGTACTTGATTAGATGACTTTGATGAGTTAAAGGGATAGCGAGAGAGAGTAGTAGTGGTTCTTGATGAAAGAGGAAGACGAATTTCAATGAATTTGACCTTTATGTATGATTAGACAGGTTACTTGGACATAAATTTGATTCTATGGTATTTTATTCTACTTTTTCATTGACATTGGAGTACTTGAGATGTTGTTTGGAGTGAGTGAAGATTTGTAAGAGTAGAAGTGGCATATAGGAACGGCAAAAAAAAAAAAACAAAAAAGAGTGGCATATAAGAGGGCTTACACTAAACCTTCTAAGGAAGAAAGAGGGAAATTAAGCTTAGTTTGATCTCTTAATTAAGGAAAAGGGATTGACCTAGAGGATGTTAGCATTCTGGAAATGAAATTAAGTAGAATAAGGGTATTGGGTTTGCGTATGAGGTATCATAATCTTGTGCAAACTAAGTTATTTTAATTATTTGATTAAATTGTAATTTGCTACTACATAATTAAAGTTGAATAAATAATTATAATATCTTTGAATATTTTAATGTTCATAATAATATTTTTTAGATGGACTGAATTTAGATTTATTATTTATTATAATTTTGCTAAAATCTAGAAGTCTTTCAGGGTTATGTGGTTTATTAGACCTAAACATATCCTTCAACTTTCATATAAATGATTGAATCATGTCTTTCCTAAATCTCAATTATTATAGTTTGAACTAATACTTTGGTAAAAAATTAATTTGGATACTTGTTAATTGGGAAAAATAGTTAGGTTTATTGGATGACTAACTCATCTTGCAAGGTAAATATGCATAAGGTAAGACTACTAGAGAAGAAATGAGTTTAGTAGCTCCTTTAAAAAGTTACCTACTAACTAGATAAAAGTGTGAATTCAAACTATAAATTCCTTTTGCTTCTTTTAGATATGACAGCATTTTTCCTAGCCTTTTCTTCATTGTTTTCAACTGCATTTCCTACAATTGGTCAATTCTTATTTATAAAAAGAAATGTCCCCGTCTATACGGAGTTAAGCTATAATGAAATAGGGACTATTTAAGGGTCTTTTTTGCAATCGAAAAATGTTGGTCAAATGGTGAATGAGGATTGTAAAATGTGCAAGAATATGAGAGACATTGTCAGGTATATCTTTAGATGACAAACCATTTTGTCTAGCTCCTAGTATCTCATAATCCGTATTTCTCACTTTGCCCACATCTAGATGTGCTAAGAAGATACTTTGGGGTTCAATGCTTCAGTCTATAATGGCTGCATGATAAACACTTCATACTATTAATTTTATATCCAATAAATATCTTATACGTGTCTAATAAATTAAAAAAAATATATAAAAACTTATAAATAAAAGAAAAAAACACTCCTTGACACATATAAAAATATTATTTGCAAGAACACAACAAAGATAACAAGCTCAGGACATAAATTTTTTTCCCTCTACTCCTACCTATAAGTGATAAACAATATAACAAATCGCAATACTATAAATACATCACAATTCACTGGAAAAGTCCAATATAAGAAAAAAATCATGGAAAGACATTGCAAAACGCAAATCCTTACCATTATCAATAAATTATAAGATTATAGTACTTTTCTTTACTAGTAGATAACTAAAAATTTACTAAAAGTAGATATGGATCATAAAACTAATTAATCAGCGAAAACACACAATCAAAAGAAAACATATTCACTCTTAATATTTGAGAATAATTAACTAGGAAAAAAATGATAAGCTAATAATCTTACTTTACTCTATACAATGAATCCAATGTTTAAGTTTCAACACAATTTATAGTTACTAGGCCATCCAATGATAGACAAAAAATCATTCTTTTTAAATTGATTTTAGTTCTTTGAAAATTTCTCGATTAAGAGCAAAAAAATCTTTTGATTTACTTGGTCGTCCTGTGGCTGCACTTTTATAGAGGGTCCTTTTTCCATTTTTTTTTTTTTTTTTTAAATTTCCGTTCCTTCAGCCGTGCTTCTTCTCCATTTATTGCACTTCTACGATGCCGCGGCCACAAAGCTAAAATTCACGCCACCTGTTTATATACGTCATACTAATGTATGTTCTGGCTCATATGACTCAATTTCCCAATCATGATAAAGATATTTTCCCGGTAAAAGAAAAATCAATAGATAAATTATTATGATAAATTTACGAAATTGCCCAACCATAATAAAAGAGAGTTGGCTTTGCTAGTTATTAAAAAAGAACATATACATAATTTAAGAAGTTTTTTCATTTTCCTATTGCATTGGAGAGAGGGGTTTGTGCCTACTACCTTTCATTTAAGAGATTAGAAGGGATATCACTAGATCATAAGGCTATTGGTTATAATTTTAAAAAGTTTAAAAATTCTCTCAAAAATAATGAGAATTTATTTTAAATTACATTAAAAATTATAAAGAAATAAATCGACAGTGCTAATTGTCAAGAAAATTAGTATGAAAATGTGTTCGAAGAAATTTTGTGTAGAATTTATTAAAGGAAGGATCATTAAACACCAACCATGGTATTAGAAAGTGGACGTGCAAATATAAAGTAAACTCTAAATTGAAAATTATTATAAAACAACATTAAAAGTTGTCCAAGAAAAAAGGATGTTTGTGTGCAACATGCTAAAATAAATCTAATTAAATACTATTTCAACATTAACTTCAAAAAAAAAAAAAAAAAAAGAAAATCCGCGCATCATTTGTGCGCCTATATGCTTGTGTTTAGGCAATATACGGATCTTGTTGTGCCTCAATTGTTGGTGCTCGCATGCCCGGATTCAAATTCACATGAACTCGTATTTATAGCGTAAGTGGGTTGAGACAGCTTTCAAAGTTGAAATTCACATGTACAAATTAGCCCACATCTACTTGTACTTGCATGCCTAGCAAATATTTGCCAGCAATGGTCGAGAAATGAGGACCAAGAGTTCGAAGGGACTGTATACTCAATGCTCTTAGTTTTGCTTTTCCCTGCAAAGCTCATTATATTTAAAGTTATAATATGTATGAAACACGAGCAAATAAATTTTGGTGTAGTAAATATACTTACATTACTATTGGTTCGCTACACATAGAATAAAACTAAAATAAACGACTCTATTGTTATTTATTTTGTAATTTGAAGTACTTTTTAAAAGATTTGCATTTTATAACAATTCCTTTATAAATTTTCCTGATCGATTCTACATTATATCAAAAAGACTTTTCTTATGGTATAGATTATTATAAATCAAATATAAGGAATTGTTCATTTTACGGTAATAAAGATAAAATGATAATTTGATTCCAATTAGATAACCCTAATCGATATTGTCCTCATGCTAGGAACAATTTTAGCCACAACACAGGACCATATTAACTTATTCATCAACAACTCTAACTTCATTATTAGGATATGCAATTGCTTTATGCTGTGTTTAGATCTGGTAGAAATTAGTGGAAGGTGGCTAAAAGCTATAGAAAGGGATGGAAATGAGATTTTTTGAATCTTAAAAGCTATTGAAATGGATGGAAACGAGTAGAAAACTGTGGAAAAATGATCTCAGATTTTTCTCCCTAAATATGGGTAAAAACAAGCAAAAATTGGTAGAAAGCATAGCAATTGACAAAAATATCCCTAACTAAACATAAATCATTTTTTAACTTAAAATGATATTTTAGTCAAATAATAACTTCATTTCTATTATTTTTTTCTCCCATTTCCTTCATAAATTAAAGGTTATTATATACGTTCTACATGACTAAATCTATACCTAAAATACTCCTAGAACACTATGGAATAAAATGGTTCTTTCCTAAGCAAATACATAGAAAGACTAAATTGAACCATATAAGCTGGCCATTTTCTTCCCTAGTTCCAAGCAGATCCAATTGCATCCGAACGATTTGATGTACTTTTTAGTAGCATGGTTATTTGTAATAACCGGTTTTATATGGGGAGCGCACATCTGAGAAAACAAATTAAAATTGCCCAACAGGAGTTGGCTCAAATGGCGCAATTTTAATGCATGACACTTTGAATCGAACAACAATTTTTCATTAGTCGATCTATTATTTAATTAGTTTGGCTTGTATCTTATGTCTAAAAGGGCTGGTGCTTAAATTGAGCACTACATAAGCACCTTCTGGTGTTTGGAGCTACCACTGTGTTAGACATTAAATAAGATGAAAAGTGTAATATATGATGATCGTCTATATGGTTCTTGTTAAAGATTATGAAATCCAATGTCTATTCAAAATCCAACCTATGTTTTAGAGCAAGGCATGGCCCACAGAGCGCAAGGCTAGTCAATTGGTGTGTGCTAAGCAATCAAGGCAATTGATTGATGAGAGGACTCAATTTGTGTAACCCATGATTGACCACCAATCTTGTGACAATTGACTAGGGCATTTATATTACACCCAATTTGTTTTTTTTTTTTTTTTTGGTTTTTACTGATTTATTGCTATCAGTTAATATAAGAACTTACAGAGAGACTTATCTAAAGCTTTATATGCGATTTGTACCAAAATATTATAATCTCAATTTAGCATATTTGCTGATTTATGTTGGTGTATTTCACAAGTTGTTATAGGGTTTTGCATCTCAATCATTTAGTGTTGTTTTCTTTTGCTCTAGCATTTCTACTATGCTGGTTTATTTGCATTGTAAAAACTAATGCATCTAAGCTTTTGCATCAACGAGCAATACAACTCAACCATTAGTATCTAGAAATTTTACAATCCATCGATTGCACGGTCCAACTGATTCTCAGTAGATTGGGTTTCTTTAATTCTATTGATAAATTATCTTTTTCAATTACCTTGGTATTTTGAGCTTATCAATAGATTGTGTGATGAAGGAGACACCAAAAGGAAGAAGAAAACAAGGGCACTGAGTACCAATGAAGCTTATGACAAGTGGGGTAGAATTATCTATAAAATTATGACAAGTGAGATGATAAAGAGTAAGTATTTAAAAGTTATTCACATGTCAAAATTCTATTAATACTTATACGTCACTTACCAAGATATATAGCATATGAGTGCCGTTGAAGTTTTTCTCAGCAATGAGTAGGAATGGTGTTCGTATCCTGTCTAAATGAATAAAAACTTGCTATTGGCTTTAATTTAAGAGATTAGGAGAGATACCACTGGACTATAGGGCTATTGGCTATAATTTTAATAGTTTAAAAATTCTCTAAAAAATAATGAGAATTTATTTCAAATTATATTAAAATTATTAAGAAATAAAACGACATGTGCTAATTGTCATGAAAACTAGTATGAAAATGTGCGTAAAGGACTTTTGTGTAGAATTTATTAAAGGAAGGATCATTAAACACCAACCATGGTATTAGAAAGTGGAAGTGCAAATATAAAGTAAACTCTAAATTGAAAATTATTATAAAACAACATTAAAAGTTGTCCAAGAAAAAAGGATGTTTGTGTGCAACATGTTAAAATAAATCTAATTAAATACTATTTCAACATTAACTTTAAAAATAAAAACCGCGCATGATTTCTGAGCCAATATGCTTGTGTTTGGGCAGCATATACGGATCTTCTCGTGCCTCACTTGTTGGTACAGGTGAGTCTAGACAACTCCTAAATTCACACATGCAAGTTGTAGTCTCCAATTTTCTCAAATGTCTATGTCAAAATAAACTAGCAAATATTTGCCAGCAATGGTCGAGAAATGAGGACCAAGTGTTGGATGGGACCGTATACTCAATGCTCTTAGCTTTTCTGACTTTTCCCAACGAAGTTCATTATATTTAAAGTTATTATTATATTTGTTTAGCTTGAACCTTACCAATGTGTATGAAACACGAGCAATCACCACGATGCAAATAAATTTTGGTGTAGTAAATATATTTACATTACTATTGGTTTGCTACAATTTTATTGTTATTCATTTTGTAATTTGAAATAATTTTTAAAAAGTAATGCATTTTATAACAATTTCTCTATAAATTTTTCTGATCTATTTTACATTATATCGAAAAGACATTTCTTATGGTTAAATTATTATAAAACAAATTGGGAAATTGTTCTTTTTATAATAATAAAGGTAAAATGATAATTTAATTCCAATGAGATAACCTTATAGATATTATCCTCATGCTAGGAACAATTTTAGCCATAGCACAAGGCCATATTAACTTATTCATCAACAACTCCATCATTGTTATTAGGATATGTAGTTGCTTTATGTTGTGTTTAGATCCGATAGAAATCAGTGGAAGGGGGCTGAAAGCTGTAGAAAGGGATGGAAATGGGACTTTAGGAATCTTAAAAACTATTGAAATAGATGGAAATGAATATAAAACTGCGGAAAAATGATCCTAAATTTTTCTTCCCAAATTTGGGTAAAAACAAGCAAAAATTGTTTGAATGCATAGCAATTTACAAAAATACCCCTAACTAATCATAAATCATTTTTTAACTTAAAATGATATTTTAGTCAAATACTAACTCCATTTTTCTTCTTTTTTCTCACATTTCCTTCATAAATTACCAAATACCAAATAAATATTCTATATAATTCCATTTCCACTATTTTCTTTTTGCTCGTTTCCACAGCTTTCCACCTTTGCAAAGCTGCCAAACACAGCGCTACTTTATTGAAAGAGTCAGTTGTGTTTATATACACCATTAAGTAATAGGATCATGTATATTCTAGTCCTTCAATCTCGTGGTCTTTCATTCATTCTAATCTCATTATTAGTGTCAACTTCTTTTTTGGACCAGCTACTAGTGTCAATTTAAGAAAAACAATCTATACACATTTTAAATTTAACAACCCATTACACATGCTCTTACAAAGCTATCGTTTAGTTGTCAAAATGCTTTGTGAGTTCCATAGAGGCAGTGCCTAGTGGGTATAAATTTATTCTGCTATTCTTGCATAAAGAAGTGTCTAGGTAGATGGGAATTTGCTTATACTTGTGATACTTATATAATGTAACAAATATCCATAAAATAATATAAGTAATAATTATATTTTAAAATATGTATCAAATGCATTTGCTGAGACAGATTTAAGACGGGACAACAAATTTTAATCAGTCTATATATTTCTCCTGTTATTTTCCATTGACAAATAGGGGATTATTCTACTCACGGTAGGATCAGACAGACCTAATCTTAAGCCAATGGCTAAAATTCTAAACACCTGGTTATGTATGTATACTTTCAAGGATCAGTTAGCATCGTATCATGATGACACCTGTTCCTTTATCTGTACTCTGCAGAGATTCTATTGGCTCCAACGGATGAGGTTCTCCAATGGCTGAATTCTCATCATATACAAAAGGTTCCACGACCACACACTACGTTGTTTGGTTTTCGTCCATTTTACGACATAGATTACAGGAAATAATTCTTGGATACATCACATGGCTTATTCCTATTCGGCGTCACCGATTGGAAATAGCTATTTATTCTCATTTTATTTTATATAAAATTATTATTATAGTGTTTTAAACATCAAATACTAATTTATTATGAGTTATTATTTCAAAAAATATTAAATGACAATTCATATTTCTACTTATCAGAATTGTATTCTATGGTTCATTTTTTATTTGTCAAAATAAAACCACTTATTTGAAAAATCACTTAATAGAAGATAGTAGATCATAATAGATATTTTACTTTTATTCTAATAATTACTTATTTTTATCTTTTTTACCTATTAAACATTATAAGTTGTAATACAAATATAATACTCATCACAACTCTACTCTATTGCCATTGAACTAAAATCCAATTCCTCTTTTATTACATAGAGAAAAATGAATAAGTTGTATGTGTATCGAGCCTTTCATATGTGGAAGCCATGATGAATCATGAAAATGTAAAGGTTATTATATACAGTCCATGTGACTAAATCTAATCCTAAAATACTCATAGAACACTATGGAATAAAATACTCCTTTCGATCGTGTTATTAAAAAAGCAAATACATAAAAAGACTAAATTAGACCATGTAAGCGAGTCATTATATTTAAAGTTATTATTATATTTATTTTGCTTGAACCTTACCGATGTGTATGAAACACGAGCAATCACCACTATGCAAATAAATTTTGGTGTAGTCTATTGGTTCGCTGCAATTTTATTGTTATTCATTTTGTAATTTGAAATAATTTTTAAAAAATAATGCATTTTATAACAATTCCTCTATAAATTTTCCTGATCTATTTTACATTATAACGAAAAGACATTTCTTATGGTTAAATTATTATAAAACAAATAAGGGAATTGTTCTTTTTACAATAATAAAGGTAAAATGATAATTTAATTCCAATGAGATAACCCTTATCGATATTTTCCTCATGCTAGGAACAATTTTAGCCATAGCACAGGGCCATATAAACTTATTCATCAACAACTCCATCCTTGTTATTAGGATATGTAGTTGCTTTATGTTGTGTTTAGATCCGATAGAAATCAATGGAAGGGGCCTGAAAGCTGTAGAAAGGGATGAAAATAGGACTTTAGGAATCTTAAAAAACTATTGAAATGGATGGAAACGAATATAAAATTGTGGAAAAATGATCCTAAATTTTTCTTCCCAAATTTGGGCAAAAACAAGCAAAATTTGGAAGAAAGCATAGCAATTTGCAAAAATACCCCTAACTAAACATAAATCATTTTTTAACTTAGAATGATATTTTAGTCAAATACTAACTTTATTTTTCTTCTTTTTTTCTCTCATTTCCTTCATAAATTACCAAATACCAAATAAATATTCTCCATAATTTCATTTCCATTATTCTCTTTCTACTCGTTTCCACAACTTTCCACCTCTGTAAAGTCCAAACATAACGTTGATTTGTTGAAAGAATTGATTATGTCTATATACACCATTAAGTAATAGGGTCATACATATTCTAGCCCATCAATCTCGTGATCTTTCATTCCTTCCGATCTCATTACTAGTGTCAAATTATTTTTTTGGGCCAGCTACTAGTGTCAATTTAAGACAAATAATCTATACACATTTTAAATTTTAGCAACCCATTATACAAGCTTTTACAGAGCTATGGTTTAGTTATCAAAATGCTTTGTGAGTTCTTTAGAGGTAGTGCCCAGTGGGTATAAAAGCTTATTCTACTATTCTTGCGTAAAGAAGTGTCAAAATATTCTTCCTGTTATTTTCCATTGACAAATAGGGGATTGTTCTACTCATGGTAGGATCAGACAGAACTAATCTTAGGCCAATGCCTAAAATTCTAAACACTTATGCATGTATACTTTCAAGGATCAGTTAGCATTATATCATGATGACACCTGTTCCTCTAGCTGTACTTTGCAGAGATTCTATTGGTTCCAACGGATAAGGTTTTCCATTGGCTGAATTCTCATCATATACGAAAGGTTCCACGACCACACTATACGTTGTCTATGGTTTTCGTGCATTCTACGACGTAGATTACAGGAAATAATTCTCCTCTTTTATTGCATATGGCAAAATAAAGTTGTATGTACATCAAGCTTTCATATGCAGAAGTCATGGTGAGTTATACAAATGTAAAGGTTATTATATACTGTTTATATGACTAAATCTATACCTAAAATACATAAAATAAAGAAAGCACTTCCCGACATATGTCAAATATTTATTTGTAAGGATATAATAGAGGCAACGAGCTGGGGACAATAAATTTTTTTCCCTTTATTCCTACCTATAAGTGATAAACAATATAATAAATCTTTGACAAAAAAAAAATATATAATAAATCGAAATAGTATATATACACCACAATTCATGGGAAAAAACTAATATAAGAAAGAATCATGGAAAGATATTGCAAAACGCAAATCCTTTCCATTATCAAAAATTATAAGATTATAATATTTTTTTTTACTAGTAGATAACTAAAATTTTACTAGAATAGTAGATATGGATCATGAAACTAATTAATTGGGGAAAACACATAAACAAAAGAAGACATATTCACTTTAAATATATGATAATGATTAACAAGGAAAGAAAATGATAACCTAATAATCTTGTAGTATTCTACCGTATGAATCCAATGTTTAAGTTTCAACACAATTAATACTCAATAGGCCATCCAATCATAGACGAAAAAAATCATTCTTTTTGAAATGATTTTAGCCCTTTCAAAATTTCTAGATTAAGAGCAAAAGAAACTTTTAATTTCATTGGTCGTCCTGTGGCTGCACTTTTATGGAGGGTCCTTTTTTTTTTTTTTTTTTTTTTTTTTCAATTTCCGTTCAACAACCCGTGCTTCTTCTCGATTTATCGCACTTCTATGTGCTGCGGCCACAAAGCTAAAATTCACGCCACCCGTTTATAAATGTCATACTAATGTATGTTCAGGCTCATATGACTCAATTGCCGAATCATGATAAAGAAATGTTCTCGGTAGAAGCAAATCAATGGATAAATTATTATGATAAATTTACAAAATTGCCCAACCATAATAAAAGAGAGTTGGCTTGCAATTTATTTAAAAAGGATATATATAATTTCAATTTTTTTTTATTTTTCCTATGATAATGGAGAGAGGGGTTTGTGTCTAGTACATTTCACTTAAGAGATTATAAGGGATACCACTAGATTATAGGGCTATTGGCTATGATTTTAAAAGTTTAAAAATTCTCTCACAAATAATGAGAATTTGTTTCAAAGTAGATTAAAAATTATTAAGAAATAAAATGACATGTGCTAATTGTCATGAAAATTAGTATGAAAATGTGCTTAAAGAAATTTTGTGTAGAATTTATTAAAGGAAGGATCATCAAACACCAACCATGGTATTAGAAAGTGGAAGTGCAAATATAAAGTAAACTCTAGATTGAAAATTATTATAAAACAACATTAAAAGTTGTCCAAGAAAAAAGGATGTTTGTGTGCAACATGCTAAAATAAATCTAATTAAATACTATTTCAACATTAACTTCAAAAAAGAAAAAGAAAAAAAGAAAATCCACGCATCATTTGTGAGCCTATATGCTTGTGTTTAGGCAATATATACGGATCTTGTTGTGCCTCAATTGTTCGTGCTCGCATGCCCGGATTCAAATTCACATGAACTCGTATTTATAGCATAAGTGGGTTGAGACAGCTTCCAAAGTTGAAATTCACAAGTACAAATTAGCCCACATCTACTTGTACTTGCATGCCTAGCAAATATTTGCCAGCAATGGTCGAGAAATGACGACCAAGAGTTCGAAGGGACTGTATACTCAATGCTCTTAGTTTTGCTGACTTTTCCCTGCAAAGTTCATTATATTTAAAGTTATAATATGTATGAAACACGAGCAAATAAATTTTGGTGTAGTAAATATACTTACATTACTATTGGTTCGCTAACATAGAATAAAACTGAAAATAAACGACTCTATTGTTATTTATTTTGTAATTTGAAGTACTTTTTAAAAGATATTGCATTTTATAACAATTCCTTTAAAAATTTTCCTGATCGATTCTACATTATATCAAAAAAACTTTTCTTATGATATAGATTATTATAAATCAAATATAAGGAATTGTTCATTTTACAGTAGAAAGGTAAAATGATAATTTGATTCCAATTAGATAACCCTAATCGATATTGTCCTCATGCTAGGAACAATTTTAGCCACAGCACAGGGCCATATTAACTTATTCATCACCAACTCTAACTTGATTATTAGGATATGTAATTGCTTTTATGCTGTGTTCAGATCTGGTAGAAATTAGTGGAAGGTGGCTAAAAGCTGTAGAAAGGGATGGAAATGAGATTTTTTGAATCTTAAAAGCTATTGAAATGGACAGAAACGAGTAGAAAACTGTGGAAAAATGATCCCAGATTTTTCTCCCTAAATATGGGCAAAAACAAGCGAAAATTGGTAGAAAGCATAGCAATTTACAAAAATATCCCTAACTAAACATAAATCATTTTTTAACTTAAAATGATATTTTAGTCAAATCCTAACTTTATTTCTATTAATTTTTTCTTCCATTTTTTTCATAAATTAAAGGTTATTATATACGTTCTACATGACTAAATCTATACGTAAAATACTCCTAGAACACTATTTAATAAAATGGTCCTTTCCTAAGCAAATACATAGAAAGACTAAATTGAACCACATAAGCTAGCCATTTTCTTCCCTAGTTCCGAGCATATCCAATTGCATCCGGACGATTTGATGTACTTTTTAGTAGCATGGTTATTTGTAATAATTGGTTTTATATGGGGAGCGCACATCTGAGAAAACAAATTAAAATTGCCCAATAAGAGTTGGCTCAAATGGCATAATTTTAACGCATGACACTTTGAGTCGAACAACAATTTTTCGTTAGTCGATCTATTATTTAATTAGTTTGGCTTGTATCTTATGTCTAAAAGGGTTGGTGCTTAAATTGAGCACTACATAAGCACCTTCTGGTGTTTGGAGCTACCACTTGTATTAGACATAAATAAGATGAAAAGTGTAATATATGATGATCGGTTTGTATGGTTCTTGTTGAAGATTATGAAATCCAATGTCAATTCAAAATCCAACCAATGTTTTAGAGCAAGGCATGGTCCACATAGCGCAAGGCTAGTCAATTGGTGTGTGCTAAGCAATCAAGGCAATTGATTGATGAGAGGACCAATCAATTTGTGTAACCCATGATTGACCACCAATCTTATGACAATTGACTAGGGCATTTATATTACACCCAATTTGTTTTTTCCTTTTTTGGTTTTTACTGATTTATTGTGCTATCAGTTAATATAAGAACTTACAGAGAGACTTATCTGAAGCTTTATATGCGATTTGTACCAAAATATTATAATCTCAATTTAGCATATTTGTTGATTTATGTTGGTGTATTTCACAAGTTGTTATGGGGTTTTGCATATCAATCATTTAGTGTTGTTTTCTTTTTCTCTAGCATTTCTACTATGTTGGTTTATTTGCATTGTAAAAACTAATGCATCTAAGCTTTTGCATCAACGAGCAACACAACTCAACCACTAGTATCTAGAAATCTTACAATCCATCGATTGCGCGGTCCAACTGATTCTCAGTAGATTGGGTTTCTTTAATTCTATTGATAAATTATCTTTGTCAATTACCCTGGTATTTTGAGCTTATCAATAGATTGTGTGATGAAGGAGACACCAAAAGGAAGAAGAAAACAAGGGCACTGAGTACCAATGAAGCTTATGACAAGTGGGGTAGAATTATCTATACAATTATGACAAGTGAGATGATAAAGAGTAAGTATTTAAAAGTTATTCACATGTCAAAATTCTATTAATACTTATATGTCACTCACCAAGATATATAGTATATGAGTGCCGTTGAAGTTTTTCTCAGCAATGAGTAGGAATGGTGTCCGTATCCTGTCTAAATGAATAAAAACTTGCTATTGGCTATAATTTAAGAGATTAGGAGGGATACCACTGGACTATAGGGCTATTGGCTATAATTTTAAAAGTTTAAAAATTCTCTAAAAAACAATGAGAATTTATTTCATCAAAATATTTTATTAAGAAATAAAAACGACATGTGCTAATTGTCATGAAAACTAGTATGAAAATGTGCGTAAAGGATTTTTGTGTAGAATTTATTAAAGGAAGGATCATTAAACACCAACCATGGTATTAGAAAGTGGAAGTGCAAATATAATAAAAACTCTAAATTGAAAATTATTATAAAACAACATTAAAAGTTGTCCAATAAAAAAGGATGTTTGTGTGCAACATGTTAAAATAAATCTAATTAAATACTATTTCAACATTAACTTTAAAAAAAAAAAGAAAAAGAAAAAAAAAACTCGCATGATTTCTGAGCCAATTTTCTCAAATGTCTATGTCTGGGCAGCCCACAAATTAGCACACATCTACTTGTAATTGCATAAACTAGCAAATTTTTGCCAGCAATGGTCGAGAAATGAGGACCAAGTGTTCGAGGGGACCGCATACTCAATGCTCTTAGCTTTTCTGACTTTTCCCAACGAAGTTCATTATATTTAAAGTTATTATTATATTTATTTCGCTTGAACCTTACCAATGTGTATGAAACACGAGCAATCACCACAATGCAAATAAATTTTGGTGTAGTAAATATGGTTCGCTACAATTTTATTGTTATTCATTTTGTAATTTGAAATAATTTTTAAAAAACAATGCATTTTATAACAATTCCGCTATAAATTTTCTTGATTTATTTTACATTATATCGAAAAGACATTTCTTATGGTTAAATTATTATAAAACAAATAAGGAAATTGTTCTTTTTACAATAATAAAGGTAAAATGATAATTTAATTCCAATAAGATAACCCTTATCGATATTGTCCTCATGCTAGGAATAATTTTAGCCATAGCACAGGGTCATATTAACTTATTCATCAACAACTCCATCCTTGTTATTAGGATATGTAGTTGCTTTATGTTGTGTTTAGATTCGATAGAAATCAGTGGAAGGAGACTAAAAGCTGTAGAAAGGGATGGAAATGGGACTTTAGGAATCTTAAAAACTATTGAAATGGATGGAAATGAATATAAAACTGTGGAAAAATGATCCTAAATTTTTCTTCCCAAATTTGGATAAAAACAAGCAAAAATTGTTAGAAAGCATAGCAATTTACAAAAATACCCTAACTAATTGTAAATCATTTTTTAACTTAAAATGATATTTTAGTCAAATACTAGCTCTATTTTTCTTCTTTTCTCACATTTCCTTCATAAATTATCAAATACCAAATAAAAATTCTATATAATTCCATTTCCACTATTTTCTTTTTACTCGTTTCCATAGCTTTCCACCTTTACAAAGTTGCCAAACATAGCGTTAATTTATTGAAAGAGTTGGTTATGTTTATATACACCATTAAGTAATGAGGTCATGCATATTCTAACCCTTCAATCTCATGGTCTTTCATTCGTTCCAATCTCATTATTAGTGTCAAATTCTTTTTTAGGCCAGCTACTAGTGTCAATTTAAGAAAAAGAACCTATACACATTTGAAATTTAACAACCCATTATACAAGCTCTTACAAAGCTATCGTTTAGTTGTCAAAATGCTTTGTGAGTTCTATAGAGGCAGTGCCTAGTAGGTATAAACTCATTCTACTATTTTTGCGTAAAGAAGTGTCTAGGAAGATGAGAATTTGCTTGTATCTGTGATACTTATATAACGTAATAAAAATCCATAAAATAATATAAGTAATAATTATATTTTAAAATATATGTCAAATGCTTATTTGCTGAAGCAGATTTAAGACACCATCACGGGACAGCAAATTTTAATCAGTCTATATATTCTCCTGTGATTCTCCATTGACAAATAGGGGATTATTCTACTCAAGGTAGGATCAGACAGACCTAATCTTAAGCCAATGGCTAAAATTCTAAACACCTGCAGAGATTCTATTGGCTCCAACGGATGAGGTTCTCGAATGGCTGAATTCTCATCATATACAAAAGGTTCCGCGACCACACACTAAGTTGTTTGGTTTTCGTCCATTTTACGACATAGATTACAGGAAATAATTCTTGGATACATCATATGGCTTATTCCTATTCGGCGTCACTGATTGGAAATAGCTATTTATTCTCATTTTATTTTATATAAAATTATTATTATAGTGTTTTAAACATCAAATACTAATTTATTATGAATTATTATTTCGAAAAATATTAAATGGCAATTCATATTTCTAATTATCAGAATTGTATTCTATGGTTCATTTTCTATTTTGTCAAAATAAAACCACTTATTTGAAAAATCACTTAATAGAAGATAGTAGGTCATAATAGATATTTTACTTTTATTCTAATAATTACTTATTTTTATCTTTTTTACCTATTAAACATTATAAGTTGTAATACAAATATAATACTTATCACAACTCTACTATATTACCATTGAACTAAAATTCAATTCCTCTTTTATTGCATAGAGAAAAATGAATAAGTTATATATGCATCGAGCCTTTCATATGTGGAAGCCATGATGAATCATAAAAATGTAAAGGTTATTATATACAGTCCATGAGACTAAATCTATACCTAAAATACTCATAGAACACTATGGAATAAAATACTCCTTTCGATCGTGTTATTAAAAAAGCAAATACATAAAAAGACTAAATTGGACCATATAAGCGAGTCATTTTTTTCCTTATTTTCGACCATATCCAATTGCATCCAGACCATTTGATGCACTTTTAAGAGGCATGGTTATTTTTAATAGTCAGTTCTAGAAGGGGAGCACCCATTTGCGAAAACAAATTAAGATTGCCCAATAAGAGTTGGCTCAAGTGGCACACTTTCACTGCATGACACTTTGAGTTGGACAACAATTGTTCGTTAGTCGATCTATTATTTAATTTAGTTTGACTTGTATCTTAAGTCTAAAAGGGTCGGTGCTTAAATTGAGCACTACATAAAGCACCTTCTGGTGTTTGGAGCTACTACTTGTGTTAGACATTAAATAAGATGAAAAGCGTAATATATGATGATCGGTCTACATGGTTCTTGTTGAAAATTATGAAATCCAATGTCAATTCAAAATTTAACCAATGTTTTAGAGCAAGGCATGGTCCACAGAGGCCAAGGCTAGTCAATTGGTGTATGCTAAGTGATTAAGGCAATTGATTGATGAGAGGACCAGTCAATTTAGGTAACCCATGATTGATCACCGATCTTGTGACAATTGACTAGGGCATTTGTATTAAACCCAATTTTTTTTTTTTTTTTTTTACATATTTATTACACTGTAAGTTAATATAAGGACTTATAGAAAGACTTATCTAAAGGTTTATGTGCGATTTGTACCAAAATATTATAATCTTAGTTTAGCATATATGCTGCTCTATGTCGGTGGTTTTTCACAAGTTGTTTTGGGATTTTGCATATCAATCATTTAGTGTTGTTTCTTTTTCTCTAGCATTTCTATTATGCTGGTTTATTTGTATTGTAAAAACTAATGCATCTAAGCTTTTGCATCAACGAGCAACACAACTCAACCATTAGTATCTAGAAATCTTACAATCCATCGATTGCGCGATCCAACTGAGTCTCCTTTAATATATTGGGTTTCTGTAATTCTATTGATAAATTGTCTTTTTTAATTATTCTGGTATTTTTTGAGCTTCTGTAGATTGTATGATGAAGGAGATGCCAAAAGGAAGAAGAAAACAAGGGAAATGAGTACCAATGAAGCCATGACAAATGAGGTAGAATTATCTATAAAATTATGACAAGTGAGATAATAAAGAGTAAGTATTTAAAAGTGATTCACATGTCAAAATTCTGTTGATACTTATATGTCACTCACCAAGATATATAGCATATGAGTACTATTGAAGCTTTTCTCACCAATGAATAGGAATGGTGTCCCTATCTTGTCTAAACGAATAAAAACTTGCCACATGTTAAATAAATTTATAAGATAAAAATATCTCTAAAATAACATAAACAGTCATTATCACTTTATAAACACGTGACAACTATTTATTCATTGAAATAGGATAAGAAGTATTTCTGGGATAGTAAATTTCTATCCAATAAATTATAGGTCCATTTTACATAATAGAGGAGGAATAACAATACCACTTCCCTTTATCCAAAATTATTACCTAGTTTGCAAGTGTGCACATATACATTTAAACATATTCATTTATTCAGTTTAATTGGAATAATAAGTTTAGAAATATGTTGTTCTATTGACAACCTATAGCTATACCGAGCAAATACAATAATTGCTTTTAACATCAATATTTGCTAAAGATTTAATCTTGTATGGAAAATCAATAATTTTGTGAGAGAGCTACAATCGCTTTTTTCCACCACTATTTCGTGTAAGACTATTACTTAAAGTTTAATATGGATTGTCACTAGTACCTTCTCGTTAAAATCACTTGCCCACTCAGTCCTTTTAGCAATGCATCCTTCGAATCTGATTGCTCCACAAACCATGCGTTCTCACTGTCTCGAAACAAAAATCGTACGGTTGTTCAATTCATTGTAATCATATTTTGTCGTTATCTCTGCACTGTGTAGACTTAAATCTAGGGTTTTTTTTTATTATCAAATTTTTATCTGTATTATATCTATATCTAATCTTATCTATAACTTATCTGTAACTTAGCTGTATCATATATGTATCAAATATGTATTATATCTGTTTGATCAATTTATAAATAAAACTGTCAATTTTTTATCTGTATTTATTTCTTTATAAATATTTATTTAAAAAAGACAAAAATCTGATGCTAAAATGTCTAGAATATAATGAAACAATCCGACACCTAATATCATGTGTCAAATTCACACAAACCTATGGTGGCAATCCAAGTGTAGATAACAATTTTATTTAGAGACACACGAAGGAAAGTGATAATAAATTTGTAAACAGATTTTACCTAAAAGAGCCCTACTTCTAGAATGAAAAGACAAGCAAAACAAAGAGGATCTAGTGCACTTACGAACATAAGAATAGGGACCTTTTCTTTCTGTAGAATCCAAATTTCATTAAATAATACTAGGAGAGGAACAACATATTGGCCAGAATGGCCTAGTTTGCATTATATTACATACAAGCAAATATGAAAGATTGACCCTTTCACACAAGGTCCTACTCATGACTGCCAAACAAAAGTTCTTGCTTGAAGTTTTTAGACAAAATATTACACACATCAAAAGTATTATCAAAAACAAGATTTGAAACCAGCTGCAAGATCATGGGCTATCTCATTGGCATCTCTAGTCATCCTGTGTGTCATCCATGTTGGGGAAGATCTAATTAAAGACCTACGAAGAATAAGATCAAGAGGGATAAAATCACAGTTAATATTCTAAGAGATAATCCACCTCATTGCCAGGAAAGAGTTTGTTTCAATGATAAGATTAGGAGGCTTTAGGTCTGGAGCTAAATGCATTCCCCACAAGAGAGCTTTAATTTCTACTTCGAGAGGGGATGCGGAAGTGGCTTTTTTAATGAATACCATGATTACTCTACCCTTGGAGTCCTAGATAATACCCCTTAAGCCAGCCATTTTCGTCTTAGAGGAGAATGAGGCATTTGCATTGAGCTTGAAGTGGCCTTGGTTAGGAGGTTGCGAACAACAATTTACTCTACTGTTGGATGAATTAAATTTAGATATTTTTTTGGGTTGCCTAGAATTCTCTAACTTAGCAATTGATAGTTTGAGAAAGCACATCATTCTTAACATTGTCGAAGAATTGATTGTTCTCTAGCCAGACATTCAATATGAAGACACTAACCATACTTATGGAGGAATTTCCGTGCACTCTCATCTCTTCTTGGTTGGGACTTTGAAATTGTGTTGTAACCAGTCCTCAAGATTTAGGGAGGAATTAAAAACATCTAGTTTTCCTCCAAGTTCTTGCCATTTTAATTTAGTCCAAAGGTGGTGCATAAAAATGTGGTGGCCTGTTTCTTGTTGGGCATTATAGAAAATGCATGTATCGGATGGTACGGGCATGCCTCTTTTCAAGAGATTTCCCTTAGTTGGCAAGCCCCTATTGAGACATCTCCAAAGGAAGAATTGGATTTTTGGGTAGATTTCCCAACTGAGTTGGATTCAATTTGATTACTACATCACCTCTTATATGCCTCTTTGATGGTAAGTTAGCCATTGATTTTGCCATTGTAGCACCAGACATCCTCATATTCCCCATTCAAGCCTAGGATGCAAACTCCTAACCAAGACTGTAGCTGGGCATCAAGGGGATATCTAATTCGGGCTTCATTCCATGATCCATTATCTAACCATGCTTCAACAACCTTAAGTTGTTCAATTTCTTTAGAAAAGAGGCTCGCAATGAGCTTCCAAAAGGGACCACCCTCCTGTTAGGTATCAAACTAAAAGAAAGTTGTGCTGCCATTTCTGAGTCTTATCATTCTAAATTATGGACCTCCTCCAAGCTGTTGACGATTTGCTTCGTCATTTTGCAGCTCCTACCAGAACCTTGCTTCCCTCCATTGCAGTTTTTTCCTTAAGAGATCAGGCCAAGATACTTTGAAGGTGTGTAATTTCCAGGCTAAACACATAACATAGCCTTTACCTCTCTTCCTTAGGTCCCAAATACCAATTCCACCACTCTTTTTAGGTGAGGTTACCTTCCTCCATTTAGGGTCATGCTATTTCTTTGGTTCATTGTGACTATTAAAACCCAAAAAAAAAAAAATCCCAGATAATTCATTTTGCTTTGACCGTAAAAGAGGCTGGAAGCTTTGTAGATTGCAGACTATATCCCAAAATTCCTTCAAGAAAGGATTTAATTAGGACCTATCTTCCAGCCATAAAAAGAAGGTTGGTTTTCTAACCAGCTAGCTTCCTTCTAATTTTTTCTAGGGTCCCCTCTAGGTGTTCCTTCATGAAATTTCCCTTCTTATCAAAAGTGATTGCCTTAAATTTGCTTAGGTCTTCTTTTTCTCTGAGGTTTTCTTTCAAGCATATTTCCTCTCTGAGATTATGTGGAGTATTTGGTGAGAAAATAACAAAAGATTTGTTGTAATTTGTTTTCAAACCTATGATAATTTCTAGATTTGTGAAGATATTTTGCATACATTCAATAGTTTCAAGACTTCTCTAAAAAACATGAGTTCGTCAGCAAAGAAGAGGTATGAGAGCTTTAAATCTAATCCTTTGAATTTAATGGGTTTCCACCAATTTCACCCCACACAAAGGTTGATCTAGTGACTAACAGACTCTAGGGCTAGAATGAAGAGATAAGGGGTCCCTTTGTCTTAAGCCCTCTGATGCTTCAAAAAATCTTGAAATACCACCATTTAGGATAATAAAGGACGTGGTAGAAGAGAAGCACGAAGCTATAAGGTTGCATCAAGGACATGGGAAGTTTAGGTATATTAACGCATTTTGTAGAGCATCCCATTCTATAAAATCATAGGCCTTAGCAAGGTCAACTTCCATACCATGCAACCTTTTTCCCTTTCTTATAGTTCAAAGTGTTCATGATCTCTTGAAGGAGCAGAATGTTTTCTTTGGTGGATCTTTTTGGTACAAAGCTAGCTTGCATTGGGCAAATAAGCAAGTCTAGAAATGGTCAAATCCTTTGAATAGAAGCTTAGTAATGACCTTATAGATTGTGTTACATCAACTTATGGGTCAGAAATTACTTATAACTTTAGCACCCTCTTTTTTAGGAATAAGAACAATGAGAGTTTTATTTAGGTGCTCAGGGATTTTTATTGAGTTGAACACATCCAATATAGCTTGGGTGATATCATTCCCAACAATATCCCAGCATCCCTTATAAACCCTACATGGAACCCATCCAAGCCAGGGCTTTTGGTTGCATCAATGCTAAAGAGTGCTTCTTTAATCTCAGATTTATTTGGTGGTGGCAACAGACTTACCTTTTATTCTTCAAGTAAAACTTTTCGTAACAAGTCAAATAAAAGAGGATTCTAGAATGAGGAAAATTTGTTGGTTTGAAACAGACTAGAGAAGTAATCAACAATGTGATTTTCAATAAGGTCTTGCTTTACAATCTATCTTCCTTAGGCATCTTCTAACCCCAGAATTCTTGCCTTTTTCCATCTAAGAATGGAATTTTAGTGGAAAAACTTGGTATTTCTTTCTCCAGCAAGAATCTAGTTTATCCTTACATATGTCTCAAGAAGGATTCTTCATTTTTTAGAAGGAGATTCCATTTTTCTCTGATGAAATTTAGCTTGTTCGAATTTTGCTGGGACAAGCAAGCTTTCCAAAGGTCTTCAAGGTCTTAAATTTTATTTTGTAAGAGTCTTTTCTTAAGGTGTAGGATTCCATTTCCTTAGCTTGCTACAAAATGAAGTTAATGGGTATCAAGCATAAAGATTCAGAGATCTCTAATGCTTCTATACAAAGGCTTGAATAGGGGGTGCTCAAGCCATATAGGTTGGAATCTGAAGGGCCTTGTTCTCTTATAAGGACATCTTAAGGGATTGGTATCCCAAAGAATGGGCTCATGATAAGATTGTAGGTGTGCTAGGTAGAAGACTTTAGATTTAGGAAAAAGGTCCAGCCACTTTTGGTTGACCCAAGCTTTGTCAAGTCAGGTCTTAATGAGTTTCGAAATGTTTTTTCTCATGTTGCTCCATGTGAAGGGGGGTCAATAAAACCAATATCTACAATTCCACACTTGTTCATGCAATTTTGAAATAAGCTAACATGGTATTGGTTCAGTCTCTTGCCTTCCCATTTCTCTGAATTATTTAACCCTTCATTGAAGTCACCAATCATCAACCAAGGGTCATTTATGTGTTCAGCCAGCAAACTTAGATTCTCCTAAAGATTTATTCTCTCAGATAAAGGTTACTTGCATAAATGGCAAAAATGATAAGATTCAAAGGGGATCTACTAACCTGAATAGAGAAGTGAAGTTCCTGTTTGGAATTGAAAAGCGGGAAGACCATTGCTTCATCTCCATGCCACATGACCACAATACCTCCACTCATGCCTATAGCTTCCACACAGTAGGATTTGTCATATCCCATATCAGCTTGGAGCCTTTCTACTTGTTGTCTTCCAATTCTAGTTTCAACTAGTATTAGCATATTGGGTAGGTATGCTTTCATGATTTCTTCCAATGCTAGCTTCCTCCTACTCCTTAAATTTACTCCTCTGACAATCCATGTATACACTCTAAAAGGGATATTCTCAAAGCTAAGTATATCTTGTTCCATTATATTAGGATTATCTATAGATAAGATAAAGTGAACCCAAGAATCAATAGACAGGAAAGGGTCTCTCATTCTCACAATGTCCATCCTCCACGAGCATGGTCTTCATTCTATGATGAACATGGCTGGGTTCTCCTCCTTTGGGCTCATCGTCTATGGTAGAACTGCCTCCTAGTTCATTACCATAACCAATGGGAAGACTAGGAGGTCCATGATAGCTTCCTTCCACATCATCATATCGAAGATGTTCTCCATGATTGTCTCTTCCGATTCGTTGAGGCACTAACATGGGTTTAGTCGTTCCTGAGCTGGTTGTAGCACGAGACCTATATCTCCATCCTTCAGGGTGTTTTGAACCATTTGATGGCTGTCTGCGATGATCCTTCCATTTGGTACTAAGTCTGTGTAAGTGAGATGAGGAATTTGCATTTCTGTGTGTCGATCTATTTCCTTTAGGTCCACTGAAATTACTTATGCTAGGGTCTTCATCCTTCCTCTGATGGTCTCTATTAGCCAAAAAGGCCGACTCTGCTATGATTGGGGGATCTAGCGAGTCCTGATGGAGAAGATTGACAACAATTCGAATGCTCCCAACTACCACCATCCTATTGGGTAAGAACCTTAACTTGGGTAAGTCTTTTCCTTTGTTTTTTTTTTTTTTTTTTTTTGGAGAGAGAGTGGTAGAGGGTTTTTCCGTGGGATTTTTTCGAAACTTTGTTCAAAAAGCTAAAGAAATTAACTCAAAGAGTATATGATTAGATGGCTTAATAAAAGTCACATCGTCGAACTTTGGTTCCATTTCATGTGCCACTTTTGCAATGGTGGTGTTAGGTCCACTCATAATGTTACTTCCTAAGGGTGGCATGTTAGAATCGAAGGCTAAGGAAATAAGGAGGTCCATCAAGAGAGGGAGTTGGTTTCTTTGAGAAACATCTTGGTTTTGAAAAGGATGGTTAGATGAAATAGCTTGGTTATCTTGGAAGGAACGATTTGAGAGTGGGTTCCTAGATACCTTAGATTTCCTATTACGAACAAAGGTCTAGTCTTTTTCAACCTTTGGAATTGCTTGCTTCGAAGGAACAGGAAAAGAGCGAGTAGACAGGTCAAGGTTAGGAAAAAAGGGGAACAAGGTTTAGGTCAAGTGAAAAAGGTCCATCATGAAGTTTACTTATAGGGCTTGGCCCACAAGAAAAGAGGCGGTTTCTATCTGAAGCAGGTCTCTTAGGTTCCCATCTTCTTCATGGGACAAGAGGAGATTCAAACAAACGTGAGGAAGCTTGATTTCTAGAGCAACTGTGATCAACATGATCATAGCAACCGCATTTCTAGCAAAAAATGGTAAGCCTTCATATTGAACATGGCAAATGTCCTCCTCTATCATAAGAGAATGAATGAGGGGGGTCACAGAATCAATTTGGCCACATAGACGAGCATATCTGCCTCTTTCCATCTTAGCAGTGAAGGAGTCGATCTTAAGGACCATCCCAATTCCTCTAACAATTTTCTTGATAAACTCATGGCCGTAGAATTTCGAGGAAAGTTTAGATATTCTTGCCTAAATAATGATCTTGTTGAAATCTGACTTAGATGGTCTAAAACGTGGTTCCCATTTTCGTATGGTAATGAAGGCATTGTTCACATACCACAAACCATTTTTTAAGACAAACAATAAGTCTTCTTCTGTTTTAAAAAAGATTAGGTAAGTGCTTTTACCCATGCTAATCATCCAGAACTCTTGACAAGCCATCCACAAACGTTTTAAATGGTCCCGAAGATGCTTGTACCCACCATGAGCTCCTATGATCCTAATAAAGATTGAGAGATTCCAAGGTTTTAACATTCGCTACTTTTCCTGTAAGGAGAAAATGATCTTACATACTCCCTCCTCAACCTAAACAATACCTTCATTACGGTTTTCGTTTTCATCCTCCTCCTTAGACTTCCTTATGTGACTACCATCGCCTGATTCATCCTCCATGGCATCAAAAAAAGTGTCTTCTCTTGAACCAGAGCAGCCTTGCATAATAGCTTTTTTAAAGTCCAAAATGTTTCCTAATGGTTTCTCGTAACTCCTCATTAAGAGAGTTTGATTCCTCAACAACAGAGGTTTGACTTTTTGATTTGGATTTCGCTTTATCCATCGAAGGTTCATCAGAATCCTTATGTTTACTTCCGTTAGCTTCTAAGGTTAGGGGTGAACACGGATTTTCTTCTCAAGCAAGCCTTATGTCTGGAGCATAGCCATCTCAAGAAGATTGTGATTTTTCTTTTTCACTTCAAACAAACCTTCTTGTTATCTCTACATGGGGACCTTTTCATCACAGAAAAATGGTACCCACAATAAAGTTTAAGCCTTGTCTATTCTCTATGTAGCTTTCACGACTCAACGAATATAGAGAGTAAAACAAAATAAAATCCTAAAAATAACAGCATAAATGAACAATTTTGTAAACTACCAATTTAATTCATGACACAATCTTAGAGTATGGATAATAGATATATGTGATATTATTTCTTATACTAGAAAACCCACTTTTACGATTATTACCATTGTGATTAGATTCTTATAAAATCCAAGGTTTTCCATATTACTATTGTGATTGGATTCTTGTAAATTCTAAGATTTTTCACAAAGGATCTTAAAAACTTTTTTTTTTAATTTGTAATAAATATCAAGATAAACCATGGAAAATTTGAAAATAAGTTAACAATTATATTTATATATTCTCAATGAAGCTTTTCAAATAAAGTACATAGGCCTTGATAAAGAAGAGTGATATATTAAAAACAGATGCCAAGGATTTAAATAAACCCTTTATCATTGTATATACTTAATAAAACTTCTAAGTTTCATAAATTATTTTATCATTATAATAAATATAATAATTAATATATTAATTATTTTAACAATACGATTTATGAGCTATTAAATAACTCATGGATGAGTTGGTTAATCATAGCGTTAAAATTATGAAGTCAATCATACAAAGCAATTATTCTATTTAAGTGGGCCACCTTTAAAAACCTTGAAATTTTAGCCCAAAGGTTTGCCTAAGGGCAAGGTCTTTGATTTGTGGTGCCTGGGGTGCGCACCATGCTTATTCTTTTGCTACAATCTTTCACAATCTATGAAAAATCTTAAAGATAGATACCAATCAAGCAACTCTAGAGAAGGGTGGCCCACCTTGTAGTTATGCTTCCAAGAAAGTCCTCATCATAACATTACGCAAAACACAAAAACTACACTAACCAAGAGGCTTTGCTGGGACAGCTGCTTCTGTAAAATTTCCAATCTGTGGGCCAATGAAGACCCACAAATGCAAGAACGAATAGGAGAAGACTGAAGAAAATGTAAAAGGTTTTCTTTAAGATTCCCCAATCTATGTGCTTCAAAATTATTATGATGCCTTGTGTCAAATGCTCTCCTCCACATGCCCGTCAAATCAATCAGGAATCCAATCAACTAATCAACAACGCCCCATTTTTCTTCCCTTGGTGGATGGAATCAAGAAGACTTACTTGCCGTCGTTCTACGATGAAACTTTCCATCATTTGCTAGGAGGATTAATTCTTTAACTTCTTATGCACGCATTTATTATCTTATTGTCTTTTACTTCCGCTTAAAATAGCGTATTATTTTAAGAAACAATTTGCTCCCACAAATTTATAAATGGACCACCCTTTCTAATGATTCTAAATATTCAAAGTAAATTTTACCAATATTGAACTGTTATTTTATACGTAGGATATTTATATGATTTGTTAAAAATGATATAATTCGGCAAAAATTTGTATCATATACAGCTTTTGGTATAGTGGTAGATGCATGGAAATCTAAAGGAGTTCATTTGCCAAGGAGACGTATTAAAGATGTGTTTACCAAAAAGATGAATTGTAACAATATAATAAGTATTTTCATGACAAATGGTACTGTTCTATGAATTTTGATAAACAAATTCTTTATAGTAAGTTCTCAAGGATACTTATTGCATGCATTATTGGATATAAATAGGCTTTATCCTATGTTTGCTTTTCCGTCTTTTCTTTTCTTTTTATTTTTTTTTATTTTCTATAAGGGAAGAAAATGAACATAATTTCTAGGAAAGAAAAAAGTGAAAGGAAAGTGAAGGGAGCATCACACTAGGAAAGACCCTTGTATGCTAGCGCAGGTGCAACTAGTGGGGCTTGTTGGATTATTAGGATGTAGCGAAAAGTACTAATATCGAATCATATAAGATACAACAAAATAATACATATAATTTAATATGAAAAATGAAAAGCTATGAGAGAAACGTAACAGAATTCTTACAAGATTCTCAAACTGCATAAGTCGAAAATATGTAGCGAAATACACAAGGACAACTATTTTTGAAGGATTTTTATTAAAAATATAGTGACACTGAACCTAGTTGCAATTAAAAATTCTCGGGTATTAAACCATCTAAAACATATTTTCCAAGCATTAAACATCTAAGAAAGCATATTAAACATCACAATTTAAAAGGAGTTGATTGAATTTTCTAGAAATCAACTTTCAATCTCGACTCAACCACTAATAACATTGCGGTTTAATGACATTTTTCCTTATCTCTTGTGAGGGGTTCGGGTTTGAATCTCTTTATGTTATAATTGGCAAAAAAAAAAAAAAAAAAAAAAAAACTTGACTCCACCACTTTCAACGATTCCAACTGATTGTAAACGCAAGATATATATTCTCAAACAAATTAACACAATCATTATGGGGTAGAATTTAGTTAAGACTTATTTTGATAGAGGACAAAACACTAAAAACTTTCATGAATCCCTTACCTGATCCTTTTCCTTGAAGATTCACTTTTGAAGTTGTTGGAACTATTTGGTTGTAACTAGAAACCAGCATTCAAAGCGAGGAAGAGAGAGAGGGAGGAAAAGGAAATATAAATAAAGTTTTATTATTAAAGGGTAGGCTTTTAAAACTTTAAAGTAGGGGAATGGGAATACCCTTAATTCCTTAAGATAATTCCAACTTACCCCTTCTTCTTATAACTTTGTTATCTTAATTTCTTTTGGGTTATTTCAAACAGCCAAGGATTGGACATTTGGAACTTAGAAGCATCTTGTGCACTCTTATCTCAAGATAATCTAATGGTGTGTAGTGGTATTCTATGAGACTGTAGTGGACATATTGTTGACGTTTCAATAAAGTTGGTGTCTATCTTTAGAATTTGTAGAAGCTTTGGCTTTACTAAAGGGGGTTAGGATGGCATGCGATGAGTCGAAGCGTTGTGGCGTCATTTAGTGGGAGGGGCATGTGTCTTTAGAAGGTGTGGCTGAATCCTGATCTCCTTTCTAGAAGCTAATTCTTGTTGATTATAATTTTTCTCTATATGCGGGTTGATGTAATTTCTAAGGTAGTCGAATTTAGGGCCGCAAATGAATCGAATCGAGATGGTACAGTATTGAGTTCAAATTCAAATTCAATTCGAAATTTAAAAGCTCAAGTTTATTTCTAGTTTGATCAAACTTAAGGTTTTAAGCTTGAATTTGGCTTGAAATAGCACTATATAATCTCGAAATAGTACTTATAATATATTTTAAATTATAAATAAAATAATATTAATACCTAAACTCAATTCAAATTTCATTAATATTTATACCCGACTTGAGCTTCATTAAACTTGTGAGCTAATCAACCTAAACATATAAAGTTTAAGTTCGACATGACAAACTATTTGATTGGTTCGAGTTTGAGTTTGATTCGAATATTCTCGAATCAAATTCAAGTAACCATCGAGTAAAATTCCAATAGTTTGTGAATTGGCTGGGTTTATTTGCACTCCTAATCTAATTTGAAGTTAAATAATGGTTTAAAGAAACTACAGTGTTTGGTTGATTATATACAAATAGATGTATATTAGTGTCTTTCATAAAGTTAGGAAAATTATTTGCTTTTATGAGAAGTTTATTTAAACTAATTATATATGATTTCAAGCTATATTTATTTATGTTGTTAATAATAACATATTAAATATCATGAATAAGTACTAATATAAATATTAATAATTATATATTTAATATTATTTTTTTCTTTTTTTTTTTCTAATAGAATCTGGTAGAATCACTGGTTCCATCGATTTTAGACTAAAGAACCACCTAAGAACCATGAAACTGGTGATTCTATAACCGATTCTAGAATTGATTTATCGATCTAATTTTGGTTTTAGAACTACCGGTAATAATTCCAATTCGATTTTCGATTTGGAATCATACCGTGCCAATTTCTAGACGATAAATCCACTCCCATCCGACACATGACCCTCGGCACCTTTGATCTTTCCTCTGAGGTCTTCTTCTTTTTTTAAATAATGAGGAAATGTAAAGGAAGTATAAAATACTTCTGTCAACAAGAATCATAATTCATCTATATAAACTATTGTGCGCATCTTCTTGGGAGAAATGGATGTAGCGACATTTTATGGTCTTATTGACAGTAACCTATCAAATTAATCATCTCATAATTAAAATAAGTATAAGTATTGAATTATTAAATCTCTCAATAATACAGTTATGGATGTGTATTAAGAGCCTATTTGATTATTTGTTTTTTATTTGTATCCAAACTTTATGTGTAAAAGTATATGATTTATAGCTATATTTTATCTGTATTTGATCCATTTGATATTTTCATGAAAACCGTTATATCTTTTTCATCTATATATATTTCTTGACAGATAATTTATTAGAAAATGTTTAAAACAAGTGTTTGCCATAAACAGCCTTTAAGGCCTGTTTGGATTGTCGGTTTTTTATCGATGTTAGTTCGGTATCAGTTTAGTATTTGTTCAGTTTGGTTAATTTATGAGCAAAACTGTCAGTTTTTCATCGGTATCATATTAATATCGATTTCGGTATCTGTTTAGCACGAAAACAACGCCAAAACGATACTAGAACAACGAACCAAAATGGACCTTAGGGTATAAAAGAAAGGATTATAAAATTTTAACATAGAAGAGAGGATTCAATTACGGCTTTGCAAGGAGGATAAAAGTTTAATAACAAGTTAATTTTTAAATTCGTTGCTAAAAATAAGGGTGTTATTCTTACATGGAAAAGAGAAATACTTTACGGCTATTTGGGACAAACCAAATATGATGTTACATAAAAAGCATTGATTATCCATACCCCATGAAAATGAATCAAAACAACTACAACGACAAGTCTCCCATTTAATAAAGCAGTGAAAGCCATAGCGAACCAGAAATTCAATAATTGCGCATACTATATATGTTTATGTCTACAAATTAAATTGAGTCATCCTCCTATCAATATGAAATTGACATTTCACCCACTGGGATTTTACCATGCCCTAAGTGACACATTGCAACAACAAACTTACCTGTCAAATCCAACATAATGATCCACCTAATTATTTACCTATTAATTCTTAAATTGCTTGTTAATAGATCCCTTAGACACTTGTTCTGCACTTCACAAGACTTACATTTTTCAATTTTGGGTATACATATAAGAAAATATTAAAAAAAAAGGTAATTTTTTTTTATTTGAAATCTTAGCAAGTGTGGCATAATACACATTACTCTATTTAAAATAGAATTATCACAAATAATTTTTTTGAGTGTACTCTAGCTCTTTTATATAGTGAGTTATTTTCCTCTTTAGAAAAACGCTTAATTAGCACATGAGGTAATAAAAATAATATAAAATGGATAAATAATCACAGATCTATATAACTAAAAAACAACTATTCACATACATTTGGAGAAATAGTTGAAATCCGCTACAAAACTAATCCGTATATGTAAATCCTTCCAACAAATTACATGCTAAACATGCAAATATTGATCATATTGTACCACTAATTATGCTATCACAGATGTTTCAAAAACATAATATATACACAAATTAAAAGTACTAAATCCTACTAATTTTTTTCTCATAAACACTGCAACAAAAGCAGCAACAAGAACTAGCCCTTTTCCTCATACTGTCGTAATTCTGCACTAATTAAACAAATTTTCACCTTTCTTTCCTCAGGAAAAATTGTTGGATTGTCCCGGATTATGATAAGGGTCAACCCCCCGCCTCATCGACGTGCACCGCCATCACCTCGGCCGGCCCTGGTGGATCTCCAACGGCATCAGAAACCTGCCTAGGTTGTTCCAGCAAGGATTGGCGACAAGTTGGGCATGAAGAATGTGAAACTAGCCAAGTATCAATACACCTAACATGAAATCCATGGTGACATTTAGGCAGGACTCTAACTTTTTCACCATCCATGAATTCCCCTAGACAAATTGGGCAATCTGTGGCGGGAATGTTGAGCCCTGAGCCGTACACCGCGACGGGGATTTGGCGCAGAGCACTCTTCTTAAGCCCTGTTGCTGCCAACCGGGCTGCAGCCTGATCAGGAGTCTCGAAGCTGAACCTCCTGCTGCATCGAAGAGCACATCGGACTATGGAGTTCAGCCCCAAGGCACATATCAGAGCACATAGCAAGGCTGCTAGGATTATGACCATGTTGGTGTCGAAATTAGCCTCATTGGTATACGTATTCCGGGCTCGATTCCCATTCACATCACTCGAATTCGACCCCGTATCGAGCAATACCCGATGCGGGTGGAGACTAATCCTAGCCATCACTATGCTCTAGGGTTTTATAACTCTCCCTGCAGAACTCTGTGTATCGTTCCAATTTTGTCGGATGTCTTTAGCCGTACAATCCCTTTCACTAAAATAGCTCACACCAAACAATATGGATATGATGAACCAAATTCACTCACCAATCCTAGTAGCTTGGTCACAAGAACTCTTGAGGATCATGCAAAAGCACTCATAATTCCATTGCTCCAACGTTTTTCGGGTTCGAATCGGACCACAAACGAGATCGAAAGTAGGAAATTCATTTCACACAAGTGGGAAACTAGAGCTAGGACTTCCTTTGTGATTTTCAGCTTTTGTATTGAAACACTACTTTTGAACACTTTTGGTTGATAATGTTTTACCTCTAGGATTTCCTAATAAATTGACAAGAGAACACACAAGTACCTTATAACACAACAATATTTTCTTCAAATTCAACACCTATGGTTTCTTGTAGCATTAAACATATACCAAACTAGGAAAAAGTATTAAATAAAAGAAAAATTAGAAAAATACTTACTAAGGTAGATACTATATTTTGTACCTAAGAAAGGGAGAAACAAAGAGGAGAGAGAGTGAATGAATTGTATTGCTCTTATCTAATGAATTGAGAAGGTGAATTTAACAGGACTTGTCTGATTTTTCTTTTTTTTTTTTGGATTTTGTTTTGGGATTTTTTTTTTTTCTTTTCTTTTTTTTTTTTTTGGCTTGAGAGAGTGAGAGAGAAAAAAAATCAAGTACTATGTGGCAGCCGTGTTATGTGTGTCTGGTTGTCTTGTCATACCACAATTATTTTGGTATATGGTATGAAGAAGGTTTATATGATGTACCTAACAGTCATGTAACAAGAATAAAAATTTTTACAGTAAAAAGATTCTTGGGAATTTGTATTTTGGTACCTGATCCTAACTTAACCACACAATTAATATATAAGAAGAATATTATTCTTAATTTTATTCTTTGGAACCATATCCTCTAAAATTCCAGCACTCTTAGTCTTTTCATGCTTAAAAGGGCAAATGATTGAATGCCTTATCTCCATATTGGCTTTAAGCCAATGCCCAGATGCCATATTGATATGGAAATCCTAAATTTCACAAATTTTTATTTAATACTCCGAAACATGTCAATTATGTTATTGAGCGTATTTTTCTATAAAAAAAAAAAAATGCACTTTGCTTGCAGAAATTATTATCCTTTCTCATCTGTAGTTTAAGTGAAATGTTATATGGGGATATGAATATGATAAATTGAGTTGAACATGATTCTTCATAAGTTTAATTGAACTCGGAAGTTCAAAACTCAAGCTGGGCTTAAGTCCAATCAATGTTAAGTTCTATAACTTAAACTCAATCTAAAGTACTAATTATTAGATTTAAACTTGGCTCAATTAAAGTTATTTATACTATACTGTTTAAGAAATTATATGATTTTTCAATTGAATTATGACATAGTTTAAACACAATTCCCATTTCATAGAATTTTATATCAATTGAAGCTTGATTTGGACTTCATTAAACTTAAAACGTCATCATGTCAATTAGCCTAATTATAAATTGAATTCAACTCAAACAAATGCCGAAGTGAACACAAGTAAGTTGTAGAAGCTGAGTTGGTTGATCTATAAAACTTGGTATATGCTTTTTTCTAATTGATGGATGTGCCAAAAAATATGCCGACATGGTAGGCGATGATTATATAATGAATTTAAAAGCCAATGGTGGTTTTGTTTGTGATAGTTAACAAGGAAGGGTTGACGTAATATTTTAAGTAAACTGACTATTTCTTTCCCCGGCACAAATATATGAACTTTTGAATACCTTTTGAGGGTAATCCTAAATTTTGTAGAATGTTCGGTCACGGTTGTCTTCTTTTGTAAAATTTCTATGATGTGCTATTTGTGTACCGTAGGAAAAGATCTCGGCAAATTTGGATCAAAGTCGTCACAGATCTTGACAAGTTCAAATTTAAAATATGTTCCACGCAGATTTCCCATGATAAAGAGACAAATCTGTAGTACTTCTTATGTGTTAAGAATAGGGCTTTGTAAGGAAAGCCTTAGATCGAGAGTTGCTTCGCTTGTAAGATAAGAAACATTTAGTGGACGTTAGCACTGCTACTTTGATACTTAAGTTAGAAAGTGTATAAGATAGTAAAATACCAATAGGATGATAAGAGAGAGAGAGAGTATACAAGTGAATATGTCTTACTAAAATGTGCTTAGGGGTATTCATAGGAGTTGATCTAGGATAGATTTGGTAAGAGTGTATATACTCAATTTTGAAGAGTATCTCCTCAAGATATAGGATAGATATGGTAAGTATATTCTATTAAATTTAGCAACTTCTTATAACTTCATATCAACTAAAAACAACAAGCAAGACAGCTTTCTATCCCAATAAAGAAGGAAAACCATTATAAAAAGGTAAGAGAATGACAAGAGGTAATTGAGTTGTTGCCAACCAGAGTAGCTCAGCGTCAACTTGTGAGACTAGTCTAGGATCCACTAAAGGTTGGCACGGGTCTAAGCAAATGGGCCCATATGACCTAATAGCTCTCCAAAACGAATCAGCATAGCTAATGGCCTGAAGAGATTAGTGTTTAAGCTCATATGACTCAACAACTCTCCAAAACCAATTAGCATAGCTAATGGCCTAAAGAGATTAGTGTTTGAGCTGTCTAGTATTAGTAACTCAAAGGAACCTCATTTAACGAGCATCAAGGACAAGACTAATATGGTGTTTCGATAGTCAAGAGCTTCTTTAGAGGTTGTATGGCTAAGCAAACAAGTAATGCAAAGGGGCCACTTGTGCTAAAATGGATAGCATTATCCAAAAGGGTCAAAGACTGAGTTAGCTAACAAGAAGCAAACTTATGTCAGTTAGTGGTCACAATGAGTGGAATCCTACTCCCTCGTGCCAAGTTGTCCAATATCATATTGGATTGGCAAGTTAGAAACATAGCTGGATAATAAGTCTCTAAACTACGTCAGGTTTTATTACCTTCTTAGTATGAAGTTAACAGGTTGTCGATAATAAAGAACATGCTGTTTGGTGGTGACCTTTGGTATATGTAGAATGTCTTTAAGACTTTACACTATAGTTTATCTAAGCGAAAGGCTTTTTAAGTAAGATAATAAAGGATGGAACTTGATGGGGATGATTCATTTGAAATTTAGTTGTATAATCTATGTGTAGGATAGGTATTAAGTTCGAGTTCATAATTTATGACATGCTTCTGTTATGTGTTAATCGTGTCAGGCATCCTTAATTGTAGGATCAATTTTAATTGAATTTGATGGTTGATATGTTACATTGGTTACACTTCTTATGACTATTTTCTCAATTCTCAAAATGTCTATATAAACTCACAAAGCCTCATTTTTCTTTTCATTTTTATTCTCCTCTCGTAATCGTATTCACTTTTCTAAGAACCATCGACCTTAAGCTTTCATCACAAACAAAAAATTTCACAACTATTCTTCAATCATGTCAAGTGGACATTCTTTTCACTCTTGTAGTTTTTCATATACACAATAAATGACAATCCACAAAATGGCTTGAGCATATATGTAAAGATGATGCTTGAGGGTTGCTCCCCCCTTGATGGTGGTGGCAGTAGGAAGTGATAATTCCTCTTATCTATGTCAATTCACTAATACCAGCAAGCAACTAATATGTATTGTGACAATCGATAGGGTAGAGTATCCCAGCAACAAAGAAGACAACTAAGTAATGGAGGCCTTTTTCATTGAAGCATGAACGATACCAATTAATCTAAGCAGATTTTCACCAGTTGAGAGATGAATCTACAAACACTTTAGTATATGTGAAATGGGCTTTTCGAAACCTCTAATCAAGAATTGCTCAGCTTAAAAGACAAGGAAAAGTCGGTGGGTGACAGAGGTTACTCGATGTAGCCAATCTAATGCTTAAATTAGCAAATGTATGAGAGAGCAAAATAAGAGCAAGATGTCTAAAGAATGAATAGATCTTACTAGAATATGCTTAGGGTAATTAATAGAAGTGGATTTATGATTGATTTAATAAGTTGACATATTTTAATTTGAAAAGTATGTCTCCATAATTTAAAAAAGCAAATTGATATGAGAAGCATATCTTCTAGATTTAGAAACTTCCCATACTATCATGCCAATTGAAAATAGTTGGCTTGTTGGCTCACCTGCCTAATAAAAGAGGGTGGCCATTTTTTTTTTTTTATGTATTATATTGCTACATATTATTTTCATATCCTTATATTTCATGAAAATTCATCATTTTCTTTTCTTTAATTTAAAAAAAAGAAAATTACTAAATTATTCTACCTTTTACTATCCCATAAGTTTTTTTTTTAATTTATGTTGTCTTGTTTATTTTATTAAGAGACTAGTCTTAGGAGTCATTAAATTGCTCAAATCCTAGTAATCAAACCATTAAAATACTTAGTGCATTATTTATTATACTTATTTTGGTGGTAAGATGATGGCACATGTTGACTAGACTGTAAAAGTTTCCTAAATTTTTATAAAATACGATTCTCAACCTTTTCCATTATTGTTTAATTTTTTCACAAGTTTTTATTATTCATTATTTTTCATTACTTTTTATTATTAATATCATCCATATCTTTTATTACTTAAAAAATATATCTTTGTATCAAAATACTATTTGCAGAAAAGATGGTGATTTTTATAGAACTGAATGAAAATGATAAACTATTGTTATATATAATATTATCTTGTCAAAACTCAAAGAGTCATAGTTTTTTTTTTTTTTCAAATATTAATGTTATACATGTATAACAATAACCATGTAAATTGTAATATAAATTATACGTTTATAATATTCTTTTAAAATCTATGCATCGTGTGAGGTTGTAATTAGTTTTTCTAATTCAAAACATCGAAAATTTATAGAAATGAAAGAAAATCATTATTAATGCCAAATAATGTAATGAAGGGAACGACTTAAAGGACAGAACGTGCACGTAACGTCCATGTCAAGCCGGTGGCTTGTAATTTTCTGAAGTATAATAGCGGCTTGAAAGCACTAGCTAGGGTCCAAGTGACATGTGAATATGCGAATTTTTTTTTTTAAAAAAAGAAAAATAATTTTCTCTGATTCCATCTGATTATTTTTGTATAAGTTTTGCAATTTATAGTACAAAAATAAATATAAAATGTAATTTTTTGAAGTAGAGGACTCGTGAACAAGCCCTACATGAGTTGATATTTCTAGTAATGTGCATAGGGAGTCGGTGTCATTTTCACTCTATGCAATCAAATAGATCTGCAAATAATTTTTATATATGCATATGTATAATTTTCAGTTTATCTATTTAGTATCTTCTCCTTTTTAATTGAAACATATCGTTCGATTACAAAAGCAAGGGAAAAAAAAAGTTGTTTTCAGCTGAAGTAAACTGTGTCAATAAATAACCACTGAAACAATGCAAGAAAATTGATATTCATAGATAAAAATTTTTCGATGAAAAACTAATCGTTATAGACAGAAATTCTACAATGAAAAAATAGTTGGATAAGTTATATTTTTACATATGAAATCAACAATAATAATTTTTACGATAGAAATTTGTCTCTAAATCTTTATTTTCTAGTAGTGAAATATGAGCTTTTATTTATAACAATATATTAAAGTTGATGCATTATAAAAATTTATGTAATAATTAATAATACAGTACATCCTATATGGTCATCAAAATAGTGATTTACTATTCACTAAAATATATGATATCGATAGAATCATATCAAATCGTATAAAACTAATGAAATAATAAATATATAGAATCGTACATCAAAATTCATAATTTTATTTAAAATATATATCTAAATAATTTCATATTCTTTTTAACTAAAAAGACATATAAAATCATAAAATTATAAAATAACCATCCATTTTTTGTACGATAATCTCGTAAACGTATGTTCAAAGACTTGCATGGTACTCGACTACTGGTGATTTGCGAAGGAAAAGGTTGTGCACATGAACATCACATGGTTCCTGCAGTTCAATTCCATGGCCGCCTGCGGCTACGTGTCATCAATTGGCCCACGTACATGACCAGTCCCTTTTACGTCGGTTTCTAAAATGGGGTCCAACAATTTGCAGATGAAAATAATTTTGGTGGAGGATCCAACTGGGAGCAGATTCCTTTGAGCTCATGAGCACTTTTACTATAACTCTCTCCTGTTTAGATATAGTGGTTTGGTTTTAACATTATTTTCAAACTCAACCAAAACTAAATCGATACAGATTTGATATCGATAAAAAACTAATAATTTTATTCATAAACTGATCAAACCGAATCAATATTAATATGTTATTAATACTGATTTGATATAGATAAAAATATGATCACTCACCAAATAAATATATGACTTTATTGGGTCGATAACGTGAGAATTAGTTAGAAGCAGCAAAAAGGTTTAAGGGTCCTTTTCCAGCTTCTATCGTGTACTTAGGCGTGTACATGGGTATAGCACTTGATCTAGAATAAAATTCACCTTTTGTTGTGTCTGAATGAGGAAGCTAGATAATCACTTTTTACAATTCAAATGGCCAATATTTTTAAAAGATTAGGAAAAGAAGAAAATAATAAATAACTACCTATGTGCATGTGGTGAGAATTTGCTGGTCATAATTAATTAGGTCCAAGTACGGGCTCTTTTCTCGTGGTAGGAATAGGATCAACTATGCTATAGGTTTTGGATAAGTTTGGAGTATTGGATATTGATAAATAAGGCAAAGTCGACCTCGTAGGGTTTTAGAAATGATCGATCTTCATAAGTAAGGAGACTATCATCCCAAGAACCAAAACGACGCTCAGAACTTGGACTCTAGAATCCTTCCACAATTATTGAAAAAAAACCTCCAAGATATGTTAAAGTTAATACTACAATCATCTGATCTAAAAATTAAGTATATAGCTATGATATGGATTATTATATTTATATCATAAGATTTTTCTTCATTTGTGAACTGGAACTTTGATTTTTTTTTTTTTCTTTTTGTTAAGGTTCATTATGTGGATGATTTAATTTTAATGGGTTGTAATGAGTATGCATAGATTAGAACTCAAGACCTGCTCTAATACTATGTTAAGATTAACACTATAATTATCTAATCTAAAATTTAAATTTATAAATATGATGACAGCTTTTATATTTATGTTATAACAAGATACGTGCCACACTCTCAAAGTTTAGATTTATGAGCTTCGAAAAAAGCCACACCTTAAATGTCAGACTCGTGGTTGTATTAAGGATTTATACGTTTAAAAATGGTACCCAGGGTATATTAAGGATTTGAACTTTTGAAGTCTAAACCTATGATTGTCTTAAGGATTCACACTAACAAAACTCAAATCCGCGGGATCGCTAAGAAAAGTTACGCACCTATCTTTTTAAGATGCGGTTTTATTATGTTCAGCCGTTTGGTATCTAAAATAAGGTTAGGTAAATTCTATTATTATCCTTCGTTCTCTATTAACTATATTTTAGTAAATTAATCTGTATAAATTATTAGTGTGCTTATGCATTAATCTGTTAATAATAATTTTTTATTTGACTTCATTTTATGTTTTAATAGTGATAATCATTTGGTTTTGATAACGAATGTCCCAACCGTTAAGCTAAACTAGAATCTTTTATTTTGTATGCCAGTCTTCTCTCTCTCTCTCTCTCTCTATAAAGACTCAACATATCCAATTTCTCATATTAGACACATCAAGTCTTCCAGTCACGTATAATACTTAAGTACTACATGTAAAGCCATAAGAAAAAGGAGTTGTTTATATAGATTGCCTATTTAACCTGTTTAGATACAAAGCTTTATCAAAAGACTGCTTATCAAGAAGTAGTTACTTTAATATAACAATACATAGATACCAATAACTTAGTATCTTGCAGTTTACAAAATCATATATTACATACATACTAAGAAAGCTTAAATATTTTATAATACAAACTTAGACTTATGCGTAAGCCATGTCTATACTATTACAATTCAAAAACAAAACTTGGTTTGGTCTCTCTTGTAAAGAAAACGACAAGGTTGGTCCAGGAATCTTAATCATCACATTCATCCAAAAAGTCCTCAAGGTCTGTCTCATAGCCCAAAGAATCATGAAACTCGTCTTCATCAATACCTGAAAGAGATAAAAGTGAGCTAAAGGTCTAGTACACAATAACAAAAATAAATATGATATGACATACACTCATGAATTGATGCAAGGCAACAATCATAAATTACTTCTCTTTATTTAAGCCAACAAAGCAATACCGTAGTATTCAAACTCCAATTGCAATCGTGGGGAATCTAGGGTCCTGAGTAATCACAACTACTCAAAAGGTTAATATAAGTAGTCCAAATACTTATATCTCTCATATAATCTCATAAAGAAAAAGTAATTTCATCTAGGATTTACAGTCATTACTCAACTTAATCTATAATATTATCTAGTTTAATCATCCCCATAAAACGTAAACTAAATTATATTATATCATTTTAAGAGTAAGAAAATGTTACACCGATATTATACTCTCTATTAATTACCTGCTGAGCCACTAATGAAAATCATTGCATCATGACTAAAGTGGCTTCGGCGCTTAAACTGCCATGTTAATGTCATTAACAGGGTTGCTACTCCCCGGACCAGATTCAACAGTGAAAGCACAACCGATACGATCACTTTTTAAATCTTCTTTAGTTAAGATAAATTCAAAATATGCCTATCCTAAGCAAACAACATCCATGTTACTATGTATCTTATAAATAGATTTACTAAGCAAAAGACCGGTATTCGAAGTCAGTTTAGTATAAGAATCTATCAAAGAAACCATTTCATATAAAATATTGTTAAGTTACAATTATACACTAATTCCTTAACCCTTCTCAAACTCAAGAAATGGTCAAATCAACACATAATTCATATTCACACACACAACATATGTATATATATATTTATCACATTTCAAACAACTACCTATCAACATCACAATGTCTTAATTGAATATTAACTTCTTCACACTTAACAAATTCAAATAGGAACTTATAAAAGAATAACTTAACATATATACATACCATAGGGTTATATAGGCTTCCTACTTTATCACAAAACCAAGCAACAAATAAGGAAATATATATCAAGGAATAAAATTATATCAAACAAATTTAATTAATTTTTTTTATATATAAAATAGGGCAAACTCATGGTGTATAATCACACAAGGGGTGGTATAAGCTTGCATGAGCATAAGCATGCCCGTGTTAGAGGAAAGATGATGATTTTTAGAGAAGAATTTTCTTTTCTAATTCGTTTTTATATCCCATTGAACATGGGTATTTATATATAAATTTTTTATCTAATTTAGGAATGTATATAAAAATAAAATACAAACTTTTTATAAACAAGCTAAATCAAATCTCCTGGAATCAAGCTAGTCAACATAAATCAAATCTCCTAGAATCAAGCTAGTCAACATAAATCAAATCTCCCATAATCAAGCTAGTCAACACTCCCCCTCAAGTTGGTGCAAAGATGTCACACATGCCCAACTTGCAAACTAGTGTATGAAAAATCTGATTGTTGAGACCCTTTGTGAACACATCAGCGAGCTGCTTTTCTGATGACACATGAGACAAATTTAAGATGTCACTTGTGATTTTTTTCCTTGATGAAGTGTCGATCAATTTCAATGTATTTTGTTCGATCATACTGAACTGGATTATGAGCTATACTGATGGCGGCCTTGTTATCATAATACAAGGACAGTTTCCCTTGTTCAGACAATCTCAATTCTTCTAATAATTTTTTAAGCCAAAGGAGTTTACAAAAACCCTGAGCCATAGCCTTGTATTTAGCTTCTACACTTGATCTGGCTACTATAATTTGCTTCTTGCTTCTCCAAGTAACTAAGTTCCTTTCTACAAGCGTACAGTAAACCAGATGTAGATCTTCTGTCATCTAGAGATCCAGCTCAATCTACATCTGTAAAAGCTTCTATCTGGAGGTGAATGTTTGGAGAAGAGCAACCTTTCCCTGGAGTAAACTTAATATCGCAAAATACGAAAGACAACTTGCATATGAGAATCTCGAAGATCATGCATGATTGACTCACCAAGTTAACTACATAGGCTATGTTTGGTCTAGTATGAGAGAGATAAATGAGTCTTCCAACCAACCTCTGGTATCTTTCCTTATCAATGGATTTTCTACTCCTGCCTGCATCTTGTGATTACTATAAATGGGCGATTCGGCTGGTTTACAACCTGTCATGCCAGTCTCCTTTAAGAGATCCAAGGATGTACTTCCTTTGAGAAATAAAGATTCCTTTTCTTGATCTGGCAACCTCAATTCCTAAGAAGTACTGCAATTTTCCTAGATCTTTGATTTCAAATTCTTATGCCAACAACTTCTTCAATCGGGCTTTTCTCTCTATCATCTTTGTCGTTATATATCATCCACATAAACAATTAGAAGAGTAAGTTTACCCTTTGTTTTTATGAAGAGAGTATGATCAGCATTGCTTTGTTGGAGCTAAAGGAGAATCATGTCTTTGCTGAATCTATCAAACCAAGCTCTAGGGGACTGTTTTAGTCCATACAAAGGCTTCTTCAGTTTACATACCTTCCTTGACTTTGTTTATTTTCATAAACGGGAGGGATCTTTTACACTTCTCTTCCAAGTCCCCATGAAGAAAGCATTCTTCAATCAAACTGTTGTAAGTCCTAATCAAGATTAGCTGCATAGGATAACAAGATTCTAATAAAGTTCATTTTAGCAACAGGGGCAAATGTCTCTTGGTTATCCACTCCATAAGTTTGAGTGAATCCTTTATCCACTAATCTAGCTTTAAATCTCTCAATTGAACCATAAGCTTTATGCTTTTCATTGAAGACCCATTTACAGCCAACCAATTTCTTATCTGGTAGAGGAGTAACAAGTTCCCAAGTCTCATTTTTGGACGAAGCCTTCATCTCTTCAATCATAGCTTGCTTCTACTCAGGATCTATGAAAGCTTCCCTCCAATTCCGTGGAATAGACACAAAGGAAATAGACAAAGCAAAAACTCTATAGGAAGGAGACAAGGAATCATAGGAGACAAAGTTAGACAGAGGATGTTTAGTACACGATCTGACTCCTTTCCTGTGAGCAATAGGCAAATCTAACTCATTAAGAAAGGTGGATAACTCACCAGTAGAGGAGGGCTCTGTAGATTGCATGATGGCTTCTTCTGCCTTGTTTCTATTAGAATCCCTCAACAAATTAGGTCTATCCAAACGCCCAATAGTCTTCCCCTGAACTCTTTCCCTAATTTCACTCTCCCTTATGTCATCAAGAGGTCCCACAATCATGGGACTAGGAAAAATTACCTCTTCCTTCTCATTACTCTCCCCCTGAAGAGGTTATGAGGGATTATTGCTAAAATAGGGTTCAAAATCTCGAAAGGTAACATCATACTGATAAAAAATCTCCTAGAGGGAGGATGATAGGATTTGCAACCTTTTTGTGTAGGAGAATACCCAATGAACACACATTTAAGAGCTCTAGGGTTAAGTTTCCCAGCATTTCTAGTGTGGACAAAACAGACACAACCAAACACCTTTTGAGGAACAGTATATTCATTCTTACCTTTTAAAGCTTCTAGAGGACTCTGAAAATCAAGATTTTTAAGTGGCATTCTGTTGATAAGATAGGCAGCCACTAGAATAGCATCACCCCAATAAGGTTTTGGCAAATTCATTGTGAACATAAGAGATGTGGCCACTTCTAACTAATGTCTGTTTTTCCTTTCTACAACCCAATTTTGTGCACTAGCGTAAGGACAACTAGTTTGATGTATTATCCCATTGGACTCTAAATGAGCACCAAAGTTTTTATTCATGTATTCTGTGCCATTGTCTGTTCTTAGGATTTTTATCTTGGTATCAAATTGAGTGCAAATCATCTTGTGAAATAACTGAAAGCAAGAGAAAACTTCACTTTTGGCCTTTAACAAATATACCCAAGTCATTCTTGTGCAACAATCAATAAAAGTAACAAACCATCGACTACCAGACAAAGAGATTGTTTGTGTAGGACCCCAAACATCAAAATAGATAGTCATAAAAAAATAGTACTTTTATTATTATTTAAAAGATAAGAGTTTCTAATGTACTTGGTATACTCACAAACATCACAAAACAAAGATTCCAACTGAGTTTTCAAGAAAAGACTAGAATATTACTTCTTTAACACAAAAAATGATGGATGCTCTAACTATCTATGCCACTGCAAAATTTCTTGGTTTACATCCTTATTATCTCCATAAAAGCTTGACCAGAGTCTTTAGTCTCATCAAACATGTACAAGCCATCATTCAATCTACCACTGCCAATCCTCTTCTGGTTTGAAGATCCTAAAAAACACAATGATTAAGGAAGAACACAATTTTACAGTTTAGGTTTTTAGTGATGGAACTAACAGATAAAAGATTAACAGGAAAGCCAGGTATGTGGAGAACGGATAAGAGTTTAATATCAGGTGTACAAATAATGGAACCTGTTCCTGAGACAGAGGTTAAGGAGCCATTGGTTATTCTGACATTCTCCTCTTTAAGACATGAAGAGTAATTTTGAAGGTTTTTAGAAGAGCTTGTCATGTGTCTATTCGCATCAAAATCAATAACCCAAGAATTAAGGGAAGCTGTAAAAGCTGTACCTGATTGCACATGATTGGTTATAGCAATGGTAGAGGAGTCAAGTTTGGTTAGGAGGCGATGGAGATGCTGACTTTCTTCAGAAGACAAAATTTCTCTTGAGCCTGTCTCCTTGGATGTCTCGACCATTTTTGCCACAATTGCTCGAGCCCTTGATGAATTGATTCGCTTTCCTCCACGACCTCTAGTTGGTCGACCATGTAGTTTCCAAGAAGTCTCCTTTGTATGCCTTGGCTTCCCACAGTAGTCACAGTGCAAGTGATCTTTATCAAAAAGAATTATTTTTGGTTGCTCATGAGAGACAGCTAACCCTGACTTCTCGATTGGTGCTTGGTAAAGCATGACACCCCGTTGGCTTTCTTCCTGTTGAACATGAGAGTATGCATCCTCAAGAGAAGGAAAAGGAATTTTACCGAGAATTTAACCTTGATCTGATCATACTCTAGGTTCAAACCAGCCAAAAAATCATAAAGCCGCTCCTTTTCAACCAGCTTTTGAAAATGTACTGCATCTTGGTACAATGTGCTTAGAGATCCCGATAATAATCTATCTCTTGCCATAATCCACTTAATTCAAAATAATAATCAATGATTGTCAACTCACTTTGTTTCATGCCATGGATGTCAACTCACTTTGTTTCATGCCATGGATTTTATTTCGAATTTCAAATATCTGAGCATCATTTCCTTTGCGACAATAAGTGCATTTAGCTGAGTTCCAGATTTTCTTTGCAATATCAAGTAATAAATATTGTTTGGAAATTCGGGAATGCATAGTATTCAAAAGCCATATCATAACAACTGAGTTTTCAGAATCCCATTGAGCATACGTAACATCTGATACGTTAAGTGGTTTTTTATCTCCAGTAATATAGCCCAACAACTTTCTAGATTTAATAAAAAGCAAACAAGCCTGTGACCAGGCAAGATATGTACCAACCCCATCTAATTTAATAGCACTGATCTGTGAGAGGGAGCTATTCTTTATTGCCTTAGTGTCTTCCATGAGAAAGAAACAAAAAACAACCAAAGGAAAGTTGCTGACGTAAAAAATGAGGGAGGAAACTCGACCTCTCTTGAGAATGGAAAGAAGAATCGGAAAAGAAAAGAGAACCACAACCCTAATGCTACGAAGGGAGTAAAATACTCACCTTAGACGACAGCGATGCTATGATATGAAGATGATTTTTAGAGAAGAATTTTCTTTTCTAATTCATTTTTACATTCCATTGAACATGGGCACTTATATACAAATTTCGTATCTAATTTAGGAAAGTATATAAAAGTAAAATACGAACTTTCTATAAATGAGCTAAATCAAATCTCCTAGAATCAAGCTAGTCAACATAAATCAAATCTCCTAGAATCAAGCTAGTCAACAAAAGAAAACAAAAATTTTCATCAGAGGCTAGTAAAGGGCCTTGTACACCCGTACAAGTGGAAATTGTGACAATTAGAGCCTAGTAAGGGCGTTTCTACAGCTATACAAGCCAAAATCGCCACAATCCGAGGCCTATAAGGTCTCCTGCACGCCCGTGTATGTGAAAAACAACACTACCTGAAGTTTGTAAGGCCCCGTGCATGCCCTTACAAGTTAGCTTATAAGGGGTTACGAAATCCCCTGATTTTCAAACCTCATTTTATCTTCTTTTTTACACATCCTACATCACTCTAAACACTACAAAAACATTATACAACTTATCACATGCACTTAGCAACTCAAAACATATATGAACTTCACTTCTCAATATCAAACAACTCTCACCACATCACTTAACATAAATCAAATCCTTCATCTCCAACTTTCGTCAACTCATGCATAACTCATAACAACTCCTACACATACTATAACTTATCTACCACAACTCATCTATCCCCAAACACTTCAACACTTCCATATACTTGTTCAACACACTCTAAAACACATTTATCTCTATTGATTACCATGAATCATCAAACAACTTCATATAAAAAATCCATTCATCTACTCAAACACTTACACTACCACCACAAGCTAGTCATCACAATATCAATAGCTCATGTAACACCATAATCTTACTTAGATTACTAACATAACCTACAAATCCCCAAGAAATCCTTATAACATAAAATTCCACATTCTTGGAAAAATTTAAACAAATAAATAATCACATAAACTAACAAATCATTACCTTATATCACTTGTACTTGTGAATTTAATCTTGACGCTAGCCTTAGGAGGATTGTTTGAGACAAATGGAAGAAGAAAATTGGATTGTTGTTGTTGTTATTGGTATCGGTTTGGAAGGTCTATTTTTAGTAGGGGTGTTCATGATTTGGTTAACCGGTCTGTGGCCCTATTTTTTGATCCTAACAGTAATAATCGGATTTTCAATATCCTGATCCTAAACCAATCCATTATGAACGGTTAACCATTTTTTTTTTGTTATTTTTTTCGGTTTTTAACCATTTAACATAATGATTGTGTAACTTTCGCAGTTAACCATATTTTTCAATATCCACAAAAAAATTAGTATTTTTTTGTATAATTATATTAAAAACTATAAATTAAGAATATAAGACATACAAAATAGTTATTAATATATCGATGCCATCAAGATAATCATCATAATAGCCTTTTACTCATGTGTTCTTATCAACCTTGATCAATTGAGCTCAATACAAAATCTCAATCAAACACCACTATTCTAATTTTCAAACATATATGCATTTGTTTCTTCTTATTTGAATCATTCATTTTAACATAATTCATATTGATAACACTAAAAAAATAATTATATGGGTATATTATAAATTATATATATTTACAATTACGGAGCGGTTAACCGAATCCATCGGTTTCTAAAATCTAAAAACCGAAGCCGAAACCAAAAACCGAAAAATTAAAAATACTAATCCTAAACCGAAACCAATGGATCGGTTAATCGTTTTTTTTGGATTGGTTTCCCGATTTTGGTTTAGTTATCCTAAACATTCGGCTTTTTTGCACACCCCTAATTGTTAGAGTATATTTTGGCTTTATAATTTGTCAAAAGTGAGTTTGATATTATCCTATATTTGTTGGCTTTGAGACAGTTAATACTTAGAAAAAAAAGGCTTGGGCTTGGGGCTTGGGGCTTGATTTAAGGCTTTGTTTTGAGCTAAAAATAACTTAAAAATATGCTATATTTGGTTTGGCTTCAATTTGCATGATATGAGTTAAATTTTTATCAAACTGGCAATATTATGCAATACAAACACCTAGTCATCCTAGCATATTAAATTCTAACTGCATAATTTATCAACTAAATTATATTATCTCACCATAGTTTATTAACTAGTTATTTACCATAATGTCTATATTTCAACTAAACATAACATATATTAATTTTACACTAACACATTAAATTCTCATTAACTAAACTCTTAACAAAATTCATAATTTAATTAAATCAGCATATATATAATTAATCGATTATGCATTGAAATTCTTGGTTATTTCACTCTTTCTCTCTCTCTCTCTTGGTACCTTATCCCCAAGTCCCACTAAAAAACACACTTTAGTGTTTCATAGTAGTTATTTAACACAATATCAATAAATATTAGTTATCATTAGGTGTAATTGGATAACCTCGTCATACAAGGTAACCACTTGGATCCTGCTCGACCAGATAAGGTCCGGGTGGGTACCAAGGGCCACAAGGTAGAGTATAAGTATAAATTTTTTAGAACCTACTTTTACAAAGTAGGGTATGAGTATGAGGTCTTCAGACCCTATATCTACCCTAAAACCTGTACGATACTGTATCAAATACAGTTTCTAGGGTATCACGTATCCACCCTGTTAATTATTATATAATAATATTAATATATAATAAATAAATAATGATATTCAATATTTTATTTTACAACCACTTATTTTCAAAATTATTCTTTGTAGACTATATTTTAGAAAGTTTTATTATGGAAGGATTTATACTATTATATTTAGAATGACTTGTTGACTTCATCTAATTATGCTCTTTTGATTTTAAACTCTATGTATAGGCGCAAAAATTACTAGCCAGTAAATCGGATGCGTATGTAGCAAATATACTGGTGAGACCAGCTCAATCTATAGGGAACTAATGATTAATTACTAGGTATTTGAATTTTTTCCTAAGCTGAGCTATCAAAAATCATATTTTAAGTTAATCTATCAAATTGTGATTTAACTAAGAACTAACTAATGAGTTAATTTGAATACTTCAAACTGTATGCTCTATCAATACAAATGAGGGTTTAGAGTTTAAGAGATGCTAAAAACAAATAAGAAAAATGCACTTATAATTTCATTTGAATTGGATCGATGCCTCAATTGATATTGAAACTGATTACTTGGGATTTAACCAAACTCACTAGAACTCTCTCACCTCTCGAAGTAGCAAAATTCTAATTACAGCATAAATCATCTTGCCAAGGTAATTTATTTATAATTATCATGTAAATAGTAATCTGCTCACACCAAAAATACTATTCCAGTTAAAATTACAAATCAAGCACTACTAAGTGACCCAAAATTGTAATTGAAACCGCATAAACACATGATTTTTCTCAAAACTTGAATATCTCTATGACAAATCTTTTCAAAAAACCCAAGATATGCTTGTATACAATTTTGAATTCCTTCCGGGTATCTCTAATCCTATCTATCTAATTAGTGTTGGCCAATTACAAATCAAATAGACTACAACCAACAATAGTTAAATTTCTAAATAATCAAATATCAACATCAAAATAAGCTAAATGATCCAATTCATCTAATCCATCAATGCATATTCACAAATCAATTAAGCATGGCATCTCAAACATACAATCAAGCAATCAACATAACAAAACAATGATAGAAAACACATCAGTAGAAATTTTATTCATCAAAGTATTGTCTTCAAATCCATCAACCCAATGAATTGGGCATTGCTTAATTGCATGCAAAACCCTAAAATCACCTCCAAATGTTTCTAGATCAATAAGGTTCTAGTACCCTATGATTGAATCACACACACACACATACACATATTGATAATTCTCTCTTGCCTAAGGTTTTTCAAAAATCTCTCTATCTCCCCTCTCTTTCTCAGATCTGTCGTCCTAACCTTATAGAATAACCATTGGAATTTTAGCAGACAGATCGCATTCGGGCCGTTACACATTGTACATCGGCGGTGCACATTTCAGATCAACTGATGTTCCTTGAAGATATTGGATTTTTGAGAGCATCGATAGACTTTACGTCAACTTAAGGCCAGCGGCTTTGATTTCCCAATAGCTAGTGTTCGTTGGATAAGAAAAGTGTCCATAATGTTTTGTGCCACCGGTGTGGAACCGGTGTAATAACGGTGTTGGTTTATGCTGGTGTGAACGCGGTGGCATAGATCTGCAGATGCCAGTATAAGTTGAAAATATGAAAACTAATGAAATCCTTCTTGTTGGCAGTATAGCATCCAGTGTTAAAGGTTTACAATCTATGGATACTTAACACCGCCTCAATACCGACGGTGTAGATCTGCAGATGGCTAACGTATAGTTGTAGAATTGAAGGCTGTCGAACTCTGTTTTGAAAGCCGGCGATGTTGCTCTTTTTTTAGCCGGTGTTGAATGTCCTCATGAAAACTGTGGGCTTTGCCTCTATTTTTGCCAGCTTAAATCGTTGTTATCTCCAAAATTGATCAAACTCCTCTAATTTGCTTTTATTTGCATGATAAGTCCTTCAATGACCTAAAATATCAAAATATTCATACTTAAGTACCAATTCCATTTTATTTCTATAAAATCTATAATAGTTAGATATGATTTGATCATTGAGAAGTGAGTAAAATATGAGTTTATCACTTGTTATTTTTATTTTTATTTTTATAGAACTATGGTTGTACGTACATACGTACATACGTACTTGAACTCCTAATTTATATAGAGATATTGTTTATATTATAATACTAATTAATATATAGAAGTAGCTCCAAAGTTTTTCATTTTTGAATTTTGTGTAAGTTTTATTATTCTGTTTAATATCACAAAAATAGGTTCCATAAGTATTTTTTGTAGGTTTTAACTTTCACACATAAATAGATTTTATATATTATAGAACTTGTGCTATTAACAAATTACTTTTTAAATTTCTTTATATATGTTATTTTATATTGAATGTATGAAAATAAGATAATGTTACATATTACATAAAATCATATAAAAAACTATATACTTGATGTTTTAAAAAAGAAAGAAAAAAATATAAAGATTTTATACAAATGGAAAAAATTACAAGCTTCACATGGTACCTTGTACCTTATAGATTTTACAGGGCACAAGGAACAGAGTGGATACAAGGAGCCACAAGATAGGCTTCGGGAACGAAATTCAATACCTTATAACTTATAAGATAGCATACTGGTAATTCTTCATACTCCACCCACCCATTATCCACTCTTCCCTAGTTATCATTAAAATTATGGTCATTTTTGGTATTTCTTGTTTAGTGCTTTTACTTAATTGATATTATTTTCTATTAACCAATGTATCTCTTAATCAAAACAAAAGTATTTTGGCAAATCAAATAAAAGAAATTACTTTGATTACAAATTTTGTGGGGGTAATAAATAAGGTAAATTATATTAGAAAGTATTAATATTTTAGGGTAAATATATTTAATGTATCAATATTTTAAGTGATTAAAAAGAGAAGTTAATGTTTCGTAAAATTCGTTTAAGGTATTACTGTTTAAAAAAATTGTTATTAATTTTCCTCAATTTTTTTTAATGGTCCATTATAAATGTATTGTTTATAAAAAAAAAAAAAAACTATCTTATTTGAATCTTATCTATCTCTATTTCATTATTACGATGGATGTGGTAATTAGAGTATGAGAATTTGGATGCGAACACTCACAAAATTTGAAGATAAAAGGCTTAAAATATGTATTTTATAAATTGGAAAAACTTAATTGGTATTTTTATGAAAAAGACTAAAGTAAAAGTCATATAAGATAAATTTTACAGGAATTTGTTGGGTATTTAATTTTTAAAAGGTTGCATATGTGTCCATATTTTAATATTTTTAGTGTCATTTTCATGACAAATACAACTTGACCGGATGACAAAAATGGTTTGATATAGAGCCAGTAAATAGGGGGCAATGAAAAACATCAAACAAACAGTATCATAAGGTGTATTGTGGATGATTCTGGAAAATCCTAGAATTGAGGGTTTAAGAAACCGAGGCTGGAAATTACTTTTTAAGCTTCATATGTTTGGTTTGTTCTAATGAAAATTGAATAATTACATGTTTTTTTTTTCTTAATGCAGATGTGTTTAATGGAGAGATAAATTGGTAAACCTTCGATTCAGCTTATGGCAAATCAAACTTTCGTAAAAGCTGCACCAATTTTAATGTCCATCATAATTGGAATATCAAGAGTAATTTCCAATAAAAATCTAATTTATCATTAACCGAATGGGATGTGTTTTTCAAATTAGATTTCATTAAACTTGTCTATCCTGTTTATGTGTGGTTGTAATATCGTATCATGTATCGTTCAAAGTGAATTTTGAGTTCTATCTTTTACTAAAAGGTACACTATGGTTTGGTTGGATCATGGGATTGGGTTTGGCTTTGGTGGCAGTGGTATTGGCAAACATTCCCGAAGAATTTGGTTGGTTTTTATGAGATTTCGTTGAGGTAAAGCTTGCTATGAAGATTACACTATGTTTTCAAGCTCCAATGTCGTTGTCCTTTGATCTCAAAGTCCTTAATGATTGATTCAAGTGATTGTTGACGATGAATCCCTTGTTAAGCCTTATGTCTTTTCACCTATTATGTTTTATTCATCTTTCGCTTTGTTTTTTTTTTTTTTTTGCCTTTTTTATTTTAACATTTTCTTAGATCAATTCAAACCACGTGTTTAACAAAAAGATGGAAATATGAATATATATATATCCCTCATAAAAAATTAATTAGCTAACAATTTCTTATAAAATCGAAATTATTTATCATTTAATTTATTTATATTTTCTAAAATACAAATTGAATTTTCCTTTTAAAATGCATAAAATACATTTTTTTAATCTTTTTTCTTTTCAAAAGTAAGTGAATTTTCACTTCACAATTCTTAACCTCCAAGGACCATTTTCATCATAATTATGAAATTAAAATTGATTAAAGCCATATAAGATAGTCTTCCAAACACCAAAAAGACTTCAAATAGAGATAGTTCATTCACAAAATAGATATAAATAAGATATGAATAAAATACAAATAATAATAATGAAGAAAAAAATAAATAAAAATACAATTTAAACAAGCAATGGTATTAAATAATGCTACAAGTCGCATCATAGGATAATGGGGTATAGATAGTGATTTGTTGCAATTAAAGGTGGTTTCAATCATATATAATGCATGCTACTTTGCATATATGTACAAGAGCCTCCTTGTCATTTCATCAATCAATGCTAGATAGGAATTTTACGTCTCATCGGAAAATTGCCGACACCACCATGTCATAAGCACTAATCACCTGGGATCAATACGAAATTTTTTTTCCCTGGATTTTGAGCAATTAGCTCGTGTTAAATTTAGTTTGATTGAGCTAATAGAGAATGAATCTTCTGAAATCGAGCATATTATTGTCGTATCTGTTTAACTAAAGGCTAGTGCCATCAATATGCTCTAGTTATATAGACAATCTTTTTGGTGCATCTTCTACACCTAGGTTTTCTAGCAGCCTGGATCAATGGAGTAATTATTAGGCCTTCATGAACTATTGGGTATTCCTAGATCTTTTATTACAAAAATAAGGGAAATTGAAATTATATTATTCCAAAAAATATTAAATTAGGATCGGATACGTATGGAAAATTCTACGATCCCATCATTAATTTTGATGGGATTTATCCTGTTACTATCTAATAACTTATACCATACCTAACTATGATCGAATCGCTAAAATAGTTAATATTCCAATTATTATATTTATTTTAATGGTTAATTAATTGATTGAACAGTTCCGTTAACATGATCGTAGAAACTCCTAATAGATATGGTAAAGCAATTAAAAACTTTCTGTTCCAAACAACATGGTTTACGCACACTTCCTCTATTCAAAATGAGAAAAGACTCTTAAGGAAGTTTTACAAATTAATTTTTGGCTTATCATTGAATGAATAATTACAAAAAAAAAAAAAAAAATTGCAATAAGGGGTTTTATTGTATGCTTATCAAAATTATGACTAACTATTGAATGATATATTCTAGATACCTCTTAAATAATATTCTTTTTTTAACTGTTAATTCTCATATATTTTACCCATAAAAAGTGACGCAGCCAGTTAGCATGGATAAACAAGAACACTCACCGAATGTTCTAAAACACACACAATTGCAGTAGATGCAATCTCAAAGAGAAAAACTTTCAAATCAGGATTTAAAAGTATATAAAATGTTTTGAATACAAAGATAAGTTTTTTAAGGTTATTGATACTATTACATAGAAAACCTAAGAGATAAACAAGAGACAAAACATACAAGATAAGTTGGCAAAGTAGGCCAGCTCAAAGCTGGCGGTGTAGGTCGGCGGCATAAAATTGTAGCCAGCCTAAGGCCGACGGTGTAGAGTGCCTAGCGCTACTTCCCTCTCTACTTATTAGACAATTCTATTTTATTCAAATTATATCTACTATATCATTTGCATCATTCTCGCCTACCTGCAAAGAACTCGACCACAAGTTCTCTTCTAGATATAATGAAGAACCATTGGGGTGAAACGGGAAAAGATCAGCCACATTAAAAGCCTTGGAAATACCCACGCTATTAAAAGGACCAATCACATATGCATTGTCATCGATCTTCCTCATGATCTAATAGATACATGGCTACAACTTGTTGTACTTGCCCACTAGAAATCACTCCTTCCTCAAGGATATCATCATCTGATCTCTTACCTCAAGCAACTATTTCTTTCAATGTATGTCTATCACTTCCTTGTACATGGCAGTGGCTTCTTCAATTCTTCTATTTACTTCAACTATAGTAGCCTACTAGTGCTCAGCTATGTTCTTGGAAGCTATATTAGTCTCAAGTGTCTTAGGCAGCTTGATTAAGTCTAATGTATGCTATGGTGTCTTGGTGTAGACTACAGAGAATGGTGACTTCCCTCTGGTCCTATGAATAGTGTTGTTGTAGGCGAACTCTACTTGGGTTAAAGCCATATCCCATAGTCTTGGCTTTTCCCCATATATACTATTGATTAAATTACCAAGAGTCCTAATGGCCACTTCCGTCTATCCATCTATCTATGGATGAGCTTACTGTTATAATATAAGTAGAATAAAATATCTGCCATAAGATCCTTAGAAGTGACAAGAAATTTATTGTCCCTGTCTGAAGTAATGGATTTAGGAACTCCATGAAGGCGTACCACTTCTCTAAAGAACAACTTCGCAATTGCTTGCGCATCTGCAGTTTTGCTACATGGAATAAAGTGAGCCATTTTTAGAACCTGTCAATAACAACAAACACTGATTCAACACCTTGTCGAGTACAAAGCAAACCTAATATGAAGTCCATAGAGAGGTCTCCCCAAATGTTCTCAGGAACTAGCAGTGGTGTGTACAACCCAGTACTCTAAGACTGCCCCTTGGATATTTGACAAATATAGCATCTCTACATAATTCTGCTGACATCCCGCCTCAAATGTAGCCAATAAAACCTGTCAACTACTACTGCTATGGTTTTGTCTCTCCAAAGTGCCTAGCTAATGCATCACCATGCAGATCTCTAATTAATTTTTCTCTTAGAGAAGATTCAAGGATACACAATTGGTTCCCTTTCATCAAGTAACCCTCATGAACATGAAACTCACCATAAGGTTCTTTTGCAATGCATTTCTCCTAGATCTCCTTGAAGTTGATATCATCCTCATATAGCTCCTTCAAATGCTCAAATCAAATAACCTCATTGCTCATTGTCACTAGAAAATTAACTTTTTTGCCCAAAGTATCAGCCACCTTGCTCCGTACCTCAAACTTATGCTAAAATTTAAATGGAAACTTTTGTAGGAATTGGATCTATCTAGTATGCATGTTTTCGCTAATTCGGGTATGATTGCTCAAATGCTTTAGAGCGCCACAATCTAAGTAGAGAATGTATTCTTTCCTAATTAGATAATGCTCCTAGATCCTCATTGCTCTCACAACAGAGTAGAATTCCTTATCATAAGTAGACCAACTCACCCTGGATGAACAAAGTTTTTCATTAAAGAAAGCTAGTGGCCTCTTTTCCTGTGACAATATAGCTCTAATGCCTACTCCACTAGCATCACAATCTACCTCAAACAATTTATCAAAATCAGGTAATGCTAGTACAGGGGCACTGCACAACTTTTTCTTTAACAATATAAAACCAACCTCAGCCTCTTTACTCCCATTGAAATTTCCCTTTCTTCAAATACTCAGTTAATGGAGCAACAATAGTACTGAAGTGCCTAATAGAACGCCTGTAAAAACTAGCTAACCATAGAAAACTGCTCAGTTCAATTACAGTCTTTGGAATAGGCTACTCTCTAATAGCTTTTACATTCTCCTCATCCATTATAACCCCCTCACCATTGATTATAAACCCTAGGAATAACAACTTTTTAGACATGAAGGTACACTTCTTCAAATTTACATATAATTTTTTCTCTTTCAATACAGTCAATACACCCTTCAATTGTTCCATATGCTTCTCTTCAGACTTACTATAAACCAGAATATCATCAAAATAGACCACTACAAAATGACCAATGAAAGTTTTCAGTGCCTGATTTATGATGCCCATAAAAGTGCTTGGTGCATTACAGAGACCAAATGGCATCACTAGCCATTCATACAATCCCTCCTTTGTCTTGAATGTTATTTTCCACTCATCTTTAGACTTGATTCTGATATGATGGTAGCCACTCCTTAGGTCAACATTGGAACACATTTTCACCCCACTCAATCTCTCCAGCATGTCTTCTAATAGGGGTATTGGGGATTTTATACCCAATAGTGATTTTGTTGATGGCCTTGCTATTAACACACATCCTCCAACTGCCACCTTTCTTTGGGGTTAGTGCCATAGGTATAGCACATTGACTCATACTCTCTCTGTTAAATCCTTTCTGCAACAACTCCTATACTTTCTCCTACAAAACTTCACTCTTTGGGACTCGTCCTATAGTGTGGTAAGTTAGGTAAACTCACCTCTGACACTAAATCAATTTGACGCTGGACATCTCTCATAGGTGGTAATCCCTCTGGCAAGTCTTTAGCCATCACCTCCTTAAACTTCTCTAACACCTCCTTCATTGTCCCTAGTATACCATCAATACTCTCTCCCTCTACTATCATGATTTCCTTCACTATGAGTGCATGTACAACCCTAGATTCCTTCATGGCTTCCTCCATCTCTCTTTCTAAATCAGTGATGGTAAAAAAAGAGTGTCCCTCTACCTTGACGGTTTTAGGATGAGTTGTTATCTTGAAGGATAGCAGAACATACTTCACACTTCCTTTCTCTACCTATACATATTCTCATTTCCTGTATATTGAGCATTCATATCATACTGCCGAAGTCTCCCAAATAGCAGGTGACAAGCATCCATATCTACTATATCACAATGAACTTCATCCTTATACTTACCTATTGAGAATGGTACTCTGCACTCTCTTTCACATCAATCCTCTTAGCTGCTTTAATCCACCCTATAGTGTATAGGTTAGGGTGTTTCTCTACTGATAGCTGCAACTGCTTCACAACCTCCCTATTAATAATGTTTTCATAGCTTCCACTTTCAACTATCAAATCATATACCTTCCCATCTATAGTGTCATTGGGTATCCTCCTCCTACTTAGGTGCCAACATCAGCTTCCTAATAACACATGACTGCTTAATCTCCTCCTCTTCTTCATCGTAGTACTCATCTTCCCCATCGGGTTCACAGTAGATTTCTTCATCTCTCTCAACAATATTCACACTTTTCCTGTTAGGACATTCGTTCAGCTGGTGCCCCAACTAGTTACTATGGTAACACTTGCTTAAAATAGACCTTACATATGGATTGATTTACTTCTGAACATCCTTAACCTCAACAGGTTTCTTGTTTGCAGCCTTATCTTCTCTCTTCTCACTACTCCTACCTTTATTCTCCTCAACATTCTTATTTTTTCACCATAGTTTTGTTGTTGCTTGACCCCTTAACTCCATATGTTCTACTGTTACCCTCAAATATGGTATTCCTCTCTTTTAACATCATCTTAGCCCTAAGGGCCATGTTTTTAGCCTCATTGAAAGTCTGAAGAACATGGACTCTAATTTTATCTCGGATCTACAGGTTTAAGCCATCTACATAACGCACCACCTGTTGGCCTTCACACTCCTCAGATCGTTTCTCTCTACTAGTCTCATGAATTCAGTTGTGTAATCATGAATTGAAAGTTGCCTTTAGCGACAACGCTAATACTGCTGGAATAGAATCTGGTCATAACCAGGTGGTAAGAAATCCTTTTGTAGCAATTGTTTCATATGAAACCATGTTCACAAAGGCTGCTTACCCTCACGATACCTCCAATTATAAGGTGTCTCCTACCAAGCCGACGCACTACCCTTCAATTATCACGCTACCAATTTTGCCCTCATTTCCTCGGAGGCCTCCATATATTCGAATAATCTATCTACGTCAACAAGCCAATCTAAGAATTCTTCAATATTGAGATTGCCATTTAAATGGGAAATATCCACTTTTAGGAGGAAATCACCACTATCTCTTTGATCATACCCATAATTGCCACTTCGATATCCATAACCACCATCATTGCCTTTCCTCCGCAGTTGTCTTTCTTCATGCAAAATTGCATCTTCCTCATCAGATTCTTCATCAAAATCCTGAAAATCTTTGATTTGCAGCTACGAGTTAATTGATCAGACCGCCATAAGCATCTCTTACTTTCGATCGTCTCCCACCAACATCCTTGTCTGTGTTTGTATCGGGTTCTATTGTCATCAGATCCTCAAAACACTATTCCAAACGTTGGATTCTTTAATCCATGGTGTCCAATAATACCCTTTGAGCTTGTGACTTGATTCTCAGGGCTTCCACATTCCAAACAATGCGAGGACTTGACTGCTTCCTAATCTATCGTTTCCTAACATCTCCATAGGAAATTTCCCTGCTCTAATACCATTCTGACGCAGCAAGTTAGCGCGAATAAATAAGAACACTCACCGAATGTTCTAGAACACACACAATTGTAATAGATGCAATCTCAAAGAGAAAAACCCTCTTAAATTAGGGTTTAAAAGTATATCAAATGTTTTGAATACAAAGATAAGTTTTTTAAGGCTATTTATACTATTATATAGAAACCTTAAGAGATAAACAAGAGACAAAACGTGTAAGGTAAGCTAACAAAGTAGACCGACTCAAAGCTGGTAGTATAGGCCAGCAGCGTAAACTTGTAGGCCGGCCTAAGGCCAGTGGTGTAGAGTGCCTAGTGCTGCTTCCCTCTTTGCTTCTTGTACTATTCCAGTTTTACTCAAAAATGTATTGGCTATATCATCTGCACCAAAAAGCTAGTCAACAACGAATTTTGGAAAAATAAATAGGTGGTCCAAGGACCACCCACCTATCTCTTCGAATTTTGAATGCAATATGCAAGTTCTTTCATCACAATTGCATCTTTGAATGTAGGTTCTTTCATTACATAGAAATAGGAGTTTAATAAGAGGAAATAGAAAACAAAATTATGCTATTCAAGAAGAGGTACTCTCCAATATCCATATGCTTCCCCTATTTAAAATAAGAAAAATCTTATAAAAGAATTATTTGAATTTTTAATCTTTTTATTAAATGGACGAATGAATTACTTCTGCAATAAGGGGTGTTTGCAGGACCCTTATGTAAATTTTAACAAATTATTGAGTAATTTATTATTATCTAATCACTCATCTAATACTTCATAGCTAATATATAAATATAGGATTCTAATTCCATCCATTCTATTAGGAGAGTGGTGTTAATACGATTAGACTATAAGGTCATTAATAATATTTTATGTTTAACTATTAATTATAATATAAACTTTCAAAGCATACATTACTTTATTTTGATTTTTAAAAAATATCTTAAACTATATTTTGTTTTCACTTTTCCCTAACTGTTAAGAACACTCGCATACGAAATGATCAAAAGAGTCACTACACATGACCCATTTGTCGAAGGTTATGGGCTCTTTTTTCTCTTTCTTTAACAATCTAGAGGTACGTGCATATGTCTAAAAGTTTTGGAAGGCCAATAGGAAAGCCATCGTATTTAATAACTTTGCATAAAAAATTAATGTAATACCTAAATTTTACAATTCATTTCATACTTAATTATCCTTACTTAAAATTTATTGTTCCATTTACTAGCATAAAAAGGGTAACATATCGTATTAGACATTAAAAAATATTGTAAAAGTTGATAGGTTATATTTTTTTATATCTGCAAACATTACAAACCTTGGGAGCGAAGTGGTAAAAATAGGCATAAAATAGTTTATGTAATCATTTTAAAGTTAGATACCAAATTGAATTTTCACGTAAAATTCAAATATCAAATTCCATATTTATCTAAGCCTATTACAACAATTAGTGTCTTAAATTTTCAATTATACATCCGCATTTACTACCACCTAGATTATAGAAAACTAAAAACATTAAGACAAAATGCCATTGAAGTTGGCAATGGCTTATGTATGTATATGTAATATGGAAATCTAATTGTGCAGCTTCCATCTTCGACAAATTCTAGGATTATCAACCAGGTTTAGCCCTCTATAGATTATACGAGGTACATAGGCTTTATAATTAGAAATGGCTTATATGCACATATCTGGGCTGGGCCCAATTATAGCGTGGTACTTTTCAGGATTCCGATTCCCTGCTGCTAGATCAAAGGAGAGAAAAGCCCGTTATAATTTAGAATTTGATAGAAAAATCCAAACCCTTCAATTGGAAGCCACTATTTTTGCTTTGCTTACGCTTTTTCAGGTCCACTATAGAAATTTTATATCTGCCATTGATGCTTGACGCTGTAACACCATGGTGGTTTTCTATGCCCTTAGTCTCTTCCCCTCAATATCAAAAGATAAAATATCTTCATCCGCAAACACACTGTCCAGCTCCAAACTACCGTTTTGACTCCTTACAATTATGGGGATAAGAGTAATCTATCTATACAAGATCAATGGTTTCATGCTTTTAAGTGTCATTTTGTAGTTGAAACAATATCAGGTTACGTAATTGGTCCATCATGTGTGAATGACATATCAGTTGATCTAGAGAAGTTAACTTTGTAACATGTGGAAAAGTGTTGTTAGAAAGAGTTCCAGGAAGAGAAATAGATAAACTTGGTTTTTTAGTGTATTGCATGTGAGCACGGACAATGTTAGGAGTTTTTGCTTGTTCTTTATTCATTCTTTTATGATTAGTTGTGTTGGTTTTCCATAATAATTCAAGTAGATTATTGATGCACTGCAAGAAAATTGACATTTAAAGATAAAATTTTTGCAATGAAAAATTGATAAAAGAAGTTATATTTCGACCAATATCAACAATAATGATTTTTGCAATAGAAATTTACTTTTAGAAACAGAATATTGTCTCAAACCTAGTTTTCTTGTAGTGATGTTTCTTGAATTCTTTGCAATGTCAAAATGTCCAAAGATGAGAAAGACAAATGAAGTGAACTATTGATGAAATCTTTTGATTTGCTATATATGATCACTAAGCAAGAGAAAACCTCTTAATTCTTTCGAACTCATGGGCTATTTGCCAAAAAAGCACAATGCTTAGGAAAAGATCCTTATGAAGGCTTGTGAAGAACAAAAGCTTTTTCTTTTCTTCTCTTCTTTTTTAGCTCCTTGCCAGCAAGAATGAAGGCTATTAAAGACTTTCATCTACATACAAGACAATGATGATAGATTGAGAGCAAACAAACTAGTTTGATGATCCTATTTTGAGTTTATCAAGTCATATTTTCATTAAAAATTATTAGAGTTTGGCCCAGCTTCTTAACCCTCTGAAAAAACTAAGAAACCAGCTGTCATATTAAATTAAGCTAAAGGCCTAATTGCCAAAAACTCTCCCAAAAAGTATAACAATAGATGGTTGGTATATATAGTTTATGGTAGTGATTTATTTTCCTCCAAAGCCTTTACACTTGATTTGCTACTCATGTTTCCAGTAACTTAAGATTTCTAATATTTCAAATAGTTCTAATATTTTCATTGTCCGTCCAGGTACTACACGATTCCCACTTTTCATATCTTTTGACCCTCCTCTAAATTTTTCTAATGTTATCGCGTTGCTAGTTGTTGTCTTCTTGATTTCACTTTCAGGTTTTCCAAATGTGAGTATTTCATTTGGATATGGATCATATAGCTCCAAAAGTGTTTAGACTTCCATCAGATTTATTTTATAGGGATTGTAATGTTTTAATATAAATATCCCCCATGTATGCATACCTTACGGTGCTCTTTGCTTGTTATCTAGGACCTAATCGTTTCTTGCAATTTTGTGAATTCATTTGAAACTGAGATTTAAATAATTAGTATTGTTGATACCTGAAGTACAGGCAATAATTATGATATTACCCAAGACCAATGGTGCTGGCTTTAAATAATTTTCAGGCTTTGCTTCTATCAATTAGCCTTTGCCAATCCTATTTATTAGTAAGCAATGGAAGTGCTTGTAATACCTAAAATTGACTACTGTTTACCATCTCCTGTTAAATAATTGGATTTCATTTCTGTTTTTTCCTATCTTCGTCTTAAATTCATATCTGCATTAAGTTAACCTTTGATTTCTTACAAATCCTAAGCCATTGGACAAAAAGAAATATTAGATGGATATCATAATCCCCCAACTTACAAAATAGACATCCCCATTAGTTTTGTTAGACGGGCTGAGGATTACATTATGTAGGAAGGACACTAAAGGTATTCTTTTACAAGCTTACTAGGTGTTGCTTATTGTAGCACTTAAATCCCCAATTTTCAACTAGTGTACTATCCTAATATTACCTTATTCAAAACTCCATGCATTGATATTTGCTTTATTATTGTACAACACACGATATATTCTTGGTGTCACCGCTGCCTAAGAGGTTATTTATTCTAGAAGTGCTCCTCAATAAGGACACTTAACTTTAGAAACCTAGTAAACTCTAAACCATTATACCAAAAATGCTCCAATAATAAGAGTTCTGTCACATACTATTTGATTTGTATCACAAACAATGAACATAACTCAATATTTTACAATAATCCCTATAGAGAAACAATTTCCTCTTGATTCTGGTTCGTCGTGTCTTTGGACTAGTAAGTATTGGATTGGTTTTGATATTCTAAAAAGGAAAAGTGAAAAAAAAAATTCATTTTTTCGATTTCGAGTAGCTTAAAAAGAGCAGATGTTAGTTGGGAACAAGTGAATGGTTATCAATTTCAAATTTCGAAAACGGAGCTCATTTTGTGAATCATAAGAATTAGACTAAGATTGTACCCAGTTAAATCCGAAGGTTTTAGGATATTTGTGAAACAAATAAACTTTATGATCTTTTTCTTCAAGTTAAAATGTTTTATTATTTATATTCAAAACCATGGTATTTAAATAACATCTTGATATTGCTTTTAAATGTAAATTATGAATAAATATAATGAATTTCAGTGAAACACAAAATATAACATACATAAACTACGGTGCTTACTCAAGCGACTTGATAGGACTATCACTTGTATTTCGTGAGTATTGTGCTATGTGTGGCTTAAGATAAATGACAAACAATGACACCTAAAGGGTGATTAAAAAAAAAAAGATGATAGGGAGGACTAATAGGTAATCTTAATAGGTTTTGATATATTTGTGACAAGTGAGGGAGTTAAAAATCTAAATAATATCAAAGCTCACTGATAATGAATAAATAGATTACATTCTTGATTTTAAAAAAGTGATTCATCTTTGAGTAAGGATTCAACGACTTTACAATTGTTTTTACCAATTTCTAAGTGATTTATATGAAAAAGGATTAAGGAGTTTGATCATTTCATATTGGTCAAAATTAGTCCTTTTCATTAATGAATCTCATAGTGACCCTCCTTATGGACCCAAGTCCAGAAGAGCTTTTTAGTGCATAACTCTTATTGAGAATATTGGAATTGGACAGTCCAATTTTAACAAACTCTACACTAAAGCCTATCATGCTTTTTCTCTTTTAGTTGATCCATATAACCCAGAGAATCAAAACCATTCAGATATAGGTCTAAAATCCTAAAATTAGATTTATAGTTTTAAAATGTTTTTTTTGGATAGGAATTTATTTTATGATGTCTGATATATATCTCATAATCCACATTTAGGGGTTGATATTATTTGGAGTCCACCAAAATTCAATAATTACCGCTAACAAGCATAATAAAATTTGCTGTTATTTAATTATTTATTTATTTTTTATATTTTTTCACTCTTAAATTGGACGTTAATATAATTTGTTTTTTCTATATTTTTTATTAGTTCAATTAGATAATATTGCAAAAGTATTAAAAATAAGTATAAAAATTGCTATAAATTATATACAAAAGAGCATTGAATAAGAAAAAGATTAAAAAAAATTTGTTCACATGCGATAATCTATCTTGAGAAAAGACATTGTAAATTAGATAAATGAAAGTTTCTCTTTACTTTTAGAAGAGTAGGTTAAGCATTTTTATTGGCTCCATTGATAGGTATTTCAAGGCACTTCTTAAAATTATAAAAATAAAACTTATCGCACTTTTTAAGATTGACCATACATCATTTTATAAGGAAGAAGTCTATAGAGACATGGGAAGAAAAGGGAAGTCTTTGATTTCACATGAGCCACCCATCAATATTTTCCATTTTTATTTACAAAAAGGCCTTAAACATTTAGTTTTGCCTTGATCCTTTAATATCTTTTCTACAAGTTGAAAAAGTCACGAATAAGCCAAGAAAAAAAATCGAACTAAGTGGACTCTCTTTCAGTTATGTCCAAAATTTACTGCTTCAAAAATGATACTCCATTGTACAGAAAAAAAAACATGATATGTATGAAAAGATTCCATAGGTATTATATGTTACGTGTGATTTACATATGATGTGTTTTTATTGATGGTTTTTTTAATATATGAATACTTGGATAGTGATTACTTTGAAAGCTACCAATTATATTTTTCATGTATTAGCATATAGTTGGTAATTACACACCACGTGTATATTCATGCAGTGTATATCAACCACTCAATATTTTTCATGTATGTATACACAACCAGCTCTGTAAAATGTACACATATTGAATGCCCTTTTCTGCACCTTGTCCCTTGTTGCATTACAAGGTAAAAATAGCCTTCAGAATTTGTTGTTATTTATGACAAAAGCAGGGGCTGATCGTTAATTACATAAAATTCATCACTCTGCAACATAGCGTGTACATGAAACACGACATGTTGGCCTAACAAAACATTACCAACACATCTTGTTACAATCAAGGTTGGCCTACTTCCCAAACACCATCTTTAATTGCACATGGGAAGATTGAACTGAACTTTGTGGACTTGAATTGTTCCATCTCAGAACACCAATAAGTGGGGTTGTAACATGTAGCTACTATATGTTTGCGATCATGTTATTTATTCATTAGTATCCTCTTTACTTTTCTTTCTTTTATTTTTTTTTCAGAGAAATAACTTTGATCCGATCATAAACTGCATGATATGTGTGGCATTGATCATCATAAGGTAATTAAATTATTGATCAAGAATCTTGGTATTCAATCCACATTTGAATTTATAATTTAAAAGAGAAACACTTATATTGGTAAGTCTTTATCTGCTAAGCTGAAAACTGCATGGCATATCATATCAATTCTCAATTTTAATATAATTGGGCTCTATTAGTGCATTTGTGGCAAAACCTTTGTGGATATGGTCCTTAAATGAATTTACCATGTCATAGAGGAAACACTTATGTAAACCACTTTACAAAGATCAAACACATGCCATATGACATGTTACAAATTTCGAACGTATGGCAAGACCCTAGATATATACAAGTATATGAATATACTTAATGCGTATCGAAGAGTTTATGATCGAACCAGTTTAAAGAAAAATTAAAAACCTGATCATAATAAATAATTTCCCTTTTGGAGAGGGGACCTCATGAAAAGAGGCCTAGCGATATGTAAGGGTCCATTTTCCACGTTGGGTGTTTAGATGGTTTGTTACAAGTGGGGCTAGAGGGGACAATACCTTGTGAGGGGCACTTCCTATTCATCGGAAACTAACAACATTATGATAGCATGCACATGCCATTTGTGGATGTGAGCTTACGTTTGAATTGCTTTGTCCCTAGAGAAGTTCTTCTGTTTATTCGGTATCACAAAAAATGACCCTACAAGTTTAGGGAAGAATAGAGGAATCGGCAACAGAAATTTTCAAACCACTTATATATTATTATTTTTAAAATGGTAAAAAACCTGCCATTTGAGGTTAGAGATTGAGACTTTGTAAATGTATATATAATATAACATGGACTTCATATAGAAAATAATAAAAAAAGAGATACGCCTCATAATTTCACACCATAAAAAATATAAATGCTCTTTCTTTTTTTGTTTTTTTTTTCTAGGAATTAGGAACAATATGAAAAAAAAGTACAAGAAGGAGACAACAAGAAGATATCCTTCGTGATTTTCTATCTCCATTTTGGTACTTATATCATGCTAATTAGATTGATGCATATAAATCGTACCTTATAATTTTAGGTTTGATAATAACTTCAATTAGCACGCGATAAGAACGGCACAAAACATGTTTTATTAGTCTATTATCAAAAAATTAGACAATTTCATATCATCTTAATTGTTATGCACATTTCTTGGTAAACATCGTAAACTATAGGTTATTTTTAGTGTTGTCAACTCGTGTTGATTTGCTTATGTAATATGATTAAACCTGATCCATCTTTAGGAATGAACTTGTTCAATCTAGGTTTAATCTCATATTTAATCTTTTTGTATTTGATCTTGATCTTCTAGCATATCCAAATCAAATCTCAGACCGAATCTGATAATATTGGTTATTTTAGTTGTTCTAACATATTGTCGAGTCCCGTATCCATTAAATGCTGAAAAGTAGACAAGTATTAAGATTTCGCAGTGAGGAGACAATTGAGATTATGTTTCAGAGAATAGAAAACGATGTAACTGTGAAAGACCGTTTTCCTTGAAGACAAAGAATTAATATACGTATAACATGCTATATCCAAATCATGCAATTCGTTGGCTTTTTTTTTTTTTTTTTGTAGTTTTTTATTTTTGTATATTCTCATCCCATTTCTCAAAATAAGATAATGGATATCTATTTATAAAAAATGTGAGCCTCCAATTTGTACGTATATGAAAATGATGCATGCATGGAAGGGACCGTCGAATCCGGGCATATGCATGTGCTCGTAACATGGTAGGCCCTAAAGTCTCCTAAACCTTGTCATTAATTTGAATCCCCCACTCACTTTTTTTTCTCTCAAATCAACATTAGATGTAAATGTCTCGTTTTGTGTCCATTTCTACCTAAATCACTATCAAATAATAATAATGAAATTAACAAATTAAGCTTTTAAATAATTTATATATATATATATGTATAAAATATACGTGAATGGATTACAGTCGGACAATACTGGTTATGATTAGGAAAGCTAACCTCGAATATCCGAACGGAAAATGTCACGACAACTTTTTGAAATCTGAGGATTATGTCGACTCCGGTAGACATTTCCTTTAGTTCTAAACAATATTGGACTTTGTTAATTAAGAGTTGAAGTTTTTCAAAGATGTTCTTGAAGCTTTTTGAAAAACATATCAAATGGAAACAATTGTTATCTCACCGATAAATTAAAACATGTCCTCTAGATTTCCATTGGCGCTTATTTTATTATTTAGGACTTAAGTTCACCTTTTGAAACGAACAAGACCCAATCGACTAAACCCAATTGCCTTATTTGATATACTAGGAATTACAAAAGAATCCCATTCTACCATTGTCCATTTAGATATGAAAGTGAGCTAGTAATCCGATTCTACAAGGTTTCCTACATTTCTTGAAATCCATAGATCACGTTCATCCTGATATCATAGCCCTTGTTACATATTAGGAGAATATTGCAAAATTAAAAAAAAAAAAAAGGAGTTGTTCGAAAATTAATAAATACTCTTTAGTAATCTGGTTAGAAGGGCCTATAATAGAATTCCATGTGTAAATAATTTTATTACACAAGTTGTTGCAGATCCATAATTCATAATCAAGAAATCAATTATCGTCTTCTTAGCTTAATTTTCTTATAATAATTTAGTGTTGTTAGTGAGAGTTGGGTTGAGCATTGCACAATTTAATATGATCAATAGCTTACTATTCATGTTTCAATGGCTTAAAAACTTGTAGTTCTCTGTTTGCAGGACAGAGTTCGGACTCCTTAAACTTCTAGTTCTCTGTTTCTAGGATAGAGTTCGGACTCCTTGAGGTAAAGGACTAGACACCTAGTGATTTCCAAATCGAGTCCGGGCGATAATTTGTATGGTGTCCGATTGGTAATACAAAACTTAGCCATTGGTCAACATTTTTTTACAGGGTAAAAGAAGGACAAATTGGGAAACAACTAATTTATATTTGAAGAGCTTATAAATAGGATTTTCTTAGTAAATTCTAGCTTATTGTTTTATGACAAACATTTTGTGTTACATCAGTCATCGAATTTATCCCTAGCTCATTAAATTTTTAGTAGTACCATTGACAACGTTAGTTGTAATATTGTTGAAAATTCCACTCTTGTGTTGCTTGTGTGTGAATGCGTAAAACTCTTGTAGTTCTTTGAAAGCATCCTTGATTTAGTAATTAATAAAGTGATGCCTAAAGTTATTCTTAGTTGATGTACTCTATTCATATTAAGCACTTTATCTGTTGCATATTTATCCATTTAAATTATTAAGTTTGTCAATTTGAAATTAAAATTAAAAAATAGTTAAAAATCAATGTTAACAAGTATTATAATTATGAAATTAAAAAAAAAAAAGACGATGTGCTAAGTTTCATCCTATAGCTAAATTTTATCTCTTACATAATACGTTGATCCCCTCACTTGTAATTTTCTCAAAAATTTATAACAAAAGGGTTTTTAGTGTTTCTTGTTTTTATTATTCTATTTAAGAGTAAATTACCAGTAAAATAAGATTTAAACACTTTCTTGTAAATCAAAAGTCTAAACACTATATCTAAAAAATAATGACTTAAGCATATATGAAATAAAAATAAAATGTATATATATTAATTCACCATAGCAAGACTAACTAACAAAAGGAATATTTGTATTAAGAGGGGTATCTACAATAAGGTGATGCTTATCTACCAAATCACGAAGGTTCATGGAATTATGACCATCTTACATTTTCTAATACTTTTCAAAATTAACCATGTGGGCGAGTGACATAAGTGTGCATGTCTACATTTTAAATATTACCAACCGCTATTATTCCGAATTTATATATATAATCTATCCCAACTTCCCAATTCCTATATACAAATCAACAATCACTTGTGTGTCAAACTTGTCTTTTAGGTTCATATGAGTTATGGCACAAAGGAAAAACTAAATAAGTTTGGTGATTCGAATCTTTAATTAAAAAAATATATGTTCCGTAAGTATAAAAGTAGGATGATTCCTTAAGGATATAGTGGGCACCGCCCCCCCTTTATTATAATGCATAATTCATTATTGTGCCGCGTGTGCATTCTAGGGCAAAATCAAAATAAAATTGCATTAATAATCACCGAGATCGAAGGTGCAATATCTGGTTTTGAATTGAAAAGGAATTATACTAGGATATCATAAATTAAAAATCACCATCTAGATGTTTTTCTTTTTTTCTAATTTATCAATTGTTTACTTGTTAATTTTTCTACCTAAAAAAAAATAATCACTTGTACTTCAATAAGAAACAATTAATATGGGACTGTTTGTTTCATCATATTTTGGTATTATATTTTTATCATTTTTAAACACTTATTTATCAAAATAACAGATATTAATGAAAAAATGACCAAGCAAATACGATACCAATATAATACAAATATCTTATAAATGCAGATCTGATGCAAACACGATATAGATAAAAATCTGATAATTCAAACAAAATCATAGTAAATTCGGTGAGTGAAAGATGGATTCGGTTGAGTAATTCTCAACTTCATGGATGACAAGTAAAAATTTATTTAGCAAGATATTATAAATTTATTATTTTTCACCATTCCCCCCGTCATGATAATATGTTTCTTACATCTCCACAATTACCACAATCATCTTATCATTGCTATTAGCGTCAGGCGTGACGTTTCACGAACGATAATAGAGATACTACATTAACAAGTAAAGGTTCAATCAAGTATAAAATTTACTAAAGTTAAATAAACAAAAAAAAAACATAAATAGAAGAAAAAGGAAAATATACATACTTATTACATATATCATAATGGTTTTGTTTTCATTCTAAACTCTCTTTATGTGTTCGGCCAAAAAAAAGAAAACTCTCTTTATGTGGATTACATAAGGCTTTTACCAAGTCTTGACATGGTCACTGAAAAATGCTCTAGTTTTACAGAAAGACGGAAAGCATTTTGGCTGCAGCGATGACGCTGTAAAACATTAATGTCTGGTCCAGTTTTAGTCAGGTAGTTCACATTGAACGAAGCCCATAGAATACAAAATACCAGATTTCTTGACTTGGCACCGACAGAAAATTTATTTTTATTTTTATTTTTTTTTTGTAAATATAAAAATCCCCGCATTCTTATTTTTATATATGTATGAATAATTTATGAACTGTCTTTCGATTCCAAACCTCTGGTGGAAATGAGATGCGTTTGTATCGTATATTGGTATGGTTTTTGTTTCATTTTTTATCGTTTTTAAATAGATTAGTTATCAAAAACAGATATCATTGAATAATAGATATTTTTACTTATAAACTAATCAAATGAACTAGATATTTATATAAAATAAATATGATACAGATATGTTAAAAAAACAAACTGTCCAAACAGATCGGTTAGATAGTTTTAACCTTTATATGCATAGCATAAACTATGTTATCTCCCTTTTCCCTCTCGTTCAAAGTACAACTCAGACTTAAAAATTTCACAAACTTAAATTTTTTCGTTTGAATATAAGTTAAAGTGCTATCCAACAAGTTTAAAATTGACACAACCAAACTCATTTAACTCATTTAAGTTAGACTAATTATATACTTTTAACAATTTTATATCTAAATTTGAACTTCATTTAAAATCAATAAAATTTAATATATACTTAAGTTCGATTAGATTTATGAGTTTATTGAGTCAAATGATTTCTAGTTTGAATAGAACTTAATAAAATATTTGAGTAGTTAATATTCAAGTTTCACTCAAAGTCATTTTATTAAATCTAAGCAATTATTAAGTCAAATTAAAATAGTTTGGATTTTTTTTTTTAAATACCTAAAACAATAATTGGAATAATTTCGTTTTGATTCTTGAGCAAATGAATGGCCAGAGCCTTCTTTTTTTTTTTTTTTTTACCTTTATCAGAGTCATTCTCATTGATTTATCCTTTTTCCTGCATTGGAAGCTCATGGTGCCACTCCTTTTATATAAGGAATATATAGTACGTGCACGCACGAAACACGATGTTGTTTTCCAAGGTTTCAAAATCATGGTTACTTCTAGGAAAATCCAAAAATTTTGAGGTAAGATAAAGGAATCTTTAACCCTCCAAAGGTTTAATCTTATGCTTTCTTTAGGTCTATGCCCTAACAAATGTAGCTTCTCTTTTGTCCTAAGAAAAGTCCAAGATCAAACGAAATTATTCAATAAAAGAATGTCTTGTAATCAATTTGATTTACGCAATTTCAGGAAAAGAGGGAAAGAAAAAATTTAAATAAATATTCACACGTCAAGAAGTGATAAATTAAGTAGGAAAACGACTGAAATATGAAACGAAACAAGATGTGGAAATCGGTTGAGAAATGCATGTGCAAGTGGGGTCATTAAGCCCTAGCAGTTGGTAGTCCCAAGTGGAACATTTGCATGTGCACCAATTTGACCCTTAGCTAAATCGACCTGAGAAAATAGAACTCTACAATTTAATGCGGTTCTTTGAACTCTTGTTTTAATCGAATTTTTCTGTTTTTAAATAATTTCTCTATTCGTACTTCCTCTAATCACACGCTAATGATATCGTATACAAAATGTAATTAGCATATTTTACTAATTTTTATGTTTTTGTTCCTACCTAACAATATGAAATTAAAGAAAATACGAGTTAAGATACCTTGGAAAACAATTTTTGGCCCCCGCCTCTTTTTTAAGGTTGGAAATGAAATTTTCTAAAGGAATATTGTCTCTTTCTAGTGCAACTTTCACACCTCATCCTTAACTCCCTCCAATTCCTATATAAATAAACACCCCCCTTACACCATTCTCCAACCAAGCACTAAACACTTAAAACAAAATTCAAACTCCTCTTCAATAATCAAGTGTCTACACTCCAAAGCAACAATGGCTAAAAGCACAACAATGTCACTTGTTTCTCTTTTCTTCATTGCTCTCAACTTCAGCCTCAGAGGCGTTTTTGGTGATTATGGTGGATGGCAAGGCGGTCATGCCACATTCTATGGTGGTGGTGATGCCTCTGGCACAATGGGTGAGTTTAAAAACTTCAAACAAAACCCATATAAATTTACAAATTACATTTTACTTAAAATGAATGTTAGCATTTTTTGTTAATCCTTAAATCTACACTTTAAGAACAAATGGCTTCTATCTTAGTGTTTACTTATTTCTCACTAATTAAATGTTTAATTGATGATGAAATATTTTGTGTTAAATATAGGTGGTGCATGTGGATATGGCAATTTGTATAGCCAAGGTTATGGAACCAACACTGCTGCATTGAGCACTGCTTTGTTCAACAATGGATTGAGCTGTGGGGCTTGCTATGAAATGAGGTGTGATGATGACCCAAGATGGTGTCTCCCTAAGACTATTACAGTCACCGCCACAAACTTTTGCCCACCAAACCTTGCATTGAGCAATGACAATGGTGGCTGGTGCAATCCTCCCTCCAACACTTTGATTTGGCTGAGCCTGCTTTCCTACAAATTGCTCAATACAGGGCTGGAATTGTCCCTGTAGCTTTTAGAAGGTAAATTAGTGAAGAAGAATATTATGTAATTTCACCAAAAATTTAAATTATACAAGAAGCTTATGGTTCAATTTGATTGACATTTTTGTCTCCTAAATTTTCAGGGTACCATGTGTGAAGAAAGGAGGAATAAGGTTCACAGTCAATGGACACTCCTACTTCAACTTGGTCTTGGTCACAAATGTGGGTGGTGCAGGAGATGTACATTCAGTTTCAATCAAAGGTTCAAAGACTGGTTGGCAAACAATGTCAAGAAACTGGGTCAAAACTGGCAAAGCAACTCTTACCTCAATGGCCAATCTCTTTCTTTCCAAGTTACAACAAGTGATGGAAGGACAATGACAAGCTACAATGTTGCTCCTGGTAATTGGCAATTCGGACAAACATTTGAGGGTGGTCAATTTTAGAATATGAATTGGTCAAGGGGTGCTGTTCTACAAGTACCTTGTTAAAAACCTATGCTCAGAAATTTTTCACCTCTCCATACATTTCTCATGTTAGAAAGTGTAGCAAATTTTTCTTAGATCCTTAACAAGTGTAATTGGGAACCGAATCAAATCCTGATTCAGCGGTATGCTTAGATTATATTTAAACTAAGTGGTAATTTTAAGTCAACGTGTATATGGTAAAAAAAAAAAAAAAAAAAATGTAGTGTGGAGCCAATGTGGCTGTCTATGCTGAGGTGGCAATTTTTTTGGCACCCGCTAGGCATTTAGGCATGAGTTTGTGAGAATTAGCGAGTTGGAAAGGGAAAGTATTGGAAAGTATTCTGATTTCTTGTTTTGCCTTAAAGAAAAGGCAATGAATTAAATGTTATTAAAGTATCAATTTGATATTTGCCAAAAAAAAAGTATTAATTTAATCGTATTCTTGCGCATATTTAATGGTCTAATTTAATTTTACCATGTTATGTTATGAATTTGATTCAAGTTTTACACCAAGTTCATGTGTATTATTGAAGGAAATAAAAGGGGTGTTTCTCCATATATTTTTCGAAAATTGAGGGGTTATTATAGATAATATACCAGTAAATTAAATTTTGGATATAATTGTATGAGAACTGAGATTAAAATTAAATTTATTTTAAACTTGAACATTCTAGGAATTTCGGAATAATCAAATTCAAGGAAAAAAATATATTGTCGTGTTGTCAGGAATGGAACGGATTTAAAAAAAAAATGTACCTAAAGAGTGACTTAAGTGGCTCGCATGGAAAAAAAAAAATACAAGTATATATTTCTGGCCATATTTCCTTAAAATAGAAAAAAGAAAAACCCACGAAATAAATAATATTTATGTGAAACTAATAAGTCCAGGGGGGAAAAGAAGAAATTAAAAAAGAAAGCCAAGCTAAGGGCTTGGCTAACTGGCATAAATAGAAGGAAAAAAAGGACTTGGGCTAAAACTCTATTTAAATGTTGAAAAAAAAAAAGACTTGTTCTAAAATTTTTATTTAAATGTTACTAACCGAGAAAATAATTAAATAAATAAATGGATTTATAAAAATAAATTCACCCAATTTACTATCTATTTTCTCAAACTAAATTAAAAGATTCGAACCAAACTTCTATCTTAAATAATGTCATGACCATTTGTCATACAGATTGTTTCTTCACAGTCCATGGACCGAGCAAAATTTAAGAGAACAGCCATTGAGTCGAAGTCGTCTTGTTTGAACTTGATCCGAATAGTCCTAATTAATTATAATTTATCAGCTCTGTCTCGTTGCTAAAAAGCTTAATTTACTTTGGTTTTATAATTTATTTTATGAAAGGGATTATGTTTGGTTAACAAGGAATTTTGTTGGAAATGGGCTTCATCAAAAGATTGAAGAAAACATAAGTGCCTGAAAAAAGAGACATATTTACTGAAAATTTAAGCGGATATACTTTTTAATTTCTATAATTAATTGAGATTCGATGGATTTAATTTTAAATAGATTATTGATTTTTAATACATTTGTTTAGAGTTAGGATCTCAATTACTTTTAGAGTGCTGATTCAACGATATGGCTCAAGGACAAAACATTCAAAATCCATCTACGGAGATTATGGATACAGCACAGGAAGGATCAAGAAACATCCAGCACAAGGGACGAACGAAACAAGCAATATCCATCATGGATGCAAGATTACGTAACAAATTAGGAAACATATCTTACATAAATAATAGAATATCATTGTAATAGCTATCATGATTTGAACATGCCATGAATGATTAAATTGGTGTACATGCACTATTAAAAAGGGAAATTGAATTAACAAAGGGGTTATGATTTTACGTTCAAGAAATCATTAGTCTGGAGCCGTGGAAGCTCGAATCTCACATTACCTACAAACAATAGAGTTTGTGAGAGTTTAGTAGCGATCAGGGTTTATGAAACAGCTATCGCAAAAGAAGGCGAGAGAAAGAGAGAGCGGAGAGAGTTTTACTAGCAATAGATAGAAGGCAATTAGGGTTCGCTAGGGTTTTAATTTTCAATAAATTTGGGTCGAGTAGATAGAAGAGGCCTACCATTTGGTGCTCTCGTTCACATGCCTCCTGTTACAAGATCTCAAGAACAGATGGATGCAGAAATTTTAAAAATTCGTTGACTGCCATACAAGACTCATTGTCCTAATTAAGTTCTAGAATTGAAAAAATTGAATTAACGCAAAATATGACACAACATATTCACGAGGGACTTAAGGATCAAGATTCATCATCTCCTTTTCAAATGCAAACTTCTATGAATTTGCTTAAAGGAATTAAATTTGAAATGCCTAAGTTTTCTAGCCCTGATGTTTTGGGGTGGCTTTTCAAACTTGACCAGTTTTTCCTTTATCATCACACACCTGATGAACAAAGAATCACCATAGCATCCTTCGCTTTAGAAGGGGATGCCTTGACTTGGTATAAATGGATGTATCTAAATAAACAACTCAGTTCATGGATAAATTTTTGTGAAGCATTAACAACAAGATTTGGCCCTTCAGGCTATGAAGATGTACAAGGATTGTTATCCAAACTAACTCAAACTTCATTGGCGGCTCATTATCAATCACAATTTGAGCAACTAGCCAATAGAACTCTTGGATTATCAGAATCTTTTTTGCTAAGTTGCTTTATTTCAGGATTAAAACCCATAATCCGTAGAGAATTACAAATAGCCCGACCCATATATTTAATGGATGCAATCTGGCTTGCCCGATTACATGAAGATAAAATTAATGTTCAGTCACATACCTTTAAGCGCTTTAGAGCACTTTCACTCTTGGTACATCAACAAATTCCTTATAATTCAACAAACCCTTCTCCTCAAATGTCCATAACACAAAACAGCCAATTGCAAATCAATCCACTCCAGTTAAAACTTTACCTATTAAAAGACTGACTCCTATAGAAATGCAAGAACGAAGAGACAAAGGGTTATGTTATAATTGCGATGAAAAATTTCATAAGGATCACAAATGTAAAGCCAAATTTCTCTTATTGTTATCTGATCAAGATACATCTAATGATACCTTTCTCTTTTCGCACATGCTTGAATTGAATAATGCTAGTGAGAAATTAACTGGCACAATCAGTTATCATGCTCTCAATGGCGACAATGTTCCTCGAACCCTTAAATTTCAAGGAACCATTAATTCTAAACCATTATCTATTCTAGTAGATTCACGTAGTACTCATAATTTCTTACCCTGATTGGCCAAGTATTTGGGTGTCGCTATTGAACCATCTACACAGTTTAATGTCATGATAGGGAATGTACATAGACTACAATGTGTTGGACTATGTAAAAATGTGTGTGTAACTATTCAAGGCTTCAGTTTTGTGGACACATTTTACATTCTGGATATTCAAGGTACAGAATTGGTATTAGGAGTTCAATGGTTACAATTCTTGGGACCTGTTACTATTGATTACACTAATTTGTTCATGACTTTCATGAACAATGGCTCTACTATTACTTTGGTTGGGGAATAGGGCTCTAATACTCAACTTATCTCTCATCAGCAATGAGGCGACTGATTCAAACAGATGCAGTAGCATAATGTTACCAACTATTGGCTAGAATGGTGAAACTACATCGAATACCTCCAACAATCCATCATTAGATGATGTATTGGGCAGATTTTCTCAATTATTTGAGCCACCTTCATCCTTGCCAGCAATGAGAGATATTCAACACCAAATTCACCTAATGAATGGTATGCAAGCAATTACTGTCAAGCCCTCTCGGTACCCTCATTTCCAAAAGGAGGAGATTGAAAAACAAGTTCAAGATATGTTGACACAAGGGCTCATACAGCACAGTACTAGTCTTTTTTCCTCTCCAGTCCTTTTGGTCAAGAAAAAATATGGCACATGGAGATTTTGTGTGGATTATCGTGCTCTTAACCAAGCCACTATAAAAAATGAATTTCCCATTCCCACCATTGATGAGCTACTTGATGAATTACATGATGCATGCATCTTTTCTAAGTTAAATCTCAGAGCAGGATATCATCAGATTCGTATGGATCCTAAGGATGTTTCAAAGATTGCATTTCATACCCATGATGGCCACTATGAATTTTTAGTAATGCCATTTGGGTAAAATAATGCCCCTGTAACTTTTCAAGCTATAATGAATAGAATTTTCAAACCATATCTAAGAAAATTCATCATAGTCTTTTCCGACGATATATTGGTATACAGTAGGTCTTTGGAGATACATGTAGCATTTAGAGACAGTGTTAACTATATTAAGAGATAACACGTTTTTTCTAAAACAATCTAAATGCGTTTTTGGCCAAGACTCTATTGAGTACTTAGGCCATATTGTATTAGTAAAAGGAGTTCAACAGAACCAACTAAGGTAGATGCAGTTACAAGATGGCCTATTCCAACTTCTTTGAAACAGTTAAGAGGTTTCTTAAGCCTCTTTGGCTACTACCGTAGATTCATCATATCATATGCCTCTTTAGCATATCATCTTACTGATTTATTAAAAAAAGATGCTTTTAAGTGGTCGGATGAAGCACAGAAAGCTTTTGATGCATTAAAACAAGCATTAACAACAGCTCCTATTTTAATATTGCCCAATTTTCAAAAACAATTTATAGTCGAGACAGATGCTTCATGGTCAGGTATAGGAGCTGTCTCGTTACAAGATAATAGGCCAATTTCTTATTTCAGTAAGAAGCTTCCACTCCATTTATACAAGCTTCAGCTTATGTTCGTAAATTACATGCCGTGGTGCAAGCAGTAAGAAAATGGAGACGGTACCTTTTGGGGGCTCACTTTGTTATTAGAACCGATCACAAAAGTCTAAAGGACCTGCTTTCACAAGAAATCCAAACCCCTGAACAACACAAATACTTATCAAAATTAATGGGATTTGATTACTCTATAGTATACAAGAAGGGACAAGATAATATAGTGGTCGATGCTTTATCATGCCAACATGAAAACTTATTTCATTACTTAGCTTTTTCCATGCCCCACTTTTCTATATTGGATGACTTAAAGGTAGAATATACATCATTACCTGCTTTTGTGGCCATCTGTACCAAGCTTAAAGAGGCACAGCCATTGAAGTGGCCACTGTATCGGAAGAATGGCTTATTATATTTTAGTCATAGACTATTTTTAGTACCAACTTCAAAAGTCATTCCTTCCATTCTTAAGGAATTTCACTCTATTCCTTCAGCTGGACATTTTGGGGTCTTAAAGACATAGAAAAGGTTATGAAGCCAATTTTACCAGGAACGCATGAAACAAGATGTGAAATTTTTTGTTAGAGGGTGCCTTAAGTGTCAGCAAACCAAATACTCTACTAGAAATCCAGTTGGTTTGTTAGTACCTTTACCTATTCCCAATCAGATTTGGGAAGACATCTCTATGGATTTTATTACATCATTGCCTCCATCACAAGGACACTTTGTTATTTTAGTGGTGGTGGATAGACTTACCAAGTACTATCACCTGGGAGCCTTAGGAACACACTACAATGCAACACAAGTAGCTGAATTGTTTGTCCACATTATAGTTAAACTACATGGTTTTCCAAGGACTATCATTTCTGATCGAGATACAGTTTTTATAAGCAAATTTTGGCAATAGCTCTTCAAATTAAATGGGACCACTTTATGTATGAGTAGTTCCTATCATCTACAAAGTGATGGCCAAACAGAAGTTTTAAATAGAGTGTTGCAGCAATATTTGCACAGCTTTGTCATGGACAGAACTGATGATTGGGTAAAGTTTTTACCTTGGGCAAAATTGGCATATAATACCTCTTATAATGAAGGAGCTCAGGCAACTCCTTTTGAATTGGTATATGGCAGACAACCACCCACCATTCCCATGTATATTAGGGGTGACTCAAATTTGGAGGCAGTGGAATCCGACTTGTTAACAAGAGATGAGGCACTCAATCAGTTACGTGAAAATTTACACAAAGCTTAGCACCGCATGGAACAACTAGCAGATAAGAATCGCTCGGATATACAATTCAACGAAGGTGACTGGGTTTTTGTTAAATTCAGCCATACAAACAAGTATCACTACCTTGTGGCTTTCACAAACTTTCAAAATGTTTTTATGGTCCTTTTAAAATCCTCAAACAAATTGGCCTTGTGGCCTATGCATTACAACTACCCAACTATTCGATGATTCACAATGTCTTTCATGTTTCATGCCTCAAACCAGCTTATGGTTCCATTATTCCATCTTTGGATGTACCTCCTACATTATTTTATAGCCATCCTTGTTCCTTTAGTAGTACTTGATTTAAGGACTATTATCCGCGACAACCAACAGATTCATTAAATTTTAGTTCAATGTCAAGGATTACCTATTGAAGATTCTAGTTGGGAGAACTTGATAACTTTTAAACAAATTTACCCAACTTTCAACCTTGAGGACAAGGTTGTTTTTCTAGCAACAGAGACTACTGATACGACTCAAGCACAAAACATTCAAAATCCATCTATAGAGATTATGGATACAGCACAGGAAGGATATAGGAAACATCCAGCACATGGATGAAATAGGCAATATCCATCATGGATGCAAGATTACGTAACAAATTAGGAAACATGTCTTTCGTAAAGAATAGAATATCATTGTAATAGTTGTCATGATTTGAACATACCATGAATAGATACAATTGATGTGCATGCACTATTATAAAAAGGGAAATGAGATTAACGAAGGGGTATGATTTTATTCCCCAAGAAATTAAAGTCTGGAGCCTGTGGAAGCTCGAATCTCCACATTTTACATGCAAACAATAGAGTTTGTGAGAGTTAGTAGCGATCAGCGTTTGAAACAGCATATCGCAAAGAAGGCGAGAGAAAGAGAGAGCGAGAGAGTTTTACCAGAAATAGGTCGAAGGCGATTAGGGTTCGCTAGGGTTTTTAATTTTCAATAAATTTGGGTCGAGTAGGTGGAAGGGGCCTACCATTCAACTAACACTTAATATGTACCATATGATAAAATTGATGATCAAACTTTTATTATATATTTCATAAGTTAAAAATTTAAGTAGTAAATTGATTTTTTACGCAGTACAGTTGTTTTTATTTTTACACTATTGTTATTTAAAGGGGACCATTTGTTGTTTATGAGGCCAGGGAGATTTCTTTTCTTATTTATTATTATTTTTTTGATAATTCGAGATCTTTCGTTTTCATGCTTGCTTTTTTTCAAAGAAGAGAATAATTTTTTCTATTCTCTTTTCCTTCTTTAAATGTAATCAAAGGAAAACTACTCAATGAGTATTACACACCACATGGATGTACATGTACTAAGTAATCACAAATTATATTTTAATACATATATAAAATGATGGTAGGTTATAAAATAACTACTATACATATGCTCACATAGCATGTAATACCCATCAAGCATTTCATCAAAACACCGTGATAAAATATTTTATGTTTACTGTTCTAGATTATGATTAAATTAAGTAACGAATATTATATATAAGTTCACTTCCATCATAATGTTTTTTTTAGTCCCATTCTAATTAGGCTAAGGGTAATTGATATATTTGCTTCACATCTTTGCGTTTTTATGATTAACTATTGTAGTTTGAAAGCATTAATTAAGTTTCTAATTTTTTTCAAGTTTTTTTATTTCGCTATCTAAGTTTTATCAAATATTAGCTATTTAAGCTTCACTTGTTTTTACATTAACTATCTTATCTACAGACTAAAAGAATTAATAGGAAGTTATATAAATTTTTAAATAGTTAATTGTTTGAATTAACAAAATTAAGATATGATACGTGACACTGATCTTTTAAGTTAAAGTCTTGATAGGAGAAATCGAAGAACGATGAAAATATACTTTTACAGATGTTTTGACAATTATAAAGGTACATGGGTGTGTGTTAAAAGCTCCTAGAAAAAAGAAAATGTACAATTTTATTTGCTCATTGAAGCAATTAGATATACAAAGGGAGGTAATTTTTTTTTTGAACCGAAGGAAAGCAATACCATTATATCAGTTAGAATAGATGCTCACACTCTCATCATCAAAATTATGGGACAAATCCTATTGAATAAGTTATGGTTTATCTAGATATGCACTTCAGGCTTCAACATGATTAGCATGGGCAAAGGCTTCTATTTCGTTTCCTTTATGTCGGAAGATGATATCAAATTGATCATAAGAGAAGCACCATGGTTTATTAATGGCCACTTCTTGGCCATTTGCTAGCGGATACCTAACTTCTCATTGTCTATAAATAACTTTGATTCAATTGCCATTTCAGCGAGAATTAGTGAACTACCCTTGGAGTATTATTGTAGAGAGACATTGATGAAAATAGGGCAAGCCATTAGATCCATTCTTCATTTTGAAACATATGCTATGCAATTTGAAAGAGGATGTTATGCACAAATATGTATTCAAGTCAATTTCAAAACCCTGTTAGTACACACTATTATCATTGAAGGGATGAGATATAAAGCACATTATGAGGGTCTTCCTATACCCTCCCCCTCCCTCCTTTGTTCCACATGCAGATGTCTTGTGTAGAATGAATCATTTGATTGTCCCTGTTTATCTGAAAAGAAAAGGTTACATGAGATGGAGTCTACGACTCGAGAAGAGGCGACTTCTACCAATCATGATTCTACTGCAAATGGGAAAAGGACCTGGATGACAAGAAAGGTTATGGTGACTAGATTAAAATTTGAAAAAAAAGGAAAAATTTTCAAAATCTGAAACATATATCCATCTAAGACAAAATTCCAATGTAACACAAAAAAGTAACTTGAGTACTGTAGCCCCTAATACCATAAATACCAAGATGTATCACCCAATTAAAGTGAAAAGCAATCCAATGAGGAAAAACTATCTCGTTAGTACCACTTCAATTACTACATCTCATGATGATAACATGTGCCCCAACACACCTCAGGCATAAGCTAATTGAAAAGAATGATTTAATGCAAATGAAAACTCAAACCGTTATTGGGTTTTCTTCTACCAAGACACATCCTCCAAATAAGCAACTCCTAAAAAACAAAAGACTCCTTTTTGTGAAACAATTAGCGCAAAAATATGGCCTACAATACCTAACTCACAATAATGTTGAAACTGCTCCATCTGACTTCACTAATTGTGGCAGACATGATGCGCTCAACATGGCAAATAAATTTAAGCAATCAATTTCACAATGTGTTAGTGGAGATTCTCGAAAAACACCACTCTAGAACTCAGTTCTGAAGCCCCACTAAGGTTCCAATCATTCACTTCCAAAATACTTTTCCAAAGGGGAGGGCAATGATCCCTTTCAATAATGTCATGATCAAGATGAGACGGGAAGGGATCTTAAACATCATCCAAGTTACAACCCCAGCCATCCTTTAACCCCCAAGAGCTTTATAGAGATGGAAGCTCTCATGCCAAAAACTATTTAAGATAATGCTGCAGACAATGAATACCCCTCTCATGCTACCAATCATCCCACAGGTCCTTCAAGTTAAGGTAGGAGAAGTCATCCCATGGGCATTTTGCCCCTGGGAAGAAACCCCTAATGATACTACTGTTTCAAGTGGAAGCCATTAGATTCCTACATCTTGCGGATGCTAGTGAATTCTAATGTAGGACCATCATCTCCATGGAGGATCCTTTGATGGCTAGCAATGTAAATAAAAATGTGGTTAATATGCTATTTAAAATCTTAGTGTGGAATGTTCAGGGCACCAATTCCTACTAAAGATGTTGTGCCCTCGATGACCTGAAATGCCTTCATAACCCTTAGTTTTTTGTTCTCTTTGGAACTAGACTGAATCTTAAGAATGCGGATAACATCAAAGGCCATCTTAGCTTCAACAAAATGGTCTGTATTGAGGCTCGTAACCTAAGTGGGGGTATTCTCACCCTCTAGAATGAAGAGGATACTGTAGTCTCCACCTTCTAGAATGAAGAGGATGTTGTGGTCTCATAGGAAGTCCGTCTTCGTATTCAGGTGACTTTCTGCTAACCTATTTTCATTTCCATTATTTATGCAAGTACTTTATTGTCCCAATTTAAAATTCTTTAGAGATCATTTGAGAAACTTCACTAACTCCATTGATAATCCCTAGCTCCTTTTTTGGGACTTTAATGAGGTGCTTATGAATGAAGAGAATTTGAGAGGGTAGGGGGTTGGGGATCTAAATAAATCACTAGAGAGCCACTTTTTATATCAAAACTGCATGAAGGATTATGGCTTAGTTGACATTGGGTTCGTAAGGAAACCCTTCACATGGATTTATAAAAGCAAAGAACTCCAACACCACATCTAATGTCATCTTGATAGAGGCTAGATCAATAGCAATTAACTCACATTCTTTCTTGAGTCCAAACTCTTCCATCTCACTAGTGGCCAGTTAAATCACTGTCCTATCCTTCTAAACATTAATCCCAATCTTAATAGTGCCAATAGGAAGGCAATGGCTTTTCATTTCTAGAAAATGTGTATAGAGCATCTTGATTTCAGAAATGTCATCTCAAAGAATTGGAACCATGAACTTCTTTTTTCACCTAATAAATTTGAGTCCTTCAAGTGAAAGCTTAGATAGTGGAATACGAATACTTTTGGCATTCTTCCTTAGTGTAAGGCTAGAGTATTGAAATGGCTAGAACATTTGGAAGCCTACTTCCATCAAAAGCCATTATAGGATTTGTTAAACCAAATCAACATGGCAAATGAAGAATTCAACCAAATTCTACATGTTGAGCAAATCTTATGGTTTCAAAAGTGTAAGTCTATGTGGATTATACGGGGGAGAAAAACACCAACTTTTTCCACACTAGCACTATCACTAGGAGAAACAAATTGAGAATTCATAGTCTAGAAAATGAGCTTAGCGAATGGGTTACCACCCTAGCTACCCTTGAATCCTTATCTATAATATCTAATTGCAGACTTTTTACTACAAACAAACAGGAGGTGACGCTTGGAAATGACTTCATCCAAGTGGGAGGTCCGAGACTAAAGTTTGACATTCATGATAATTTATGTGCCTCGTTAGATAGAAAGGAAGTATGAGCAGCACTTTGTAGTATCAGTTTCAATAAGTTACTTGGAGTAGATAATCTATATGTAAGCTTCTACAAGCGCCACTTGGGTATTATTAGTGAGTCTATGATAGACTTTAAAAGGAACTATTTTGCAACTGCCAATATTCCTAAAGAGATAAACAAAGCTCTAATTGTCTTAATTCCTAAGAAACTAGGCAGCAGAAACTTAAAGGATCTTCACCCCCATCATCTTATGTACTACAGTCTACAAGATTGTTACAAAAATGCTAGTCCAAAGGCTGAGACCATGGCTAAACAGTCTAATTAGCTCACCCTAGGTAAGCTTCTTCCCCTAAATGTACCACTATCGACAATGTCATCTTCATGTAAGAGATCATTAATAGATTTTCCCATAAAAAAGGCAATACTAGTTGGATGATTATGAAGATAGACTTGGAGAAAGCCTATGACAAAATGGAATGGGACTTCCTCAAGAATGCTATGAAATCCTTAGATTTCCTGAGCCAACAGATTAAACTTATAGCCTTATGCCTTTCAACCTCTTCCTTCTCCTTAATCCGCAATGGTGAAATGCTAAGCAATTCCAAAGCTCTAGAGGACTAAAAAAGAATGCCCTATCTCCCCTTACATGTTCATCATAGGCTTGGAAATGCTTAGTCAATGGATCCAAGTTATGGAAACCTGTCAAGTTAAGAGAAATTGACACTGCTATCTTGCATATATTTTTTTACTAATGATCTCCTCCTCATGAGAGAAGCTACATAGAGAATGCATAGTTAATCATTGACTTCATGAGCTTGTTTAGCCAACTATTAGAATAGAAGATCAATACCTCCAAGTCGAGCATTCTCTTCTCATCAAATGCTTGCAATTTCTGATACTAACAAATTGAAACTACCACTACTCTTAGCACGTATCTAGGCTTTGACTTGGATAAGAATGGCAATGTCAGAAAGGCCATTGCCGACTTTATCCTAGATAAACCAATACGAAAGCTGACTGGCTCAAAGGACAAAATCCTATCCATGGTAAGTAACATGTGCTTATCAAATCCTCTTTGGAGGGTATTATGGGCTATGACATCCAGGCAGCCTCCCCACTGAGAAATACCTTTCTCAAAGTGGAGAAATTGTGTAGAGACTTCCTTTGAGGCAGCATAAGTAAGAAGAACATCATGAGATTCATTGGAATGAAATTGTCAAACCTAGAAGTTTAGAAGTATAGGTCTATCGAACACGCAAATAAGGAATGATGATTGCCTTGCAAAACAAAGCTGGAATTTACACACTAAAAAAGTATTATGGATGAGCTAGCACACAAAAAGAGGGCCTTATTTAAACGAAGTGGCCGCATTAGTGACACTAAAAAATTAAAGCATATAGTGTGCATGGTGGACTGAGTGGATAAATTTAGAGTTTTCCATCCTAGAAATGGCAAATCCCATTCTTTTTGGAAATCTAATTAGGCTACCACAGGTACCCCAGCTTCTTTCATATATAGATCACTTACTCGAGATATGGAGCAAGAGCTTGGACTGACATTAATGTATGGAATGGGGATGCCATTGGTTACTCAATTGATTATGATATAGCTTTTAATCTTAGATCAATTCTTCTACGTGATACTGACTCAAGTGATGTATGCACCTAGAAAGATGAAATCGAGAGAGGAGGGAGGGGAAGGAGGTTGTGAAATAGCTGTTAAATTTGCTTGTCACAATCTAGCCATCGAAAAGTGCAATTCCTAGTTCAATGCTACTGACTCGTGGATCTGGACTACCTGGACATACCCAAAGGTTAAATTTTTGATTTTGAGATGCTGGAAAGGATGCCTCCTAACAAGAGACGTCCTCATTAAGAGAGGCATCAACATGGACCCCTTGTGCCTCTTACATAGAGAATCTAAGGGCGATCCCTCCTAATTATTTCATAGTTGTAGATGAACCCTATCAAAATGGTGATCCTTAAACCCCCCCCCATCTCCTCTCAATGTTCCTAGAACTCCCTTAGTCTATCATTTAAATCCTAGCTAAAACTTCATGTTAATTTGAAGAAAAGGAGGAACAATAGCTTGAAACCTCCCTGGCAAGTCACTTTTTTTTTTCGTTATGTGGCACATCTGGAAGACCCAAAATGGATCCATTTTTCAGATGGATCTAATACCTGAACTAGGAGCAATTCACTAGAGCCATTGCCCATGAGTTCTAAAGCCACGTGAAGCTGTTTAAATCCCCTTGCAACATTCTAAATGCCCTAGCGATCTGGTCTCCATTGGAATCCATTAGGAACTCAACAAGAGAATGTCTTGGCATATTTGGCAAATCCATTGACACGAGCTCACCCTTTGAACCTAATATTTGGAGTATTTGATGGGTATTAATCTTCCTTGTGAGGAACAAAGACACAAACTTGATCATTGAAATTGACTCCACTAAAGCCTTGAGGTGGCTAACTACATCGGTAATCTTTAACTATACGCTAAACTTTGTTGTCTCTTGCCAGTAATTGATCCTGATGATTCCCTTAGCCTAGATGTGTTGAATCCCTAGAGGAGCTAACCAGATTGCCTACAATATTGCTGCTACTAGATCCAGACTCCATCAGGACCTTTTGTGCACAGATGGGGATGTAACCAGGTTGACTATTATCAGGTTTCCAACCCACCGACCTGGTAAAAGCCCTATAGGTTTTAGGGTCGGTTTGATTTGAAAAAGAAAAATCTTACTGAGTTATAAGGTCAGGTTCGAGTTTTATAAAAATACCCGACGGGTACCAGACTTGTATACCCGACTTGATAACTAATAAAAACATTTTCTTTTTTTTTTGCCAGTTAATAAAAACATTTTCAGAAGTTCTTTTCTACAATCGATAAACTTCTAAGTTGTGACCTTAGCCACACCTTTCATCTCCATTTCAAAAATGAAAAATTGATCTATTCCTTTCCTTTCTCTCTCTATTCCGAAACGCCCTAGCCACAGTGCCACACTACGCCAAATGCCATCGATTGTCTCCTCTCCTCTCTCCCATTTACAGTTGTCTCTCGGCTCGATCGCATAGCACCTCATAGTCTCTTGAGTTAGTAAGGCAAGAAATGTTTGCCCTCTCTTTCTTTCTCTATTTCTTTCGTTCCAAAGCATGTGATGTGTTTGTTTTGCGTGAAGTTTGCTCCTTGTTTGTTGCAGTGCGAAATGTGTACGAAGATTTTGATAGGCAGTTGTTTTGGTACGGATCGTCGATATAATATTAGGTAGTTGAGTGGTTGAGAGTGGTGGTTTGGGAGTTTGGTTTTGGTTGGAGGCGATATTGTTAGGTTTTAGCGGTGAGTTTGCTTGATTGATGCTTTTGGTCGTGTGGTGGTGGTAAAGTGGTTTACAGTGGACAGTGTTTGTTAGGGGTTTCTATGTTTGTTTTAGGGTAGAGTGAGGCAATGAAGAGTGGTCAGTGTTTGTATTTTGGTGTTGTTAGGAGATGCAATGATGGTAGTGATTGTAGTTTCTAGGTTAAGTCGGTCGTTTAGTCAGGATTGGTTCTAGGTTCAATGGTAGACTGGAGATGAAAGGTTGTATTATATATGCTATGACATTTTTTTTTTTTTGTTGTTATATTATGCATTACTCAAGCCAAGACCTAAAAATATTTATCTTGTACGTTTTGGTCTGTGTCACAGCTTGAGATCCGGCCTTTTGTTTTTTTTAATAATGAATTGCAATAGGTAAAATAATGAATTAGTTGAGCTCCTTCAGTTACATTAAAGAGTCTTTCAATGTAATACATCTGCAATCTTTTGTTTGGATCCGATGACTACTGATGTATTTGCATAGACGGGCCTTCACTTCAGGATATGAAAATATCATCCTCCTTGAATTGCATATATCATAAAGAAATTTTGGAGCTTGATTTTGATTGTATCATAAATTCTTGAATACATCCAAAGAAGGGAGATTTCAATGTTTCTCTTAATGAGATTGTTCGATTGATGATTTATTTATTAAACTAAATATATGAGTTAATATATTGGGTATTTTAGTCATTCATTCACGTGACTTAATTTTAGTCATTAAAAAATTTCTCGGAATGGTTTAATTGTTCCACACGTCTGAGCCACTTGCTAGCATGTTTCAATGCATAATGCAGTCATCGGTTTTTAAGCGCTTTTACTAATTAAGTAATTATTAGTAGGGGCTGCAAACGAGCCGAGCTATTCGCAAGCTACTCGAGCTCGGCTCGTTTCAAGCTCGGCTCGTCTCGGTTCGTTTAGCTAAACGAGCCAAGCTCGAGCGCTGTCAAGCTTGTTTAGTTAAACGAGCCAAGCTTGAGCTTGTCCTCAAGCTCACGAGCCGGCTCGTTATGGGCTCGTGAACAGGCTCGTTAAGAGCCAAGCTCGTGAACGGGCTCGTTTAATATATATATATATATATAATATTGATATTATATTATTAATATAATATTATTAATATATAATGTAATATTATATTAATTATTTATATTAATTTAATATTATAAATATAATTAAAAATAATTATATAAACTAAACGAGCCGAGCTCAAGCTCGTTTAACGAAACGGGCCCAAGCTCGAGCTCGGCTTGTTTAGCTAAACGAGCCGAGCTCGAGCTTGGAAAATCTTAACGGACTCGGGCCTGAGCCTATATATTCCAGGCTCGTTAAAAGCCCGCTCGGCTCAAGCTCGTTAAAAAATAAACGAGCCAGCCCAAGCTTACACAAGCCCAGCTAGCCCGGCTCGTTTGCACCCCTAATTATTAGTATAATTGTAGTAGGTTTATAGAGGATGGACTCATTACCACATAATGCTTATTTAGGTTAATACTAAATTTATTTATACAAAATATTTGTTTATATATTACATGATTACTTGTTAATTTATTATAAATTAATTAAGAAAAGTAGGAAATTTTATTTAGAATCCATAAAAGCAATATTAATAATTTTGTATCATCAATGCAGGGAATATAGATGTTGAATTACTTGAAGCTGAGATGAGCATGGATGCTGATGTTAGATATCAATGATGATGATGTTGTAGATGATTAAAGCCATGTAAGTATTAGTATTTTTCACTTTGTCTATCTCTATTTTTTCACTATTGGTATTATACATGGCATTCATAGTATAATAATTTACTGGCATTTCTTTATAAAGCTAACAAGCTTTGTTTAGTGAGTTTTAAATTTCTAATTCATATCTATTCCTTGTATATCATAAGGCATTTATGTGAAGATCTATTAAAGGGGCAAGGAGAGTTAAGGAAGAAGACATGGAGGAGCTCCAAGATGTTTTCTTTTATGTTTATTAGACTAGTCAAGGATTTTATAACTTGTTATTAAAATTTGGTTTAAGTCATGTACTTATGTTTGCATGAGAATTGTTATGCTCATTAAGTGTTTCAATTTGTATGTCTCTTAATTTATTATACAATTTGAAAACAAGTTGGCAAAGAGAAGACGAATGGCTATATTATTAGACTATTTTTTTCATTGGCTTAAGATTGTGAATCTATTGGAAAAAAAAAATTAAGTGGAGCAGGTTGGGTTAATAATTGGGCGGGTGGGCGGGTGTCGGAGGCTAAACGGTTGATAGATCGCAGGTAACCGAGCGGGTGATGGGTTTTAAAGTAAACCCTATAGGGCAGGTTTGGATATAGAAGGAAAACCCTACAGGGTTATAGATCAATTTTGGTATGTCATATAGTGTAACGAGTTCGGGTTGGATTCATATGACCCATCTGAAACCCGATCCAATTGCATCCTATGCACAGACTAATTCCTCCTGATCTTTTTTTTTTCCCTACTTCTGTTAATAAACTACACATGTCTCTTCCTTATGTTTCTCTTGATGCTGATGTTGACAAGGGATCAACCCCCTCCCCCCACCCACCTATCCATGTTGTATTTAGGCCATCTTAAGTAATGACACGAACTATCTTTCTTGCTTCTTTTAATAGATGTTTTCTTCCTATAAAAAAAAATAGAATGGATGCTAATCTATATAGAAGAATTTATGCAATAGGGATGGGAGTCTATTCTATTGACCCAAAAGCTATAATTCATCCCTGATTTACTGGGAATCCAACTCAATCGACACATACATTGGCTTTCATTAAAGTGAAATTGAAAATATAGGAACTTTTTAGGGATCTCATATCATCAATAATCCCTTTTATTTTCTAAGGATCAAATTTCTATGAAATAATTGCCCGATAAGCTATCAAAGGTTTGTTTCTAAAATTATTTTGCTCTAGCCTCTTCTTATTATTATAAGAAGCCTCGTCCAAGCAGGCAAAGCTTCTATCATCGTACAATTCAAACTTACATAATGTTATGCAGTTGCCTTTAACAAAGATCCACATGAATTGCTATACACCACACTTATCCTACTACTCTTAAAATGTGATTTAGTGATCCCTCACAATTTATCTTGACTGTGTCAATGTTTAGAGGATGCTACATCTAATTGGAGTGAAATTAACTAATCTCTCTGTCATTACCGCTACAAGCTTTGATTAAACAGACGAGTTATCTCTTCTATTGAATGAAGAATCACATCTGCTAGGAATTGTTACAATCATGCAACAAAAATTTACACCATTATTAAACATAAATGTATTCATTGCATCAATTCGAAATCGATAGTACACAAACCATATCGAATGAGCCCAATGACAATTTAAGAAATATGCTCTACCATTTCATCATACCCATTATTGAAACACGAATCATTGCGATGCACTTTCCACCAAAATAAATTTTTATTAGCAGCCAAGAAATTATTGTATAGTCTTTACAAATGGTGCTTTTGTTTAGGCTTGCACTTTAAATTCCAAATTAGCTTCCATAATATTTTATCAACCACATACAAATATAAGAAACACTAGTAACACCATTCAAATTAGCATTATTTAGATTATGATAACTAGTTTTAACCCAATAAATGCCATCATTTATGAAAGGCCATATCAATTCATTAATTGTATATATAATGAGATAGGAACCTTTTGGATAGCCCTCTTTTCTTCATCAAGCAACAAGTGTTCCACATCACATAAATTCCATGTATGATAATGCACTAAGGTTTTCGAAATCTAGACCTTGACATCTTGCATCCCTAATTTATGATTCAAGAGATCTATTGCCTAATTTTAAGATAAAATAACTTCAATTTGATTGGATATCTACTAAATAAAGCTACAAAAGTAATTGCTTACTACACTAGCTTGGATTACATATCATATTAAATAGGAAAGCTCAATCAGGTATGGAAATTAGCTATCTCAAACTTTAAGTAATTAATAAAAAAAAAAAACCAAAGTTCAAATACCATATGTGATATTATTTCCCTATTTTTATTTGCATCTTCAACACTCCCTCTCCCCCTCTCAACATTTTTAATCTATTATAGAATTATGAATCTAATCATGTTAGAGAATAGATGGCGAGAATGTTCCATTTAACCCCCTCTAAAGGATGTAGTTGAATAAAAATTATTTGTGAACTTTCAAATTTCTCTCCAGCTTTTTGGAAGACTTTGCATTTGTTAGTAACCAATTTTACATGGATCCATTAGAAGTTTGAACAAAATTTGAGTTATCATTGATCCTTATCTAGTGTTGTTGAAACTAAACACGCTCCATTCATAAGTGTTTAATGTACCCCTCTACTTTTCCACATAACATACAAATAGGATTTATAGCCATATCACACTTGGTCAAGTGTAACTTATTCAAAAGGCACCCCTTAAAATAGCATCATAAAAAGAATTGGATTTCTAGATAAGATATAGTTTGCTGGAGTCATCTACAATTGCAACTGCTAGTAGTAGAAAGCCCTTCTTCATCCTTTAAAGAAGTTCATAGGCCAGTTTTGTTGTAAGTTAACTGTAATGCCCTAATTTAATTAAGATAGTTACCGCCACGTGTAATACTTTGTGTATTATATGCTCAGGCTTCCTTGAATATTATGTTTATTTTTAACATTGCTAACCAATTTTAATTTAGTGAAATCGGGTATTTAGGTTTCTAAAACAACTGGATTTAGCAGCAGTGAATGAAACTTTATAAAAACAATTTATACATCTCTACTCTCACTAAAGTAGACCAACTTTCTAAGAAACAAAACTTTATAAAATCATTTTATAATCTACCCTTGAAGGTAGATCAGCATTTATAAACATTTGGGCATCACCTAGCCTTTTAAAAGAAAATACAAATTCAAAAGATAAATCCAGCTTCTTATAATAAAACATAAACATAATAAAATATATCCTCGGTCCTAACTCATTCCACTTCTCCTCTCAAATCTCTAGGTTTGTCCATACCTGAGTTAAACATCGTCCTTCTCATTTCATCATCATCACCAACATTATCCTCATTATATCAACACTATTATCAACAAATCCATCATCATCAATAATCAATCCTCATCATTATCGTCAGCAATATCATCAACATCAATCAACAATTTCTGGAAAAGATAATAACAACAATAATGAGCCAAAGCCCATTACACAATAACACAAGCACACACGGAGTGACACACAAGCTTAAATGAATGCAATGAAGTAACAACAGGTTACTATCTTTAAATTAAAATAAATCAAATAGCACTAGAGCACTCACACTTCGGAATAATCCAATGGGAATCTGGTGGTTCTAAGTAACAGGAGCTGCTCAGGGGGTTGATATAGGTAGTTCGGGTACCTATCTCAGTCTAGGGTTCACAACCTTTATACATATCACTTATCTTGGCCTATAACATCGGTTACTCCAATTGATCCCATAAACATGAACTAAAATATGTTACTTCATTCTGAGCTTAAGTAAATGTTATGCCAACCATTTGCTCTATTGGATACCTGCCGAGTCATATATAAAATCACCATTATATCATGGTATTTGTCATTGCATCATGATATCTTAGTGCCTAACTACCATACCATTGCATCATGACAGGGTTGCTGCTCCTCGAACAAGATTCAATGACAAGCATAAACAACACTTAATTAATTAGGTCGTTTTTAAGTTCTTAATTCATTTTTAGATGTCTATCTTAATATATAACATGTACTGCATACCTTCTATATGAAATCTAAACAAAGGCTTAGATGCTATCTTAGAAGATAATCCAAAAGATCTAGAAACCAAACTCAAACATCTGTTTGAGAAATTAAATTACATAAGCATCTTAATCACTTATCAACTTACATCAACTTTTATATTAAACATCCATTTTAAATTCCTATTGCATTAGACATTAAATTGAAACTCCTCTATGGCTGCGAATATCGCTTGGCCAAAATATGGATAGTTCTCCTTTGTCTGTCAAAGTATTTCTTTTTACTTTGATTATAGTTAAGCATCAACAAGGCATTCATATACAAAAACAACTATTTCTCTAACAAACACACAATTGAAACAACATATCTCCATGTTAAACTAAGATTTATCCTAATTCATTAATTAAAGCTAATCATTATTTATTAAGTTTATATTACCTTAACGTAGCCAAATTGATTAGGAATAACCATTTAATTTAATTACTAAGTCAAAGTGATTAAACTTAAGAAATCTAATTCATTTTAACTCATTTAAGTTCATTTAGGTCAAGTTGAACTTAAGTTAACTAACTAAGTTTATTTTATACTCAAGAACTATGTAAACTCTAATTAATTATTAATCCACAAATTATCTTAACTCATTCTTAATTATACAAATTAACTAATATAACATATCATCTATCATTATCTATTTCATTTTATTTATTAATTTATTTCTTTTTCTTTCTTTTCTTTTCTTCTTTTATGAACAGTACTATAGGACAGATCATAGACATGATGAAGGCCATGATTGTCATCACCATCTTCATCACGCTCGTTATGGGGTCTATGATCTTCATCGTTTGCCTCATCAAGGCCGTTTAGGGGGCTGTGATGGTCGATACGGTCCTTGTCACGCCCGTGATCAAGGAGAAAAATGTGATAAGAGGAGATCGCACTCCTCATCCTCATCATGGCCATGATCAAGCCATTACCCTTAAAAATTATTTGCTCCAAGGAGATCACGGGCCATGTTACGGCCGTGATAAACAGGAGAATCCCTGTTACATTTTCCTTTGATTGTTCTTTAAGTTCTAACTACTTCAACTCAATATACATCATCAAAAACAACATATTATCAACTTTCCCATGCATAATCTTAACTCATAAATACTTTTAATCACATCTCTATATCATATTACAACAAAGCATTTAATCAAATACTTAGTTTACTTAAATAAGCATAGATATAGGTTTTGACAAATATGCTCATAGGTCTTTGATTTATCACTATCATCACATGTTTTACATAATTCTAGTCTTAATACAACATTTACATGCATAAACAAGAATTAAAGTAAAGAAAATAACAACACTTATCTTTTGAGCAAAAACCCAACATCTTTATTCTTTCTACCAACACTTCTCTTAAGCTTTAGGAGTTATATCTAACATGATTTTCAACCTCTATCTTATTTTCTATCTTTGATTTCCTTTATAAACTTGTTGAATTTGAGATTTGGGGCTTGGTTTTGAGAAATGGAATAAAGGGAAAGAGAAAGAAAAAGAAATGATGGAAAGGAAGGAAAGGAGAGAGAGAGAGAATGAAACCGAATGAAAGAAAAGGAAAAGAGGTAAGGTTTAGATATATTTATAAAGAATTAGGAGATATTTTAGGATAAATGTTGTAAAGACTCGAGTTCAACATCTACATAAAATAGATGAATTAGAGTCTCCAACCACATATAACCTGCAGTATTTTATATAAGGTTGTCCTAAAGGAAAGGTTTGAAGAATTGTTTGTCTAAATTCTTTTTAAGAACGAATGTGAGAACCATGGATTTTTTTTTTTAACGTCTAAGATAAACATACATCATTATCATCACCTGTCATAAGAGATAAAACTTACATATACATAACTAAGTATATATATTACAAGCAAAGACTAATGACAAGCCTTAAACAAAAGATACAAAAGATAAACAAAGTTCCAACATTAATACATATTCTTCCAAAAGATAGTCTATCCTAATATATTACAAAAAGGAATCCATTAGTCCATGGTCTCTTCTTCCCAATATCAAGAATATCTTCAAAATCACTCCCATAACTCATGCTAGCATAAAACTCATCGTCTAGGGATCCTATAAAAATAAAATAATGAGCCAAAGGCCCAATACATAAGTAACAAAAACAAAGGCTAGTGATACACACAAGCTTAATCTATATGCATATGCAACAATCAATAGGTTATTAGAAAGTCTTTAATTAATTAAACAACACTTGAGTATTCAAACTTTGGGCAACAGGGACATTTTGGGGACCTGAGTAACAACCTCGATGCTCAAGAGGTTGATATAAGTTGTTCGAGGACTTACATCTCCTAGATAATATATCTGAAAACGAAAAATAGTCTCATCTAAAGTTCTCAGCAATTTATCATCTTCATTTATCTTAGTTCATAACATTACCTAATTCAAGTCTTGAAACATCGAATTAAATCATGTTACTTTATCCTAAGCTTAAGTAAATGTCATATCGATACTAAAAACCCCATCGACTACCCGTTGTACCACTTGTAAAAGTCATTGCATCATGACAAAGGTGGCCTAAGCGCCTAAAACTACCATGTCATTGAATCATGAAAGGGTGCCGCTCCCCAAACCGGATTCAACAGCGTAATAGATAACCAATTCAAACATAGTTTAAGTTCTCATAAATTAAAGAAAATTTAATTATGCCTATCATAGGCAAGAAACAAGCATGTTGCTGCGTACCTGAGATATTCTCAAACAAAGAAGGTGTAACTAGTTCTGAATGTGACAGAGAATCTAATAAAAGAGATTAAATTAATAAAACTTTAACACTAATTTAAAACAAGAACTCACACTTGCACAAAGTTCAATTCTAAACAAAGTTCACACGAAACATAACATGTATAATAAGTTCATTTAAATCATGCTTGATTATATTAATTAATTAGCACAACACATCACTTTTCACTTATCTATCTCAATTTGGCTAAAAAAGATTCATTTTCTAAGAAATTGCACATTTAACAAAGAAACATAAGTTTTTAACCTTGTTTGAAAATCGTATAAATGAAATTGAGGTATGAATTGTGCTTGATGAGGATTAAAAGTGTGTAAAAGCTGCAATTTTTGAATGAAAATAGAGAAATCATGTTTCAAAGATTTTCCAGTGATACACTACCCCTACACGGGTTGTGTACATGCACTCGTGACTCTACAGAATCAAATTTCTACATACACTACCCTACACGGGTCGTGTACATTTATTCGTGACTCCATAAAATCAAGTTTCTATATACACTACCCCTACACGGGTCGTGTAAATTTACTAGTGATTCCACATAATCAAATTTCTATATACACTACTCCTACACGGGTCGTGTGGCCTTCCCCTGTTTCGCAGCCTATCGTATTTTAACCATAACTTTTTCATCCGATCTCCAATTAAGGTGATTCAAGTTGCATTGGAAAGCTTAGAAAAAGATATACAACTTTTATGTTTTAAGTTTTTACCAATTTCAAAAGTATCAATGCTTAAATTTTGTTTCTACTCCATAGCATCACTATCCAAAACTTCAATTATACAAACACTTCAAGTTACCTATCCAACACATACTACAAGCTCTTTTAGCATGAAAATACTAATCTAACTACCAACAAGACATAGAAGTCATCCTATCTCATTTTTAACATGCAAACCCTATCCTAATAAAAGCACACTTTACATTTACTTAAAACAAATGAACACACATACCTTAAGAGGTTTGTGTCTTGATTTTGTGGTCTTGTTGTAAGCCTTTAATGGTTTTCTTTGTAAAAGTTGAAGAGGTTAGTATTACATATCCATGGGAAAGCTTTTAGAGAAGAGAAAATAAGATTTTAGGGCTTATAAATGAGTGTTTTTGAGGTCTGGAATTTTTGGACGAAAATTGCACTTTAAGAGATGATATTTAGCTTCTTTGTTGACTTTTGGGGCTGTCTACTTTAAGGCTTTACATAGGCTTGTTTTTATTAAATAAATGGGCTTCTTTTTGGGCATTAAATGTGTTTTTGGGCTTGATTAATGCCTAAAAAAATTTCTGTTATGTAAATATATATTTTGTATGTTTACTTGTTTTAAAGCTATTTTGTCACACTTTAACTACACTCACAAATTTATAAACTCAATATTTAGTTATTCTAAGACATTTAGGCATTTTAACACATCAACATAACACATATCATATATTAATATAAATCACATTCATCATATTTCAAAATCATGCATAATTGAATTAATACATTTACAAAAATGGCTTGGGAAATTATGGCTATTTCAAACGTATTAGGTTTAGAACTTTCAAATCGATATATCTAATTTTGAAAGTATTTAAGAAATAATCCGAGGATCAATAGATTAGAAATAAAGAGTTTAAGATAGAAAATTGATTTAAGAGATTGGTTTTTATCAAATTGATATTTAACTTGAGTTTAGGCTCAAGTTTGATATTTTTAAGAAAGCAGGTGATTCGAAAATATATCGGGATTAAGAATATGGGATGTTGGACGAAAGTTTAGGATGTAAGAATCCACTAAACATTTCAAGAACATGTTTGGGGTTTTAAGAATTGAAATCTCAAATTTCAACTTATCTTTATTTACTAAATTATTTTCATTGATTAATCAAATCATAATTCATATATCTATTTATTTACATCATTTTAATCTATCTAAATCCAATTTCTAACTTAGGTGAAACTTTGGGATATTTCACTAATTAATCAAATCCTTCCTTCAGCCCAAACATCTTCCACATTCCCATCATTTAAACAACATCGCACAATAATATTTCAATGTTATCACCGATTGAATAGCCTCTTTTATCTTCATTTCATTGATCAACATTTACCTAAGCTTCCATTAATGTAAGTTTACACATGTCTTAATCTAAGAGCTATACAGAATGGTGGATATAAAGCCCCTTTCCTCATTCAATTAGACCCCCAGAATCATACGGATATTCCCTTTCACTCTCTCGCTCCCTATGCAAAAGAGTGATCCATACCAAAGATAGAGTTTTTAATTTCCTAACTAGTTTAGCTAAATAAGCATGGTTACTCTTATAAAAATTCCATAGTTTTGCTCTCCTATATTCTCTAGGTTTTGTCACTTCTCCATACTTCAATTCTTGTAACCTTAATTTCTTAGTAATACCCAAAAAAAAAATTTAGATGAATTATCCCGTTCAATAATCTTCTTGGCAAGAAAGAAAGAGACTTGCATATAATACCCTAAGATGTCCTTAGTAACATTCGATTAATACATTCCAATCCTATATGTATGCTTTCCACCGAGCTACTTTTCTCCTTCCCTTCTCAAATATAACAAAAAGGCAAAATGTTTTATTACATTCTCTCATGTTGCCTCACCAAAAACATCTTAGGGATAACAAGCTTTCATCCCATTATCCTTCGTTTTCCTTATATTAAGATTTAACCGATTTTATTGAAAACCTTATAATCCATCAACATAAAATGCTCTCATTAAAAATTCTCTCTTATTGTATAAAAAAAAAAATTTTTTGCCATTTTGTTTAATATTTTTTTTCTTTCTATATTTCATTTGGTTCATTAAATGAAGTTATAGTTATTTTTTTCATTTCCTTAAATGCCCTTTAGTATAATTTGCCTTTACATCCTTAGGCATAATTAGAAGAAAATCACCCAATGTTTTTAGTATTAATATTCTTGCTAGATACATAACCAAAATGGTTTTATCACATTTAGCATACACCAAAACATTGTCTTATTTGTGCTTCACCAAAAAGCAATAGATCATTAATAATAAACAAATGCATGAATGGAATTGAATCACCTACTTGATTATTTTTACAAATTAAAATGAATAAATAAATGAGAAATAAACAAATCTCGTTGTCTCAACCCATGAGTAAAGGTGGGCAAAGTAGATAAACAAGCTGGGTTAAAGTCCCGATCAGGGCCAATTCTGCCCGCTTTTTAAAGGGCCATATTTTCTAGCCTGGTTTGGGCCTTGCTGGAGTTAAATAGGCCGGTTTCCGCGGCCAAAATTAATTTTTTAATATATTTAATTCTTATTTTTTAATATTAGTTTGTGTGAAAATTAGAATATTTATATATTTTAAGGTTTATATATATTAACAACTAATTTTATTACTATTTTGATTACTATATATAAAAATAAGTTTTAAAATAATTAACTAGATATTATATTATATTTAAATCAATAAATATATATTTTAAGAAATGTTATAATACTTATGGTTATGTATCAATTTATCTTTTTTTCATAACATATATAAATAATCATTAATATGCTATTACATTATTTTTATTTTTTAACTTTTTTTTTTTTTTTTTTTGCTTACAGGTCAATCTAGCTTGGCCCACTTTAGCCTGTGAGTTAAATGGGCTAGACTGATTCAGCCCCTTTTAAACATGCTAAAATTTTTTGACCGCAATAGGTTGATGGGTCAGCTTGTGGATCACGATCCATACGCTTAGCTCTACTCATGTGGCCCAAGAAGCCCTATTTGAGGCCTTAATTCAAACAATAGAAAAATAAATAAAAAAATAGTGTTGAGTATTTTATGATTAAAAGTTTAATTAGATATTTGGTTTAATATCTCAAGGGATGTCTATATAATATGAAAATAGATAAAAGTTTTAACTCATTCCTTTCGTGAGAAAAATTAAATTATTTTATATATACTTTTTTTTTTTAATTATACATCATAAAATATACTAACATTATACAAATCACCATCCATTGTGGCTAGCCGATCGAGCCACCTGTGGAAATTGCTAGTATATTGTCTTGGAAGATGTAGATACTGATGAATATATTATGGAAGTCAAAGTGCCGCCACATGATGACATTTGACTAATGAAGAGCAGCATCTCATTCCTCTCCAAACTTCCGCTTCCCCAGAGGCCCCTAACATTGACTTCCTTCGTTGCCCCACAAAACCTTTACTTTAACTTCATCACCACCAAAACCCATTTTTCAAAACCCTCTTTCTTCCACACCCTTTTGAGTAACAACCACCTTAACATCAACAATCCCACATCTTTGATCCCCATCAAGCTTAAGGTGGTCTGTTGTACAATAATGTCAACAACACAAGGAGGTGGTTCTGGGGTCATCCGCTTCTCTTTGTCTCCATCGTCTGCTGCACTTGTCATCCAGAAAGGTGATATCACTAAATGGTCCATTGATGGGTCTTCTGATGCAATCGTGAGTGATTGTTATTCGTTCCTAATTTATTGTTGTTTCAATTTTTTAGCTTTATCATGGTTTTATGATGTGTTTGTGTCAAATTCGATGTTTTTATGCTAGCCAAGATTGCATGTTTTATGTATGTAGATAAAGGTTGGAACTTTAAGCATGACGATGTGTGTATTGTATGATTTCTGTGATATATAATCTTGGGTAGGTTTTGTCTTGTGAGTTTTTTGATGTTTGTGATTGTGGGTCTGTTGTTTTTTGGGATTTGTATTGCATGGGCGTGTATGATTCAATGAGTATAACACCCCATCTCTTAAACAAACGGTGGAATCAATGTATAGTTTTTATAAAACTGTTCATACCAATAAATTTTATGGGTATTTATATGCCATTAATCATTCCTATCTTAATTTGATCGAAAGATAGGGAGGAAAAGAGTGTATATATGTGTATATATCAAATGATGAGAGATACATGTGATGGATGATGGAACAATACAAGTGTTGCGTGTTTCCGCCAATCACATGTTGCCATGTAGTAATGCAAACTCAACAGAGACGGGGAAATTAATTAGGCAATGTATGTATACAGAGGGCATCCTGATTTTCTTGTTGTTGCATGGTTTTGTACGGGGATAAGAACAATAAAAGTTCTCTACATTTGTGTCAAAGATTAAGCAAGTTGTCTATATTTTAATCGAATCATTTACTGTGTGTTTGTGGTAGAGTACAATTAAGTCCTTTTATATTTTACGAGAGTCATTAAGTCCCCATATTAGTGTCACCACATCAAATAGCCTTTTGTGTTTATGGCCTAATGTAAGGACTTACATGATGCAAAAACTTAGAGTTAAATGGCTCGTTGAAATGATATATGACTTAGTTGAACTTTGGAACAAATCTAGAGAACTTAATGTTCCACTTATAAAAGAACATAATTGAATTTTGGCACAAGGGCAGAGGACTTTTAGTTTGCTTATTCCATCTTTTATTGATATCAACTTTTTTTGGTACAAGTATACGCTCTTCAAGTTGTTGGTTTAAGCACAGCTCTGACATAAATTGGAATTGCAATTCTTTGTTTTGTGATATAAATTCTTGTTATCATGGGTAACCTTTTCTCAGGTTAATCCAGCAAATGACAAATGCTGGGAGGCGGTGGTGCAGATGGAGGTAAGCATTTTCATCTTTCTTTTGGTAATAAATTGCTTGTTAGAGAGCTTTTTCAAGCTAATGTTTTTTTCTCATAGCTATACACAGAGCTTCTGGGCCTGAGCTACTGGAAGCTTGTTATAAGGTTCCAAAAGTCCATCCGGGAATTCGCTGCCCAACAGGAGAAGCCAGAATTACTCCGTGAGTCTCTTCAACTAATTTGTTATCTAAATTTTAAATGTGCATTGATGTTTGGAGTCTTCATGTTTTTCTCTGACAGATTAATATGAAATTCGACATTCTATATTTGTGCTTATATACTTGATCTGAATTCTTTCTATCTTCTTGCAGTGGCTTTAGGTTGCCTGCATCTCATGTGATTCACACAGTTGGCCCGATCTATGACGGTGATAGCAATCCCCAAGCATCCCTGGCAAATGCCTATAGGTAAGCACAAGTACTAGTTGTCAGTGGCTTCTTTGCTGTGCTTTTCTGACAGATATTCATTTTACTTGTGTATGCAGAAACAGTTTGTCTGTAGCCAAACAAAACAGCCTTCAGTACATTGCATTCCCTGCTATATCTTGCGGTGTCTATGGGTAAGCTGAATGATGCAAGTTTGATGGCATCTAAAAGTCATGTCGTTGAAGTTGAAAAGTAGCTGCACGCTTGCAGCTGATGGTTGGGATCATGTATTGATTTTATTGAAATTTCTTGATCTCTTATATAATCCAAAATTTTAGTAGAGACAATTGCCTCGGTTTAATGATTCGAACTGCATGTATTACCATGATTTTGAAACCAGTGTGGATATACCAAAGGAAGATGTGGAAGAAAGCATGAAAAAATGATATGACATTATATAGGATTAATTAAAAATATGGTCCATGATAAAGTGTAATAATGAAATATGATCCATATAACTAATTCCACCTAATGAGAATAAACCTTTGAGTGTCGTTTTATGTCTTATAACTGATTTCTGGATTTGGGCATTTGGGCATGTTTGCTATAACTCAAACTATAAGAAATCGTGTTTTTTTCATATTTGCATTTCGTTTTTATGTGTTCTTTCTGTGCATCTGAATAGCAGCTGACAAGTGGCTATAATCTCAGATATCCTTTTGATGAAGCTGCCACAGTAGCCATTTCTACTATTAAAGAATTTTCAGATGGCTTAAAAGAGGTAAAATTTCCAGCCTTTTTGAATTTTCTATGTTCATGTTTGATTTTTGTGGGCTTGAGAAAGGAATGCCAAGGACTTTGGGATGCATGGTGCGTTGCACTGTTAAGAGTAGAAAATAATTTGTATATGGTTCCAGCAGCAGTAGGTTGTCAGATTAGTGCACTTTGTATACGAGCCTCAGCTACATTGATTCAAGCTAAAACACCCTACAAGATCAAAATTATTGTCTTGAATTGGGATGCTTTATGATACATATTTTTGTATTAACAACAAGGATCAATTATTGACTGCCCCACATGCATTGCACGATGCATAATTTGCTATAAAATCTGATAAAAACTAATGCGTAGAGCTAAAAAAAAAAAAACCAAAAATCTATTGCAGGTGCATTTCGTTCTGTTCTCGGATGAGATTTACGACGTCTGGTCGAACAAAGCAAAGGAACTGCTTCAGAAATGATGTTCTCTTGGAGATGATGTTCTTCAATTCATGATGAAAAACGATCCCTCTGGCGGATAAAAGCTAAAATATGCATGCTGACTTGCAAATAATATGGTGTGTGTAAAATTTCTACAACCAGACTATCAGCATCTATGCTTGATGTATCTTTACTTCGTGTCTTAAGGACAGTTGTGATATTGCAAATTATCCCTGGTCCATTTTAGCTTAATATGTGAAGAAATGTCAGGAATCCTTGGAATGTTTTGTGCATTAGTCTGTGTTTGAAGTGCGGTACAAGTAAAATCAAGGCATAAAATCTGGGATTACAGAAGTAGAGGGGGAAGAAACTTAACCGAAAGCTGTGTGTGGCCAAGCCATATGAATTGGCATCGGCTACGAGTCTTTATCTTGTAACCTTTGGTATATTTTCTGACTTTGGAGTTCAGATTTCAGTACAAACTACTATATAGTATTGCTGTGGAAGATTAGTCTCCTGAATGTCAACAGCTCCACAAGGAATCAGGCATGCAATGAGGCGCATTGAAGAGCTATCGGTGCCATGACATGATCTAGTCATGGGTATGGTTCTAGAACCGAGCTAGAACTAAAGCCGCTGATTTTTGGTGTTGCAATTGAGGAACCAGAATTGAAATCATATCCCACAGTTAATTCGGTTCGGTTTCATGAAATTGCCGGTTCCTACTTTTGGTTTTAGAATTATGGAATCCCTTTTTTTTTTTTTTTTCAAATAGAAGTAAAAATAAATAAATAAATTTTAGTTTTTAATAAAATAAATTTTAAACTCAAAATAATTATTGGATCTAATAGTATTAAATTTTTTAATGAAATTTTTAAAAAATTATTTAAATGCATATTTATTTATATACAAATATATTCAATATTAATTATATTAGTAATATGGGATTGTAAGAAAATTACAATGAAAAATAGTTTTACATTATTAAAAAAATGAATTTTATTTTTAGTAGAAGTTGATTTAAACTAATTTTATATGATTTTAAGTTATATTTATTTATGTTATTGATAATAGCATATGAAATATTGTAAATAAGTAATAAATTTTATTATTTATATAAAATAATTTAAATATTAATCTTTATATATTTAATATATATTTTTAATAAAATTGGGTGGAATCGTCGGTTCCATCAGTTTTAAGCCAAAGAACCACCCAGGAACCTTAAAGCAGGCGGTTTCATAGTTGGTTTTAGAACTGGCCAAGTGGTTTAGCTTTAGTTCTAGTTCTACAATCGCTAGTAACGATTTTAGTTCGGTTCCTGATTAGAACAAAATCGTGCTAATGTCTACCTTGGTCTAACTTGCTTATAGTCTAGAGATGGAAGTCTCTTTCCGCTTCTCAACAGTGGGGTCCCTGTGCATGAGTTTATTACCTTAAACTGGAACGAGTGTTTCGAATTTCTTATCTATATAGGTTGAGTTAATGCGACTGAGAGAATAATTCTGTTTAACCAGCTAAAACCACCGGCCACCATTTCAAACCTCATCAACTATTAGCAACTACCCTCAAAGTGGGATTGTCGTACGACACATATCCTAGGATTAGCAACTTTTCTACGGTAGGAGCATCTCGTTCTGTTCTTGGACGAGATTTATACCATCTGGATAAGAAAGGCAGAGGAACTGCTTGAGAAATGAGTTTACTTGCAGCTAGAGAAGATATCCTTCAATTCCTCAAGAGAATACATACCGATATGCAATAATATGGTGTAGCTATAGTTTCTGCCGATGGACAATAAGAGCTCTGAAAGAGCAACGTCTGAACACAGTTGTTTCTATCCTTCTGGAATCATACTACAACCTATGTAGAACTTAATTGATCCTATAATTGCGCTATACATAATATAAAATTTTAAATATAATAATAGGTTACTTTCCTTATGAATACTTTAATCAATTATAAACCATATTGCCTTTTCACGTAGAAGGGGGAAATAAAAAAATCAACTATATGTCTCCCAATGTCAAGATAATGGACAACTCTTTTGCCATATTATGATAGCTATTGGATGCATGAAAGATTGCTGTTCTCAATAAGTCGTCTTGTTCTTATTTCTGCTGATTAATATTTGTCATGTATTATAAAGTGATAAAATTCTTAAAATAAAGTAAATAATAATCATCACTTTATAATACCTAACAAATATTGACAAGCAAGAATAGAAACGGAACAGCTTTTTAGGATAGTGTATTTCCATCCACGACGGTGCATACATTTGCAACAAACGTTGCATTTCCAGCCAGGATTCCTACTAGGTATACACTATTAAGATTATCAATTGTATAGTCTATGTATGGGAGTATTTTGATGCTCGTGTGTATGCATTATCACTTGACAAATGACGATGAAACTGTAACAAAGTGAAGATGGTATTCAGACAATCAAACTTTCATTTTTAAATGAAGACGAGGTTCTTAATTCCCAACCAAGAACTCCATCGTCTATAGAGTCATCTTGTGTGTCGTCTCCTCGAACTAGAGGAAGCAATGGTTGCATTGGAGGAATTATCCATAGCTTTTCTCCTCCAGCAAATCATTATTAAGTTCTGTAACATTGAGAACATGTCAGGTGATTTTCCCATCTATTTTAACCTAACCTCATGTCTATTCATTTGGTTGAAGCTTGGAGTCAAATTCTGCCAACTGATAAATATAAAACCATATCAAATTTGATGGTGTCCAGCCTTTTATCAATCGATTGTAAGTCTAACCTTGAATCGTTGATTATAAAGATGAAGGAAACTCAGTATACACCATATTGCCTTTTCACATAGAAGGGCATAAAAAAAAATATTTAACTATATCTCCTAATGTTAAGGTAACGGGCTTTGACATATTGTGATAGCTACTAGATAGATGAAAGCTTGCTATCCCTAATAAGCCGTCTTGTTCTTATCTCTACCTATCAATATAGGTCACTGTTATAAAGTGATAAAATTCATAAAATAAAGTAAATAATATTTATCATTTTACAACAAGTGACAAATATTGATAGGTGTAAATAGAAACGAGACGCTCTTTGGGACAGCATATGATGGTTTTAACTGAGATAAAGAAAGTGAATAATGGCCTGTGACCTAGTGACATTGTCTCTTATTCGTGAGAGGTCTTGGATATAATAATAAGGAGAGAGAGAAAGAGAGAGATCGAGAGAGAGAACAAGGGAAGCTAGTGCGTAAAAAATGCCATTGTCCTATCGTGTGTCCTCTTCGAATATGTCCAATTCCTTCAGGCCCGCTTGGAAAAATGCAAATGCTTTCCAAATTTCTTTGAATCCTTTGTCACCAATGTTTCGCCGCGTGTTCCAGGAATTGATGAGGAAATGTAATAATTCAAATGGAATTGGCGGTTGGAATTACGTGTAGAAATAAATGCTCTATTTATTTCATCTTGGTTTTGGTTTGCTTGGCATTGAATATTATGTTTAGCAAAAATGACGTGATAGAAAAATTGGAAATATAAATATATATATATATATATATACCCAAAATATAAATATATATACCCATGTTATAAAATTAATTATGTAAAAAATCTGCCTAGAGTTAGAATTATTCACCCTTTACTTATATTCACTTCTACAAAAACAATAATTACAATTTTCCTTTTGAATGTATTAAAAAAAAACTCTCTTTTAAATGTACGTGAATTTTCGATTTTTAATTTTTAGTACTCATAATTCAATCATCACCTCTATTATATTTATGAAAAAAAAAATTGACGATAAATAAAATAGTTTTGTAAATATTAAATTTCATACAGTATCGGCCAAGAAGGAAAAAAGGATTTCATTTCATACAACACAGATCAACTATGGAACAAACAAACAGTACAAATAGACTCAAAATCCTGTGCGTAACCTCATGTGTTCCGTTGCGGGCTTATGTTTATTCGTATTTTGGCTAGTCTATTTCATTTCCGCCTATTTTTTTTCCTAGCACAAATATTAAAATATACGTTAAAATAATACATTTTTGCGAATCGAGACTTAAAAATAAAATTTAGAAAAATACATATAGCATACGCATATCACATTAAATAAACACGATATAACTTTTTCAGTAAATATATCATTTTATATAATCACTTCAACACCACTAAAAGCCAGTACTAAAAGTCCTTTCAACGGAGCAAATGTCAGCGTCAGAATTGAAAAATCGATTTAAAAAAAACAAATAAAGGTAACCATAGGATGTCACATTTCCGTTTAAAGGGGTCAGAAATTTACTACTTCCCTTTGCGTGTGAAAAAGCAATAAGCCCTGGTCCATCATTTATATTAGTCTGTCTGTTTTTCATCTGTATCTGTATCTTTTTTTAAAATGATATATATAAATATATGTGATTTACATATAAATTTTATCTATATTTATTCTATTTGATTTTTTGATGAGAACTGTCAACTTTTTTTTATCTATATCTATTTCTTGATAAATAATTTATTAGAAAAAGGTTTGAAAAAGTGTCTGTATCTACCGGAAAAAAGCCAAAACAAACAAACATTACCCATATACCCAAGGGCAGACACGTGATTGTCGTCAGACGGTAACCGGCTTTTTCCTTTCTTAAGTCAATGTTATATTATAAATTTATTTATTTTATACTTATATTACATATTATAAGATTTATTGATACGAAATATATTAGAATGAAAATGCAGGTGGATTTTCTAATTACCTTTTGAAACATTTTTTTTATGTTATTTTTTATCACTCTTATTAGATATGCAATATTATAAAATACATTATATATGTAATAAAAATTATAAGATGACTTGTAAACGTTAAAAAAAGTTAACATAATAAATTATTCTTTAAAAAACTGTTTTTTATAATGTACAAGATATTTATTGTTAATATTTTGAAAATCATATCATTTAAATAAGAAAACCTAATAAACCATTCAAGATATTAATTAACTAACGAGTTAATTACTTTACTTGAACTTTCTTAATTTAACAGTTTTATATCTAAAAAAGAAATTTCAGTACATAAAAATATCTAAACTTTTTAAAGTTTGCAATGAAAGTCATTTTGACCGAAATTTGATAAAAACTTCGGCATCTCTGGCAAGGTATCCATATTAAAAAAATATTATGTGTTTGAGGTGGAATTTGTTTCTTTTTTCTTTTACTACTCTCTCTCTTATTTCTTTTTTTCTTTTTAAACTTCTCTCTCTTTCCAAACAAACACGCCCTACTACTTCTTCTTCTTAAAAAAAATAATAATAATAAAAAAAAAACAAATCAAACCTAAATTTACAAATGGGCAAAAAAAAAACCTAAATTTACACACAAAAAAATAAAAATAAAGCACCATAGATTGCCATTGTGTCTTTCACTTAATTCGCCATGTCCAGTCAAGTCGAATCCTCCGACTTGTAGGTCCTAGATCGCCACTACTCTAAACTTCTTTCTATTTAAATCTCTGTTTTTGTTCTTCTATTGTTGATCTTCATCATGAAACCATGGAAATGCCCCATTTTTATTATTAAATTTTTCTAGATCCTATTTTTCCCTTGCTGTTTCTTAATAAAAATCGAAGCTTTTCATTATTTATTGCTTCCCTTTCATATCCTCTCTCTCTTCCCCTCTCTCTCTATTGCCATCGTTGCATCTTCTTCTTATTTCTCTCTCTCACTACTTTCTCTCTCTCTCTCCTAGAACGAAATTTTGTTTCGATGGGACTTGGCTTGCAATAATGATGGCTAAGCAAAGGAGTTGGGTATGGAGGAGATGGCGAGTTGACTCAACTTGGTTAGAGAGAGAAATTAGTAAGAGAATAAGAAAGTGGGAAGAGAGAGAGGAAATAAAAAAAGAAAAATAATATTCCAACTAGAGAAAGAAAATAGAATCGGGAATAAGAAGATCGAGCAGGAAGAAGATGAATTTTTTTCTTTCTTTTGGTCTTTTTTTTTATTCAATTCTAAGAAGAAGAAGAGAAAGAGGAAGATGGAGGAGGCAGCACAGAGAGAGAATAGATGAGGAAAGTTAAAAAAGGAATAAAAAAAAAAGAAAAAGCAAAAAATGCGGACTTGGAAATAAAACTTTAATTTTTTAATAAAGATAACCCACCATATGAGAGGAACGCCGGATTTCATCCAAAATAACCTTCGGTGAAAACTTTAAAAAGTTTAACTATTTTTATAGGCTAAAATTTTTTTTAGGTATAAAACTGTTCAATAAAGAAAGTTCAGTACCATTAATGTAATTAATCACAAAATTTCTTTGGCATTAAATCCCACCACCACCCTGTATATATATATATATATATACACTAGCAGACGATACACTCGCGTTGTGAGTGTAAAAATTAAATAAGAAAATAAATTTTTATAATAAATAACATAGTTGAAGTTAATTACATGCAATATTTGTGTATGAATAAAGAAACTAAAAACATTGTATAAAAATATATGAAAAAGAAATCATAAGATTAATGAAATAACACTCTAATACATTGTAAATATTTACAATGAAGTTTATAACACATCAATCCTAATCGTAATTATTTTGCTTCATCGATGTAATGACCCGGCCCACTTAATCCATAGATTAAGCATGCTAAATCTCCCGACCATGCATAATACCCAAGTATTAAGAAATACCTAAGTATTATAGTAAGGTCGTCTAAAAAGAAATGTTTGTAATGATTGCTTGCTTAAAACAAATATAACATTTATATGATTTGAATTAAGAAATACTATCACTACATAAGTAGTGGGTCCTCATATTATACAAAACATTTATCACATACATTACATATACAACTTAAAATAAAATTACATTCCTAGGCTTAATAAATAAATCTAGAAATTTCACAAAATACATCAAAAAGTCCTAAACAACTACTATTAGGCCACACTTTTAATTATCCATAAAGGTCTTTCAGTCAGTCCCATAGCCCATATCGTCGTAGAGCTCATCATCATAACCACCTGCAAGGTAGCAGCATGAGCCAAAGGCTTAGTACACAATAGTGCAACAAATATATATGTCATGCACACTTAACTAAAAATGCAATGCAACAATTCACAATAACTTCATTATTTTTAGTTAAGTGAGTAAAAATAACACTGGAGTATTCAAACTCTAATTCAAGCTTGTGAATTTTGGGGGTCTCGAGTAACAGCAGTTGCTTAGAGGGTTGATATAGATAAACCAGATACCTATATCTCCTATATCTAACTGATAAAGATTAATAATAGCTTCATCTAGGGTTCGCACTCCTTTATACACTCCATTTATCTCGGTCTATAACATCAATTAGTTCAACGGTCTCATAACCGTGAATTAAAACATATTATTTCCTCCCAAGCCTAAGTAGATATATACTGACACAGTTAACCCCATTAGCTATCCACTTAGCCATTAAAAGAAACCACCATTGTATCATGGTGAACCATTGCATCATGGATTTGAGTCATTGCATCATGATAGAGATTTGGACTAAGTGCCTAAACTACCATGCCATTGCATCATGACAAGGTTACCATTCCCCGGACTAGACACGACTCAACCACAAATCATTTCAATAAACTTTTCATTAGTCTTTAATTAAGATCAAACTTGAATATGCCTATCATAAGCAATAATCAATCAAATTATTGTGTACCTGGATCGAATTGAGAATAAAAGGGAATCTCCAACTGAATGTCTATTTCTATTCTGCACAAATTAAACTATATCAACATAATTATCCTAAGCCAAGCTTATACTCACTAGTTTTAAAACTTAGGAAGTTATTGAACCTCATTTAAAATCATCCAAAGTCATCACATCACATGACTTATATATATATATATATATATATATCATATAACATCATACAAGTCAAATCCTTAATCAAATAGTCATATAATATATTGAAGATGTTGGAAAAAAGGTTAGAAAAATTGAAATCTGCAAGGCCCACGCTGGCAATTTACACCGGCAGTATAAGACTCAACACCAGCAGTGTAGGGGTCCTACGCCGATGGCGTTGAACCTATCGCTAAAAAAATGCATTATGTATAAAATTTTTGGTCATTACGCCGGCAGTGTATCAGCTGTGTAGACCTCAACGCCAACGGCGTTCAAGCTACCTTTCGAATGATCAGTAACCAAATTTTTAAAGCCGGCAGGTACGCCGGCGGCGTTCGAGATAGCATGCACTACAGTTCATGTTGCAGATTTCCTCTGTTTTCAAACACTAAATTTTTACATTTTACTCTTCCAACCTCTTCCAACCATATTTATCCTTCCTAATACATGGTATAAGAACCCTATTATCAAACACACACAAACTCCTCTCTAACATAATTGAAACACAATACTCCTCCTCAACCATTAAAACATACTTAACACTATAATTTCATTTTCTTCACATCCACTACTTCAACATGAATCCACTCTTCAATACAACTCTACAATATCAACTTCTCGTCACACTACAACTCAACACCATCATTACACTTCAAAAACAAATCCTAAGCTATGTCAACATCACAATATAACAATACACATATATATCCAACATGCATTATATTTGACAGAAATTTCATGGATTAAAAGAGAAATAAAGCATCTTAAACATTATATAAACTTATCTTAAAGTATATATATGATAGTTGGGGATGGATTCTTGGTGTGTTGTGTGCAAGAAACCTTGGTTTGGATATTGGAAAATATTGCCTTGCAAGAGTTACGAATTTTTCTTTTCTTAGGTCAGTTTTGAATGTCCAAAGTGTAAAAGATTAAGGCTTGATATTTATCCAACATGCATGGACTTTTGGGGCAGATTTCTAAAGGGCTTTGGGCCTTAATTAAGCTTTGATTTTGGGCTTAATTTGGGTTTAATAAGGCAAAAAATCTGCTAAGTTTATGGACTAATTTTTTTTGTTTTAAAACAAGCTTAATTCATCATATATTATCCATTACAATATCAATTAGCATTAACATAATAATTTCTAACATGAATAAACTATCAACCTAGATATATTTATCATAAGTTATTATCTAATTATTAGTTCATAATACATACCATCATTTCAAACACATCACAATTCACACTAACATATACACACATATAACAATCAAATTTAACATGCATTAAGTATGAATTTAAAACTTTTGGTTATTTCAATTGAAGATGTAGCAATATACCTCAAAACAAATGAGATATTAGAAAAAGAATTTATTTAATCAAATTATACTTCTATGTATACATAATAATTACAATAACAATTAGAAAGGGAAAAAAAGAAAAGAAAAAATTGTTTAAAATTAATATTTATTCAATTACTTAGTCAATAGTCATGAATGTTGTTATAAATTAGTTTTTTTAAGTAAAATAAATACATAATAAGGGGAATTGATAAAGTTAACATATAAAACTATATAGTATAGAAGTGTGCAATGAATGGATTATTTCTAGCTTAAATATAATATATATATATATATATATATATATAGAAAAGGCATCACCTTATTTAGCAATCCACCAAACCGAAGTGCTCGAAATTTCATCAGACACAATAATGAACATGTATTTTTACAAAATATAATTTATGGTGCTATTAATAATAAAATAACATGAAGGAAAAAAAAAAATTAGATCACACGAAAATGGTCAACATAAAAATAGCCGATGATATGCTTTTATGTTTTTACTGCAATAATTGGGTGAAAAACATGTCTATCCCTCTTAAAAAAATAATTACCAATAATGTTGATCTTAAAAATTTACTAAATTATATTTGAAAATTGTGTTTTTAAGTCGAAATATGCAATATTGAAATGCAAATCACATGAGTGACTCCCAATAGAATGTTTAAATATAGTTGCAATATTGCTTTAAAAAAATGTGACACCGAGAAATGTGCATTTATAGCGAATTTTGTTTGTCATAATAATTGTTTAGAAAGTGACGATGATTGTTTGATTTATTTTAGGAATTTGTTATATTTTTTTAAATTTATTTAACATATAAAAAATATTTATTTTTTGAAACATGATGAAAATACCATTCCCCGTACATTAGATATTCATCCAGGGCTAAGGCCTTTCTTATTGGTTTGCATCACTAGATCGAATCCCGAAGGACCCATCCGGTGTTCGAGTTTTCGATTGTAGTAATACTTGCTGATTCATATTCCCATATTGCATTTATTAACATTGCACATTGAATTCATGAGATTGTTTTCTTATGCTCTATTGTTTTTAATGGGTTCCTTTATTTTATATTATCTGTTCTAGTTTTTAATAGGTTGTTTCTATTTATATTGACTTTTATTCTTTATTTTGGTTTTTAATATTATGGATTAATTTATTAGATATTGTATGGATTAATTTACAAGACGGATTAGTTAATAGGTTAATTACACTAATAATACCTGAACTTTCTTAATTTAATAGTTTTGTATTTAAAAAAAAATTTAGCCCATAAAAATATCTAAACTTTTTAAAGTTTGCACCAAAGGTCATTTTGGCCAAAATCAGGTAGGAATGTAAGCGGGACGGGTCGTTATAGGGTACCCGACCACCCAACCCGCTAAAAACCCTATAAGGTTTTGGGATTAAGAAAAAATCCCGATAAGTTATAGGATCAGGTTTGGGTTTATTATGTAACTCGTTGGGAAAACCCGATCCGGTATAAATTAAAAATATTAAAAAATTAAAAATATTAAATTATTGAAGCAAAGATCCCATTTATATTATATGTACGTGAAAGTAAGTGGAAATGAAGTGTTTACATCATTTTATATGATATTATTGTCTAAAATTCGTTCTTTCAATATAAGTGTTTGTATCATTAATAGCTTAAAACAAAATTATTTCTTTGAATTTTTTTTTAAAGAAAAAAATTAAAAATCTTGGAGTGGGATCGGGTCGGGTTATGAGTACCTTAAATCGTAGCGAGTCGGGTTTTGAGATTGACAAAAAAAACCCGATAGGATTTTTCTTGAGTTCTGGGACACCCATTAAGGACTTGGGTTCGGATTTCAAAAAACCCGCCCCGGTTGCATCCCTAAAATCAGGCCACAAATCCAGCGTTCCTCTTCCTCTTCCTCTTCCTCTTCCTCCTCTTCTTCTTCTTCTTCTTCGTATTGAATAAAAAGGACAAAAAGAAAGAAAAAAATTCATCTTTTTCCTGTTCAATCTTCGTCTTCCCGATTCTATTTTCTCTATAGTTGGAATATTACTTTTTTTTTTTTTATTTCCTCTCTCTCTCTCTCTCTTCCCATTTTCTTATTCTCTTTCTAATTTCTCTCTCTAACCAAGCTGAGTCAACTCACCATCTCCTCTAAACTCAACTCCTTTGCTTAGCCATCATTACTGCAAGTCAAGACCCATCAAAACAAATTTATTGTATTCAGAAAAGGGGAGAGACGTTCCAGGAGAGAGAGAGAGCGAGAGAGAAAGTAGTGAGAGAGAGAGAAATAAGAAGAAGATGCAACGGTGGCAATAGAGAGAGGGGAAGAGAGAGATGATATGAAAGGGAAGCAATAAACAATAAAAGTTTGGATTTTTATTAAGAAATAGCAAGGAAAAAATTGGATCCAAAAAATTGATAAAAAAAAATGGGCATTTCCATGGTTTCGGGATGAAAAATCAACAATAGAATTGTCATCATTAACAGCTTCATCGAGAATGAGGCAATCGGGGGCTTTCTTGTGCTCCGGAATTGTATATTGAAATCTCTCTTCTTGCTGTGAAAACACAAAAAATAAAAAATGATCAAAGAAAGAATAAAAACGAAGGAGATTTAAATAAAAAGAAGTTTAGATTAGTAGCGACATGGGACTTACAAGTCGGAGGATTCGACTTGACTAGACATGGCGAATTAAGTGAAAGACACAATGACGATCTATGGTGCTTTGTTTTGATTATTTTTTGTGTGTAAATTTGGGTTTTTTTTCGCCCATTTGTAAATTTAGGTTTGATTTGGGTCTTTTTTTTTTATTATTTTTTTAATAAGAAGAAGTAGCAGGGCGTATTTGTTTGGGAAGAGAGAGAAGTTAAAAAAAAAATAAGAGAGAGAATAGTAAAAGAAAAAAGAAACAAATTCTACTCAGAAACACATAATATATATATATTTTTTAATGTGGATACTTTATAGAAGTATATATTATTTTCAATCTAGTTAAACTTCTCACATAACACGTACTTGCCCGTCCGTTAAGTTGACTGATTGTTAAGTTGACTGAGCCAACACGTAAGACTTAATGTTGGGTTTGGTCGGCAATATTAATCTCGAAATTAATGGAACATCATATTGAAATAGGATAAAAATATAATTAATGGAATGAAAATGAATGAATGAATAAATAAATATTTTTATTAATTTATATAGGATAAAAAATAATTATTAGTAAAAATTAATATAACATGAAAAGGGATCGCAATCTTGCATTTAGAAAGAGAAATCAAAATCCTTTTTAAAGCCAATATCATCGATACGGAGAAATCATGATTATGGTTTTTTAAATAATGCTTTCAATATATAAAAATAATAATAAAACTTGAAATTGTGATTTAATTTTACGGTCTTGTCAATTGGATCATTCAACCAATCATCCAATCATTAAAATCAATATAATAATTAAAATATTAATTATTTTAATTATTTAATCACGATTAGATATACTTCTAGCCATTAGATAGTGATGAGACTATATAATTTCACTCCTTTTTAATTCATTCGAGTCTCAATTTCCTGTCCAAAACAATATATATCTATTTACATTACATGTATGCTAAAAACACATAATATCAATTATTGGAGACATTAGATTCTTGTTGTTCAAAGTACAATAAAGTCCAAGTGAAGATGGTGCTTAAGATGTTGACCTTCCGGGTAGATGACGATGAAGAAGCTTTCAATTTCCGGCCAGGATCTCCACCGTACATGGGTCTTCTTCTTCATCGTCGTTGTCCTCTCCAGACAGGGCCCGCAGTGGTTGCATCGAACGAATAATTACCCGACCTTTCAGCTCTTCAAATCGTTCTCGACTTCGGCTATCCCAAAATAATGCCAGGTATTTTCTTTGACGATCTTTGCAGAATTTCTAAGGTATTTTATATAAAGCAAGTGCTCGCTATAAGTTTTATTTGTCAATTCTATAAAAAGTTTTACAAATATACAATTTCGACGCGATACTTGTGATTGGATAATTCTATTTGAATTTGAAATACGTATAATCTAATTAATTAAAAGGTACTGAGATAAGTGTTTCATTCCACTATTGCGGAACCAGGCATATCATCTGTGTTTGAATCTAAGGTATATAAGTTCCTGGTATCATTTACTCACTTATAAAAACTTTTATCTTAAAAAATATTCAACATAACATAGAGGAAAATAGCTTGAGTTCTTTTGTGTTTTCCATTGTATGCTGTTAATTATAGTTTGGCTAAATTATATCTATCATCCTTATAAATTTTTCAAAAAAAAAAAAAAAAAACATCGATACTCCACTTTTTTAATTTATAACATCTACCATCCTTATAAATTTTCTACTTTCTAAAAAGCATTGACCCTCCACTTTTAGAATAATTAATTATTTATTGTAATTTTATATATACACAATTGACTAAAATAATTAATATAATTCATAAAAATAAAAAAAATGTCTGCAAGAACTATAAAACATTTATTATATTTATTAAATAATTGAATTAATTATAATTAATGAAAAGATAGAATAAGTTTTAGCTGAGAAATTTCAATATATACAAAAATAATATTGAACGATCCTTTTTAAAATGGGATTCATGAGTTTCTAGTTACATACTAGTGAACTAATCAAAAATAAATTTTCTCTAAAATTCTAATCATTTCAAATTTGAATCAATCATCGCAGACAAATATGAACGAATTTCATGCGGTTGAACGATTTTTTGCGTATGGCCTTTTTTTTTTTTTCCTTTTTTTTTTTTGTCTACTTGAAAATTATGTTTCGCAAACTTTTGGAATTAATTGAGAAGTCTTGGTCGCTGCCAACAAAGCTGCAACATTTTGCAAACTTTAGATCTTGAAAATGGAACTCTTGTTTCTGAAAGAATGTCATTCGGTGTTAAACAGTGCTGCTCTCTTTTTCTGCCACTGCACCTCCATCATCACAATGCCGTACCAATTTTTAAATGCATTGTTTTTTGGTGATTCAGATTTAAAAACTACCATTGATAATTAGACTCAATTTGACCTGGCATCAAATCTCTTAAGTAAGATTTCAATAACCTACATGCTGGTTTCTTTCATTTCTTTCTATGAAAATCAAATGGAATCTTATGTGCAATCTATACAAATCGTATAGATGCCATTATTACATGTAATTATATATTTATTATATGCAATATAATTGTATATTGTATGTTGACTATAGCAAGATAGTGATGAACTATTTTAATCGTGGACTAGATTATTGTATATTGACAACTTGTTTTTTTGTTAAATAAACATATGGCTCTTGATGTTTTGCAAAAGCAGGAAACTTCATCTTTATGTTGAGTTGATATCTGATAAAAAATACCATTGTATTGATGACTTGATATGTAGAGTTGGCGAGTCCATGGTAAAAATGGGGGACGTTAGGGTGGTTTGCTATGCTTATGGCAATATAGTGGAAGGGGATGGCAGGATTCATTATGATCGGCGGCCGGTGACTACTATAGCTATTTCAAGAAATGTCGGTTTTGAGCAATTTGTGAGTACAATATGCAGTCGTCTTAAAATAAATAGGGCAACTCACTGGATTGAGTTACTACATGGAATTTCTGTTGGAGATGGTAATGTATATTATGAAGTTGTGCCTATAAAAGACGACTATGATGTGCAACAGATGTTAAGGTTTACTCAAAATTCGGTGCCTGTGTATGTGGAAATATATGAAAATGAGCTATCAACTACGAATGATAATGATTTAACACAGTATAGCAGGTATGGCTGTTTGATTAAAAATTACGGTATGAATGATCAACTTTTTCTATGTATCTATTTGTTTCTCAATTATATAACTTGAATTTTCACATTTTTCACTTTTCATCCATGATTTACTTCTTACAAAAGGCATACTTTTTTTTTTTTTAACAATTATATAACATGAGAATTTGCTAATCCGCTTTACAAATCTATCCCTTTTCTTTCTTCCTTATTCACACAATCTCAACTTTATCACAACAATTAAAAAGAGTGAGCTTAAAATAAAATGAACATGATAGGCCTAATAGAACTTGATGTAATCATATTTTATTTAAGTAATAAATCAGGGTAAATTGTAAGTATATTCTATTATATTTATTCCATGTGAGTTTAGACATTTTTTTATTTTAAAACATAGAATAAATTTTAGAAAGGCATAATTTTAAATCATATTTTATTATTTATAATAAAATAATTTAAAAACTTCAAAAGCATAATCACCTGACTTTATATTTATTGCCAATATCTAAGAGCCTAATGATATTAACATGGATCTCCTAATTGGGATGAATTAAGTTTAAATCTTCTTTTCCTATTATAACGGCTAAATAATACTTAAAAAATAATTTTCTTTTCAGACGCTGAATCACTTCAAAGATTGACGCTATATTGCAACTCGTAAACAAAGTCCTTATGGAAGGAAAATGTGAAAAGAAAACGAAAGGAAAGAAAATCAGAGGAACTAGGAGATGAAAATAAATAGATTTAAATATTTTCTTTTCTCATATTTGAAAAATATATAAAAAAAATAAAAACTTAAAAATAACATAATAATTTGACTAAATTATCATTGTCAAGAGGACAATGGTAAATGACTTAACAGCCCCCTCGATTAAATGCATTTTTGTACTTTCTACTATTTCCATCTATTTGCATTGATTTAATTTTAAGATGTTGACCTTCAGCATCCCTGAAGATGGAAAAGCTTTGAATTTCCGGCCAGGACATCCGCCGTACACTGGTCATCTTCATCGGGTTGTCAGCTTCCTCTCGCAATAGAGCCTACGGTAGCTGCGGTGAAAGGAAGAATTACTGAAGCCTCTGTTCTCCAGTTTATCCTTCTCAACATCAGAAACTCCGAGTTAATGCCAGGTTTTTCGCTTTAATGTTCTTATCGGAATATCAAAGGAAAATGTCAAATTTAATATCAATTTTATACAATAATTCAATTTAGTATCTAAGTAGTTCATTTAATATTCAATCAAAGTTTTCATAGTTATTTTTACTATATTCCTAATATCGTTTACGATTGTAAATGAGTGTAGATAGCTCGTGAGCTACTTGAGTTCGTATTGACGAAAGCTCGAATTCGATTTGCTTACGATAAAGTCGAGCTCGAGTTTCGAGCTATTCGAGTAGTTATTGAGCTCACGTTCAAGCTTTAAACTATTCGGCTCGCTAAGCTCGTAAGTTTAATCGAGTTTAACTGAATATTAACTTAAGGCGAGTCCAGTTTGAGCTTATCGAGTATTAAATACTCTTTATAGGTAAATCAATATTTAAAAGAATAATCGAGCTTAATCGAGTTTGAGTTCGAACTTTGAGTCAAGTTTGAGCTTGGTACTGTATCAACTCGACTCGTTTACAGTCCTAATACCGTTTACTCTATTTTTTGACATAAAAGAAGTAACATATCAATATTAGATAATATTAGGGATATTAGTAAAATTTTAATTATATGCTACATTTTCTAATTTGCAAAGAAAATAAACGGTGTTAAGAAAAAAGTAAAAACAACCATAAAAATTTTGCGTCTTAAATTTATTACTTCAAAATTTAGGTTTTGACATTTACATGAATATTTAACTAGGAAATCATTAGTAAGTCTCTTTGATAAGTTCAAATTAATGTGAATATGATGCAATAATCCATTCATAGTTACTCTCAAATTTACTTTGATAGTGTTATTTGGTTGCATAACTTTTTGTGATACTAGACTAAATAAAAGTCATTACTATGTTTGGTTTACTAAATGTACTTGGAACTAGAAAAAATTCTCTTCGTATGATTGAATTGTCCTTTATATTTCATGGTATAAAAATATTTATACTTTACAAGAATAAAATCTTTTAATAAAAAAAATTATCCAATTTTATTCAGTATAGTGTATACTAGACATGGTATAAGAGAATTGAACCGTTTAATACAAGTATTGTCCCTGTTAGAAGAGGAATAATAGTAAAAACGAAAAATGATAAATCACACACAAGATTTACGTGGCAAACCCAAATCGGGAAAAACCACAGGCAAAGGAGAGAGAATTCACTATATGTCGATAATGGAGTACAAAAGAGAGAGAAAAAAATACAAATAAAAACTTTCTCATTTTCTCACTTTCATACAAATCCTAACAAAACACATATTTATATTTATATACAGCTAGCAGATATTAAATGCCAAAATTATGTTTCTTAAATGTATAATGAATGAATAATAAATATATAGTCAAATATTCATTCGTTATACAAATACCAAAATTATGACTCTTAAATGTATAATAAATGAATAATAAATTTATAATCAAATATTCATTCATTATACATTTGACTACGAAAAACAACTACTGAAAACATGTCACAAACTCCAACAATCTTCACCTTGACACGGATTCAGAAGCTTCGACATAAAAATAAACATTCTTTGCCTCTTCCACAAAACCCATAAAAGGGCTTAATCGACATAGAATATTCTCCACCTCTTCAAAGAAAATTTGGTCCAAGAAAATTTGGTGCTACGATCCAAGAACGAAATATCAAACTTAACAGCTGCAATTGTAGCGAAAAACAAAACCAAAACCTTGGCTGTGATACCACTTATTAGAAGAAGAATGACGGCAAAAACAAAAAAATGATAAAGCAAACATAAGATTTATGTAGAAAACTCAAATCAGAAAAAACCATGGGCAGAGGAAAGAGAATTCACGTACAAAAGAGAGAGAGTAACAAAATACAAATCAAAACTCTTTCATTTTCTCACTCTCATACAAACCCTAACAAAACACATATTTATATGTGTATATAGCTAGTAGATAATAAATACCAAAATTATGTCTTTTAAATGTATAATGAATGAATAATAAATGTATAGTTAAATATTCATTTATTATACAAATACCAAAATTATGACTCTTAAATGTATAATGAATAAATAATAAATGTATAATCAAATATTCATTCATTATACGTTTGACTATAAAAAAAGGCTACTGAAAACAGGTCACAAACTCCAACAGTCCGGTCTAATCGTTTTTTGTCCAATCCAACTCTTACCACCAAAACGCCATCAATGGTACAAAAATATTTATCCTTTACAAAAAAAAAAAAAAAAAAAATAAAATAAATCTTTTAATAAAAAAATTATTCAATTTTATTTAGTCTAGTGTATACCAAACACGGTGTAAGAGAATTATAACGCTTAATACAAATATTGTCGTGTATAATCATTTTTGTCCAGTCCAATCCTCACCACCAAACACTATCAATAACTAGATGAATTAAGCCACCCATACTGTTGCGCCATTTTGCAAGCTTGAACATGATCATTTAGCTACTTCACTCTCGTGTAATGTCCGATTCCAGTCAGGGTTGTCAAAGAATCATCAAGTACTCTCTGTCATCAACAACCGATTTGATCATCCAAAAGGGGGACATAACTACGTGGTCCGTTGATCGGTGCACCGATGCCATTGTTAGTCATACCATCAACTTTTACTCTGCAGTTTCATTTTTTAATTATTCTATCTATTTTTTCTTTGCATTAGGATGAACGGAGAGTGTGTTTGTTTTACAAAAAAACATTTTCCAAATAAAGATTTACGTTCTTCCAAATATTATTGCCATACACTCTATAATAAATTTAAATTAATTGTTCGTCATATTCGAGAGTCTAATTGAATAAATGATGGAACTTTCAGCATGGTGGATGCTTGAATGTAATGATTTATAATTTCTTGTGGAAGTTTCCATTTTTCTTTTCAAATTTATTCTTTGTCAATAAATAAATAGCTCCTAAAAAATTGGATTTTAAAGACAAAAATTTTATCTTTAAACAAAAATTTTTATCGCAAAAACTATTATTGCTGATTCTATTTATGGAATTATAATTTATTTTACTCATTTTCTATCACAGAGCATTTACCTCTAGAAACCAGTTTTCCTATAATATATATGGAGAAGGTACCAAATATATGTGATTAAACTTTTAAAGAAGACAGGTTGTGAACCTCAAAATATATCATAAATATATCATAGCAGAAGTTTCGACTCCCTATACATTTAAGATAGACATAGTGCTAAACTGAACGTTTTTATTTGAAATTGTGGAACCAATTGAAACGACACTCGACAAAAGGAAAAGGAAACAAGGTTAAAATCCATGAGCAGATTAATATGAAAGTGAAGGGGCAAAGAGCTCTTAAAATTGTCGGAATTTTCTGTCTATCATATTTTTCAGTATTTTTTTGAAGTAAATCGGAATGCATTTCTTTGTTTTTGTGAATTTGTAATTTCTTATCAATATATATATATATATATATAATATACAGGTAAATTCGACGAATAAGACAATGCTGGAAATTGTTGGTTTAGATGCAGGTCAGCATCTTCAACTTTATCTTGGCAGTACATGTGTTTATCAAAAGAATCCTTTTCAAATTATAAGTGTTTCTGATAGCTATAAACAAAGCTGCTGGGCCTGAATTGTTCGAAGCTTGCTCTAAGGTGCCAGAAGTCCGTTCAGGAGTTCGCTGCCCCACGGGAGAAGCCAGAATTACTCCGTGAGTTGTGATCAATGAGTTAAAGTCGCATTGGTGTTCGAATTGAATTGTATTTGTCTGACCCAATGAATACAAAATTTTGAAAGATTTCGTATATGTGCTTGGGTTGTCTCTTTGAACCATTTCAATCATCATGCAGTGGCTTTAGGTTGCCAGCATCTCATGTGATTCACACGGTCGGTCCAGTCTATTATTTTGATAGTAATCACCAATCATCCCTGGCAAATGCCTACAGGTGAGCACATTCACTAGTTGTCGGTTGTTTATATTGCCATTCTTTTTGAGCAGATATTCATTATACTTGCGTATGCAGAAACTGTTTGTCTTTGGCCGAGAAGAACAGCATTCAGTACATTGCCTTCCCTGCTATATCTTATGGTGTCCATGGGTAAGCTAGATGGTACAAGTTTTGAGGCGTTTAAAGCTCATGTGGTTGAAGTTGAAAAATAATTGCAGACCTGCCATTGATTTTTCCAGTTTTGTTATATGTGCAGTTTGATTTTTGCTTCTTCTTTAACATATCACTTGTCATTTCTCTGCATCCAAATAGTAATCAACAAATAGCTACAATCTCAGATATCTTTGTGATGAAGCTGCTACAATAGCCATCTCGACTATCGAAAAATGTTCAAATGGCTTAAAAGAGGTAACCTTCCATCCTATTTTTAATGTTCCACGTTTTTTCTTGATTTTTTCGTGTGTGCTTGGAAAAGGAACATTATGCGTTTGGGGAACCTCCGTGCATGCATTGCATGATGCATTATAGAAAAATCTGATAAAAGCTAACGCATAGAATTAAACAAATAACCAAAACTTTGTTGCAGGTGCATCTTGTTCTGTTCTTCGATGAGGCCTATAACATCTGGACAAGAAAGGCAAAGGAGCTGCTTCAGAAGCCTTCGCCCATAAAAGAACTGATTCCAAAGTGAGTCTGCTTGCAGCTAGTGTAGATATCTTTCAATTCATGAAGAGAATAATGCTTCAAGAAATTGAAAGCTTTTAAGATATTCATACTGACATGCAATCATATGTTGGGACTAAATTGGATGTGACTTATTTCCTCGGTTTTCTGGAAGAGCAACTTTTTGAGGACACTTGTTTGTGTCCTCCAGAAATCATACAGTTCTTACTATCTTGTAGACAGTTTTGATAATATAAGTTGTCTCATGTTCAATTCTTCTTAACATTTGAAGAAATGTCAGGTTTTCTTTGAATTTTTTATGCATCAATCTGTGTCCTGGAGTTCAAGCTATACAAGTGAAATTAATAGGAAAGCCCCCCCAAGATTATAAGGGTAAAGGGTGAAAAATTCAATGGTCATCCAGATTTCAAACCTTTTGGGAGGTTGTGCTTAAGTTCTAAACGTTTCTAAAATATGAAATGAAAGAATGTCCATCAACTTTATCAACTGATGTGTTGACTTTATATCCAAATGGCATCCTAACTTGGCAAAAAAATTAGTGAAAAAATTATTACATAAGCATTTTGCATGGAAAAGTAAACTGACATCATTGTATTTTGTAATTTTAAAGGGTTTACAATGTAAGTGAATCTTTTGAAAGGCTTGGTTATCAAATAACAATGTAACTTTTATCCAAAGTTGAAACTGAAAGCTGCACATAGCCAAAAGACACCTAAACTGGCATAAGCTAAAACTCTCTATATCTCGTAATCTTTGTAGGTGACGTTATGAATATAGCTCGTAGTAATTTGAAATTTAGATTGCAGTTCAAACCTCGGATTCCATTGTGTAATGTTAACCTTATCAAGATATTAAATTTTTAATGGTATCGCTATCAAAGAAAAGAAAAGCATACTCTTGCTGTCTTTTGATGAAATAAGATAGAAATGGTAACATTAACTATTGTCATAAAGATACTAGCTAAGAGATTTTTTTTTCCTCTTTTTCCAGCTAGAAAGGCTATACAATACTCTTATGCATTAGAAAAATACTTTCTTCTAGTCCAATAGTAGGGAAAAAGGCAGGCCAATTTAGTTATAAAATCGATGCAATTTAAATTGATGTTTTGAAACATAAGAAGATAGGTTATTCCCTCTGTGAGCCCAACCGTCCATCTATAAATAGACAAGATGAGTTGAACATAGAGATGCATCTTCAATTGAAATGTTGACTTGTAGGAAATTGGAAGCCACAAATGATCCCAAATTTTGATATGCCGATCCTGTTTCATATAGATTGAAAGAATAGTGGAAGATGAACTTGATGTTATATACATCCAAATTTATCTATCTTCTATTTGAAAATCCTACAGTTTCACTTTAGTAAAATTCATGTTGCTTTTCCCTCATTAGATTCACTTTAGTAAACTTCATATTGATTTTCCATTTTTCTTTCAGCTATAAACAGAGCTGTTGGATCTGAGCACTTTGAAGCTTGTTGTGATTTCCCAGAAGTCACCCCATTTGTGCTTTGACCTACAAATCAAGCACTAACTACTCCAAAAGTTTGGTTTTGTGTGGGTATGAATCCGATGCAACGATCACGTGCGTGTCGCGTGACTATCGCGCTACGCGTGACCTAGGGAAACAACATGTGATGGGATGATTAAGAGAGTATCGTGTAGGGAGGAGGAGTAGGCAATCTCAATAGGCTCTAACACACGTGTGACAGGTGAAGGAGCTAAAAAGCATCAACTTCACTAAGTACCATGAATATCGTGTGCGTTCTTGAGTGAGTCAAGTAATCGATTCACAAAAATAGAAATCCGGCAGCACAACGGTGTTTGTCCAAGATTTCACCCTGTCCAAATGAGGTAAGGACTAAGGTATTTATAGAGAATCCAGCTGTTGATGTCGTTCGTCAGATGAGACAGACGACCGACGGCTAGGATGAGTCCCTCTCATTATAAATATGGTTGTGGGCTCCTTTATGGACCCAGGCCCATTGAGGCCTTTATAGCAATGTGTGTGAGCCAATTTGAGAAAGGTTGGAATTGGGCAGGCCAATTCCAACGGACCCTACTCCAAGCCTACCATGCCAAAACTCTCATGATCATCCCAATTGGAATTGAGCCTAACTCTTTAAGCCCTGTCACATTAGCCCAAAGAGTTAAATCCAAATAAGAATTAGGCTCTAGGCCTTTGTAATCAAATTTATACATCTACATTTTGCCCCCTGACGAAAGTCTTTTGAGCCATATCGAAAGGATTTGGGCATTAATAAACCCCCTTTCGAATGACAAAAGTCTCATCCAGCGCATGTGCGTTATAACTTAGGTACACTGCTGCTTGGTTCATTGATTTCTTCACAACCTGTAATGTAAAGTCCAGTACGACATTTACTTAAACAATCAACTTTTCATGGAGCATGCCTTTGTAACATCATCTTGTCTGCACGAAGTGTCTTTTGTTAATAGACTGCATGCAATAAGAAATCCAACAAACATGACTTCATCAGGCTTCTCTCCTTCATTAAGCATCTCATTGACGAGTACTATAGCTCGCTCACCATTTCCATAATACCTGATTCACAACATGTACCAATGAGCAAATCAAAAGTAAGTTGATCCGGTATGACTCCCTTGACTACCACCATTCTCATAAAATTAATTGCAACACCCATCAAGCTTGACTCACAAAGTCCAAGAATCATAGAGTGACAAGTTAAGTTATTGGGTTTAAAACCTTTAATAACCATTCTTTGAATAATGAAATCACGTCCCAAAGTTTGGTGTACTGAAGCTTGCCCTTAATAGACAATTATAAATTTCAATAGAATGGACGAAGTCCAATTTCTAGCATTTGATCCCTCAATTGGACAGCAGTTGTTACCTTTCCATCCTTACACAAGCCTTGGATTATATGTCTATAGGTGAAAATACTTGGTTTCAATTTCTCTATTACATGTCCGTCAAAAGTTGACCAACAAGGGAGAAATTCCTTTCTTCAATCGAGCAATTTATGAGAATATTAAATGAAGTGGTATCTGCACAGATTCCACAATTTGGTATGTTGCAAAGTTGATCTAGAAGGATGTTGAAGGTAACTATTGTAGGTATTGGCCCATCTTTCATCATTATCGTCTCATACATTTATGATCTTCTTTCTGAATCTGGCTTGTGGTGGTGGCAGTATGGCCATCTTAGATGCATTAGATGCTGACTTGCCTTCGGCTAATATATCCCAGCGTGTTGATGCTGCTGGCAAACAAAGTGAATCTCATGTAGATCGTAGTGGGATTATTTGGGATCTAGACAGACTAGGGAATCTTTCACTTCAGCTCTCGGGTAAGAAGCTTATATTTGCATTTGGTGGTATTTCAACGGAAGTTATTGGATTATCTGGGTCACCATCCATGCTCAATCTTGCGGATCCTATGTCTGCTGCTGCTATCTCCACAAATATTTCTCCTTAGATAACTGTCACTAGAGCTCACTTGAGTAGAAAGACTATGAACTCCAACCACATCTCCTTGAATACTCAGTAGTATTTCCAGCTATGTACAAACATCCCCTGCTCAACATCACCCATATCAGCACAGGCAGCAAGCACACCCATCACAATGACATTAGTTGGTTTTGCCCCTTTAGCCAGCGTTACATATGTTTGCCAAAGCTTGAGTAGTTGGACAGATGCTCCCTTAGATAGCAGCTTAAGCGATTTCCGAACAATAGATTCTTTTGCTTGCGACCTAAAGCTGGCAAGCTCATGCCCAAACTTAAAGTAACTGGAGAACCTTACTGTAGGGATAGCAATCCTGATGCATCTCATTGATTGGATTTTTTTTTTTTTGATATAATGAACATAAGAGTTAAATAGTGATTGGAGCTGTCTAGGTCCACTTGATGCCTCCAGGATTGAATCTATTCTCCAACGCTCTTCCAGTATCAACTTAGCCTTCCGCAGATCATGAGGCACTTTTTCTATTGCAGCAGATTTGGTCAATGTGACATAAAAAATGAGTTCGATCAGTTCGCCACACATCCAATTCGCATGTTACATCAATAGCTCATTCATGTGTGGAAATTGTTTGGTGCAACAGGGCAGCATGTGTGTAGCAGATCAGCATGCTACTGTGTTTTGAGCGCTCGGAATTACCCTGCTTGGGTGCTCCATTTGATCTCCCGAGTGTTCAATTGGAGGAGGTGATCTCTACATCTCAATATTGTAACTGTAGTAAAACTCGATTTGTCTCGGTTTAGGTTGGTGGATATCTGTTTTGATTTGTTTTGATCAACATAGAAGTCAGGTCGACGTTCTATCCTATGGCTGGTATGCCGAGATAGCTGAAACACAGCTCAGTAGTGCTTGTTTGCTCAATATCCTGGAGTGTACCATTTTGCTTAATCGTGTGGCTGTTGGAGATTTAGTGTTTCTCGCATTGATCTTTATAACATAGCAAATTGGACATGAGAATAGTAGCAACGATGTTGGGTCTGTCATGAGCAGCTTGGCACATTTGTGAAGAGCTCGGTTAAATGAGGAGAAACTTCAGGGTAGACCAGGAAATGAATATCAATCTAATGCTAATAAGGAAGGTCCAGGGCCGAGTCCTCAACAACCAAAGCTTGCACCAATCTCAATGGTTAAAAGCATGCAGGATATAGCCATGGGGCCTGGCCCACCTCAAAATACTTTACCTGGACAAGCTACTGGATTCAATGCTCCACCACACATATGATGTATGGCATGTATGGTCATGCATTTGGTGGTCGCATTTTGCTGCACATTGCAGCTTTAATTTAAGTGAATTATACCATAAAGCTCTTGCTGCAAGTATATATATGTGTGTAGCTTGTACAATATCGACGCAATGGCTAAAACGTTTTTAATCAAATCTCTGCCAGCAAATCATGATCAGTCACTAATTGCCTTATCCTGTGCTTCTTCATGTTATGTTAAATTCATTCTTGTTATCGACAGGTAATCATATGGAGAAACTAGTCCATAATCAATGCTTCATTAGCAGCAGTCCTGATGTTGATCAGTATATATATACCCCACACATTCCTTAGGATTGAGCTTTTCCTCCCCTTTATAGACCGCTTGTTGTCAGAGGGAAACTCAGCAGTGAGCCTACCCATCTGCTTCTGCAAAATCAGCAACTGAGTCGTTTACCACTCTCCCCTTTGAATTCTTTTTCCCATCAACCAGTTTTAACTCTAATCTATATAAGGCACAAGCATCGTATTTGTTCAACTCATACTCATAGAGATGCCACTCAAAATGATTTAGAGGTTGTGGATCCATATAGTAGGATCTTTTAAGACCACCATATTCAGTCATGACTTGCTTTCGTGATTCATGCCAACCACGGCCACTGTAATCTGGTAAGGACCTCTGCTTCCTGTTCCCACTTTCAAACGCTCTTCAAGGTTTATCAAAAAAGAGCCACTCCCTAATGGTTTCACCCTCAAGGTCTGAAAGATCGAAGAGCTCAGGTGCATTCCATGGGGATTTTGCAGTTGCAGCCCCCTCGCATTATGGGATACCAACATCTTTTCCCTGTGCTTTGGCACTAAGAGCATAAAAAAGAAGCCCATCTTTCAGTCCAATGCCTCATGGCCATAATACAGGACTCATGCCTAGTGGACCTTCATTCATTGCAAGAGCAGCATGGAAGCTACTACAGTAATCTTGACACCATTCCAATCCTTGAGCAGGCCTTGGGCAGTCCCAAAGAGCACATTTTGGTCCAAGATATGCAGATGGAGGAGGATAGATGCTTGGCAGGTAGCCGGGGATGTGAGGCATTGTATCATCTCCAGGAAAACCTTTACTATTGTAGTTTGCAAAATAGTTGTAATCATATCCATGATCTAATTCATACTGAAGCTGTTCAAAGTGATTCATACCACCACCATGGTTAATTGTCATACTGCGAACCCCAGATAGTGACCCTTTAGATGGTTCAATCAATGGATAGTAGCGCTGCTGCTGTTTCTGATTCACAGCATATCCCTCTCGTACATGCATACACAAAATAGCTCAATAGGAACATGTGTCACTATTTAATAGCTCAGTACAACACAAAATAAGGCAATATTTGCTTTATTGCTGTATAGGACAAGGCAATGTTTGCTCTATTTTAGTAAATAGGACATCCTTTTTATTTATTTTTCTGCCTTCCTTGTCCTATATGGGGACACACAAGACACACATTTTCCATTCCTTTTCTCTAACGCCTTGATTCTCTTGCTTTGCTGCCTGCAGCTGTGCTCCTAGAAGCAGTAGAACCCATTCTTATACCTGTCGTGTAGGCACTCATTCCACTGAAATTACTACTAGCTTCGGAAGCAGTATCATCATCAAGAGCATTCAAAGTTTGCTCCTCAGATTGCAGCTTTAATTTTTTTTTAATCCATTGCTTGCTTGCTTTCCTTTTCTTCTTCCTTATTTCATTTCCACATTCTATTTAGCCGAAAACCTCAAGACTTGATCTAGAGGACCACCTCGTCGACGCCACTTAAACCTAATCCTAACTCCAATGCTTTCCTCTACCACCAATCTCTTCTTCTTATCTTACCCTATGCCTCTTGAGATACCAGAGATATCATTGACAAGAAATCCTTTTCCTTAGTCTCTAAAGCCTTCCACCACATCGAATCTCGCCATATCAAGTCACTCAAACCCCTCTGTTGTGGTCCTATGTTTTGCGTCCATTGTAATAGTGAATGTAGTACGAAGCTTCTCCTCATTCTCTTTATGGCGCACTATCAATGGAAGCTGCAGCCTTTCTAGATCTTCCTCTTTCATGTTGACATAAATTATTCCTGTTCCATGCTTCACGATAAATGCATAGCTTCAGGTGTAGCCATCTCTGCAGCCATTATATGATCCCCCTCCATTTCTCTATCCTCATCATCGCACCACCAACACCATCTTCCCTTGACGAATATCCTAAAAAAAAAATCAAACACCTCCTTTAATCCTACTCTGCTCGTTCGTGTCCTCAATTCATTACATGAAAAACCCAGGATTTGTTTAAGTTGTGTTTCAATGCTTCAGATGCAGAAGGATTTTATCAGGTCAGATTGCTTCATTTGTTTGCTTCTTGATTTTAGTTGAAAATAATTCTATGAGGTCTGCTTATTGGGTTGTCGATAAGGTTGTTAGTTCAGGAATGGATGGTTTTGTTGATTTTTTGGTTGCTCGCAGCTCCAAGCCCGAGTTTGTTTAAGATTCTGGATCTTTTGTTGTGAGTTTATACACAATCTGGACGCATGAGAAGGCCTGTGAACTTCTTGATTATGTGCCAGTCAAGTCGGTCATTGCTTGCAATGCAATGATCATGGGATTTGGCCAGAGTGGGGAGGTTGATAGGGCAAAGCATATATTTGATGGGATGTCAGCTAAGGATGATGGAACTTAAAGTGCGATGATTAAGATTTATGAAAGGAGAGGATTTAAATTGGAAGCGTTGGGTCTGTTTGCTATGATGCAGAAACAGGGAGCTAAATCGAATTTTCCTTCTTTGATAAGCGTTCTATCTGTTGGTGCCAGCTTGGCAGCTTATGACCAAGGAAGGGAGATTCATGCCCAGTTGATCAGATCCTACTTTGATGTTGACATGTATGCTGCCTCTTTCGGTGGAAAGTTATTGCAGAAAGTGTGTAAATGCTGGCATTGTGTATCTTCATCTTTTGGCTGGAGCTGAGGATAATATCACTTCATTACATGTTGTGATGCAACTTATGCGGCACTTGCAAGCCAAGTAGATAATATCACTTCCCTGAATATTGCTGTCTGTTTCTTTGGAATTCAAGAATTAAGTATTGCTGCAGTTTCAAACGTATCTCAACCTTCACTTACACCTGGTGCTTCTCCAAGTTCAGTGGTTGCTGATAGTCCAAGTCAACTTGTTTTGGGTATCCTTTTAAGGGAGAACCACCACTCTTATCATTTGACATTAGTTCCAGGCATTGGGATTGCTGTGACAGTTGGTGCTGTTTTGATGTTGGTGGTCTTGGTATTTCTTATCCATAGGAAGAGCAAAGAGCTAGAGGATTCTGATAATATGGAGGTGGCCCCCTCAAAGCCATTTTCCCCTCAATCTATTAAAAAAACTTCAAGAAGGGCAATTACTAATGTTTCGGAAATTTAGCTACAAAGAAACAAAAAGTCAACTGACAATTTCAAGACTGTTATTCATAAAAAAAAAAAAATATGGGTTTCTCATGTATGAATATATGGAAAATGGAAGCTTGAAGGATCATCTTCATGTGCCTCAGAGACCGTTGAGCTGGCAGAGAAGGATCCAAATTGCAATTGATGTTGCCAATACCTTGGAGTACCTCCATTTTTACTGTGATCCACCTCTATGCCACAGAGACATCAAATCAAGCAACATTTTACTGGATGAAAATTTTGTTGCCAAAAATTGTGTTGGTGGAGTATTGAATCTTCACCACGTATCTTCTTGACTTCATTTTTGTAAGTATGATTTTCATGTTTTATGAACTCATATTAATGTCATCAACTGTTAATGATTCTTGAACATGTGTCAAAAGAATACTCAACTTCAAACATTCTTGTTTATCATGTATTCTATCCATTCACCAAATGACTATGGTGTCTCATGATATTTAAGACAAAGCTCTTTGTTGTCCGTGTTTCGACCACATAAATGGTAATCTTGAGACCATGCACTATACGATGACACTCTTAGCCGTCCGTGTCCCAAACTTTACGTGACAATCTTGGGACCGCACATTACGTCCATGTTCCATTCTTCACGTGATGATTTTGGCACCGCACCGCTATAACGAGGCTCTCCTCAGTTTTCTGTGTCTCACTCGCCCATGCGATGATCTTGGAACCGCACCACTATAAGAGGGAACTCTTCCTCATCTTGTGCGCCTAGTCGTTTGGTGAATGAATGCAATACTTTGGTAGCTAATACACTTGTTGTGTATGTCTCATGTTGTGAATTTGAGTTCACAAGTAGTTCATATTGTCCTTTAAATCAAGGTTTTGCATAAATAACTTTATCTACTATTTTCATTGTACCAAGACTCTTTCTCCTTTTTTTTTTTCATTATTTTAGCATCAAACTTGCTTTCTTCACCATCTTGTGGATGAACATATCATAATAAGTAAATACTCCAAAGTAGACAACTGTCTGGTATGTATAATTGACCTTGTCAGAAAATAGATGGTAGGAGACAAATTGTTGATGACACGTGCCTGTTTTGGAAAATAGTACTCGAGTACCTTTACTTCGATTATGGATAATGATTGATGGTTTCATTCAAAGTATTCCTATACCAGCGCTCCTTGAGACTTTGTAACATATCATTGCCCCACTTGCTTTGTATAAATCTAGCACCTATGCTTGTCACAGCTCATAGTGCATGCGATACTACTTTTTTTTTAATCAAGTTTGGATGTCATGTCCTGCGCTCCTTTGATTTGCTTCAGCCATCATTGCCATACCTTGAAGGAACATATTGACTTTGTTTGAAGACAAGCATTATTTTCATGGAAGCTAGTGTCACATGCACGTACATGTTTTGAGCATATTGCACAAATGAACTTCATGCATCGTTGCATAAGTGAGGATCACGTACAAACAAACATTTTGCACTTCAAGCATCACAAATGTGCATTGCACATTATTGATTTGTGATAGGCATCTACTCGTGTCTTTTTCTTAATCTTCTTGGTCATGCAATATTGTCTCCCTTCTTCCTTTCAATATGAGTTGTAACGAATGTGTGAAACTGACCATGACAACAAAATCAACTCATCACTCTATATCCATTTATATTCTTGATACTCATTTTCGCCTTGGTGATATATCTAGTCATCATGCGCTTTGGAGTAGTAGCTCTCATATGATTGCAACACATGAAAAGACGTAGTAGTAGGATCACTTCAATCCCTTTGACACTTGTAAGTTATTATAGGCATCACAGACAAAGAGCATGTCTAGATAACAAGGATTGTCATTGAAACACAACACTTAGTTTTAAAACATGCTTTTTTTTTTTTGTGATCATACGCGCTTAGGAGCAAAGCTTCAACCAAGCAGCAATATTATCTAATATAAAAGATGAGTGGAATTATCATGTGCATTGAAGTAGCACTGCTACTTCCTCGCAATGATGTTTAGACAATCCATTTAAGGAAAATGAACATTCACGCTTATGCAGCGATAGTAGCATTCATTATCAATCGCGCTCATGCAGCGACATAGCATTATTATCAATCGCGCTCATGCAGCGATAGTAACATTTGTTATCAATCGCGCTCATGCTGCGATAGCATTTGTTATCGATAAATTTTTATTAGTCAAGGGGGTATTTCCCACTACTCAACTATATAGTACTTGTGTAGAATACCATATGCCAAGATTACTTGGCTCAATAGGGGTTGTCAAGGGGATTATCTCCACTACTTGACAACTAGAAATACCAAGAAGAAAGCGGTGATGAGCTATCAACATCGTGCGCCTGGGAGCTAAGCTCTGACCTGTCAGCAACGATGTCTAAATCAAATGTTATATTTGTTATTGTTTTTTTTCATTACTAAAGGGTAATCTTACTCAATTTGATGTCGATCCCCTTTTTTTTTAACTAGCTTTGCGTGCTAAGAAGATTAGTTTCTTACTTCAGCGACAATAGCGATGGAAAGGAGAAAAGTGATCATGCCATCATATTTTCACGAACAATACTCACTGATTGAGTAATACAGTTCATTCATTAGTAAAAGCATCTAATGCTTTGTTTACACAGAAACAAAAGGAAATGAGTGAGATATGATAATAACACTCTTTGTCATAAACAGCTCTTTCTTCAATTCATGCACTGCTTTACATTTCCATCCTATCATAAGCCTTCTTGTGTTTCTTTACACCTCCACGACAACCACGCTTCTTTCTTTTTTAAATTCTTGAGTCTTAATTTCTTCTCTGTGGGTAGTGATTCCGCGTGGATTCCACTAAAGTCATATCTGCTTCATTTTCTTTCATGTTCATGTTCATAGAAAAAGGTAGCTTCAGCAAAGTGGAGTTCATTACGATTGAATGGATTCTTTGTCGCATGGATTAGGATATCACTTCCACTCCAATGACCTTTCATGCACTGATGTTGTGTTGAGGGTATCATGTTGTACTCGTGCAGCCATGTCCTTCCTATGAGAAGGTGATAGGACACCGGTGCATCAATTACATGAAATGTAGCAAGGCTATGAATGGGCCCAACTTTAAAACTTGCTTTGACATAACCCATTGTCATTGTAGAAGATTCGATAAAACTATTCACCGATGGGATGCTTCATCAAGTATCGATATCTATTCTTGCAGCTTTGAAAGTAGACATGGGCATGATATTGAGTGAGGATCCATTATCGATAAATGTCCTCTTGATGGGGTAACCATTGAGTATACTCTCTACATACAAAGGACGATTGTGATTGAAGTTCTTCAAGTGTGCATCAGTTCTAGTAAATGTAATTGCATAATCCCTTGTAGAGACCACTCCTTTCTTAGGTTGAACTATGTCGCATCCACTATAATGACCTTGCGCAATTTGGTTAAGTACAGTCTTGCTGCAAATCGTGCATGATCATCAAATCCAAGGAGATCAAAGAAATTCTTAAAATTTGAAGTCTTTAGTAAAGTAAAGATGACATTATCATCCCCATGAGTTTCAATTTTGAGTGTATTGTCATTTTCTTCATGTCCCCAACTAGCTGTGTGTCTTTGACTCCATTATAGTAGGATCATGGGTAATGGCATTCACAGCACCACGTTGATTGCCATGAGCTGGAAGTGGGTTATTCCTGACATCATTATTCTCGATGATAAGTTCACCATTCTCAACTCTTTCATTAAAGATCCTCTTCAAAGTAAAACAATCCTTAGTAGGATGCCCCACAATCCTGTGAAATCTACAAAATTTAGGATTATTTTTTTCTTCCTGAGTTGGCAAACGTTCTACTCTTGGGAGTTTGAGATTTCCATCTCTTAACCACTGATCTAGCACAGCGTACACCTTTCCCATTGAGCAAGGATATGTTTGTGCTTCTTTTGCCCTCTCACCCTTGGGCTTCTCAACTCTTGGTTTTTCCCTTCTTTGAAATCTTCACTTTGAGCCAAATTCACCGATGGTTCTCTCTTGTTAAACTTCATATTCCTCCTCTTTGTCGTGCAAGAATTGTTGTCCTTCGCGCATTCTCAACCAAAGTGGAGAATGAGCTAAAGAAAGATTTTCCAGATGCACCGCATACTCAGTAAACATGCCTTGGATACAAATTTTCACCTCTCTTTCATCACATATGTCTTGGATGTCTAGTGAACGCTCCCTGAAGCGCTCAATATCCATCAAGTCTTCCTTGGGCTTTTGACGATTCGTCCCATATCAGTCAAGGTCACTCGTTCTTGTGTGGAGAAGAATTTCTCTAGGAACATTTTGCACATGGTTGCCCATGAATCTACAGATCCAGGGGGAAGATTGACGTACCAAGTGTACGCTTTCTCTGTGAGGGACTTAGAAAATTCTTTCAACTTTAAATCATCATCAAATCCATAAACCTCTAGTGTTTCAATGAACTTCAACAAATGTTCCTTGGCACTTCCCTTTTTACCATTGAATAGCATGAATTTGGACTCACATAGTCCTGAGGGTATGGCTTAGCAGCAATACGTTGATTGTATGGGAGCTTGAGATCCAATACTCCCACATCAGACTTAGCTTGTATTTCCCTTAGGTACATGTCCAGATCTTCCTTCGTGACGAAAGTACCTTTAGGAGTTGAAGTAGTAACTTCAACTGGTGTAGCTGGAGTGGCCGTTTGGAGTAAAGTTGCATTGGGTTGAATAGTGGGTCCACCAATGACAATTGGTGGTGTAGCCTGTGAGGATGAAGATCCTCCAAGTTGAGCATGTAATGCAGGCTGGGAAGTTGATGGTGTTCCAAGTTGAATTCCAGTATTCATTACCTGAGGTGCAAGCGGTTGTGTGATTACAGGCTCTAATGGAGGGATTTGCTCTCCAACTCTGGTAGGATCTTGTTCAGGAATAGAGTAGGATTAGCAGGTGGAGCAACTTGAGGTGCCTGAGAAGCGCGTTGTTGCGCAACAACAACAGGGGTCGACGAAGTCGCACCTTGTTGCGTGCAGCAATAGCAGCTATTCCAGGCAGGTACTGAGCAAATATTGTCATGAATTGTTGGAATTGTTTGCAGACTCTTGCATTGATTGATTGACTTGCTTGGTATTTTCTTGCACAGCACGCAAGATCGCAGCATTGTCGATTTGAGCACCAGTAGGTTGGTTCACATCCTCAAGTGCTGGCATGTCATGTTCAGCGCCTCGAGATTAACATTAGTTTCTTGAGTTGTACTCTCAGTGGATCGGTAGGTCTCTTTCTTGGAGGTGCCATCACACAAGTGTTGATTTCCCTTCCCCAGTGGAGTCGCCAAAAATGTGTGGGTATGAATCCGGATGCAACGATCACGTGCGTGTCGCGTGACTATCGCGCTACGCGTGACCTAGGGAAACAACACGTGATGGATGATCAAGAGAGTATCGTGTAGGGAGGAGGAGTAGGCAATCTCAATAGGCTCTAACACACGTGTGACAGGCGAGGAGCTATTGAGCATCAACCTCACTAAGTACCACGAATATCGTGTGCGTTCTTGAGTGAGTCAAGTAATCGATTCACAAAAATGGAAATCCGGCAGCACAACGGTGTTTGTCCAAGATTTCACCTTTCCAAATGAGGTAAGGACTAAGGTATTTATAGAGAATCCAGTTGTCGAGTCGTCCGTCAGATGAGACAGACGACCGCGGCTAGGATGAGTCCCTCTCATTATGGATATGGTTGTGGGCTCCCTTATGGACCCAGGCCCATTGAGGCCTTCATAATGTGTGTGAGCCAATTTGAGAAAGGTTGGAATTGGGCAGGCCAATTCCAACGGCCCTACTCCAAGCCTTACCATGCCAAAACTCCCATGATCATCCCAATTGAATTGGGCCTAACTCTTTAAGCCCTGTCACATTAGCCTAAAGAGTTAAATCCAAATAAGAATTAGGCTCTAGGCCTTTGTAATCAAATTTGTACATCTACAGGTTTTAATTAAATTCCTCCTCTTGAATGGAAAACATAATCAGTGTATGAATTGACATGGAGGGGCTTCAAATTGCCTGCATCACGCATTATCCACACTACTGGTCTAGTCTATATTTTACTGGTAGATCAAAAGCACTGCTAAAAAAACGGCTACAAGTAAGTATTTAGTTTGCTGTTAGCGAAATATACTATGGTAGAATAGGCAAGCAAGTCCCGAAATATTTTAATAGTGCTAAATTGCATCTTGGAATTAATAGAAGTTTACAATTCAGTTCATTCTAACTCATAACATATGATCCTTGCGAAATGAACTGAATTGCAAGCTTTTGGAAAAGGTTTAACACTCAATTGAACAATTAACAAATATAAAACTATTGCATATTAGCCTAAAAGTCTGGGGCTAAAACTGTATAAATATCTCATTTTCATTCAGTTGATTTATGATTATTTTGATGAAAATGTTATCCTATTACTCAAGGATCTAGTTTTTAGTATCATACCTAGTTTGCAAACCAAACACTATGGTAGATATAAACTCAGCTCATATCTCTGAATGCTACATTAATCTATGACATATAACGTCATACCATGATGAATTTCAAAACCACATCCTATAGATAAAAAAGTTTGAACTTCCAGATATTGTAGGGATTAACATTTGTACGTTAACCGTATGCACATAAAACAAAGTAATTTTGTATTACAACATTACTTATGTTTTCTAAGCATCTTACTGGTTTATCTTGTATTTGACATCCAAATATCCATTAGATGAAGCAGCCACACAATAGCTATCTCTACAATAAAAATTTTTCGCATGCCTTAAAAGAGGTAAATCTGTGTGTTTTTTACCCCGCAACATGCTATTTACAGGGTAGCTACCACATCGCAAACGAGAAACATAGCATTGATGAGACATCGAGTGTATAGCTTCTTTATATTTTTCACTTCTTTTGTAATTAATGAGTGAAACTCCACCGTTGCAATAGATCGTCAGAAGTTAAACCTACAAATAATAATTCCGTATTAGAATTAATTTTATTTCCTAAAATACACTTATTTAAATTAAAAAAAAAACAATAAGTAGACATTCTATAAAAGTTCTATTCGTTGCTTAATAATAGAAATTTTATTACAATCTTATCCATTCAACCAAAATAACAAGCTATTACAACGAAATGAATAAACAATTAATGTGTTTGTTTGAATATATTTGGTGTCTCTAATAATTATACCACAAACCGCATCATGCATCTTAACAGATAACACAATATTTCGATTAGCTATTATCAATGAACATGACTAAATAACTTTAATCTTCCTATAACAAATCCACCTTTACCATATGCTTGAACACAGTTGCGTTTCTAGGACTTCTACGGCGTGATCCACTTTCTTATTGTCCGATATATCATATACCTAAAAAACCAGCTCTATAGAAGTCATCCATTACGTCGTCTTCACCTCTTCCAGCATTTGAATTTCTGATTTCCACTTTATATCATGGAACTAGAAAACTTGCTCTATCAAAGTCATTTATTTTGCAATGCACTCCATTAAACACGCCAAAATTTAAAGCGCTTACTGCCACATCTAGTTGCTCTCGTATATAATCTATTCATGATAGAATTCTTTTATTCAAAACTTACATAGTTTAGATACTTCATATTCTTTCTCATTCTTCCATAATTGGCTCCTCCTTGATTCTTTTCAAGAAGATTGTTTTGCCAATACCACCCATTCCAAACATACCGATTTTTTCTTACATCCTCTTTCTTCTTCAAGGCATTTTCACACTTCATAAAACATGAGCTAAGCCTCACACCCTCCCCTCCTTCTTGTCCATAGGTATTTTGTGTACTTCAGCAACCATGCCATGAAGAAAACCACCACATCATGCTTTTAGTCATTATCTGTGGAAGTTGGAGAAGAGAAGGATAAAAAAATTACCAGCCACTGAAGCGTGAGATTTAGGGGCTAATAATTGAGGTATCGGGTAGGCTTTTTGTAGAGACATATCACTATTATTATGAAAGAAAGAAAAAGAAACGGAGAAAGGGTGATACTTTAGAATATTAGAACAGGTATGGGTTGATTGAAGTTGCACCTGTATCACAGCTTTCGAGAAAAAATTTTAATAGCTAATGCGTGATAAACCTAACACCTATATATCAATTATATTTTAATGCATAATTAAAGATAAAATATGATTTAAAAAAATTACAGTTCATATTTTATATATATTAAGATATAATTGCTATCTATCTTTTATAAATATCACATTGCACGTAACGTATACTATTTATAGCAGATAATTTATTCTCATTAGGCGTATACTTTGAAATCGGATAAACTAATGCGTTAGTTTGGCACAAAAAAAAAAAAAAAAAAAGTTCAGAAAATAAGGTAAGTTATGATGTTTTAAAAAAAAGAGTGATAAAAACATATGTAATTCAAATCTTAAACTATCGTGTTTTGAAATTCAATAGAAAATTTCGCATGAATTAATACAACACCAAGTTATATGCAACTGGATATATTATTTAAACTTAATTTATCGTCTGAATCTATGTCAACTACTGAATTATCAAATTAGTCAAGAAAAATTCTTAATTAAATTGTAAATTTATTTTTCAACAATATTATTAAAGTGTATTATTATAGGAGATTGATTTTAATATTATATTAGAAGAGAATTTTTATCATTTTATGGTTTCAATATTTTTCAACGATATATATGTTGATATTCGGATTGTGAAGAATATTACTTATTTATAGTTGACAGCTGTCATTTATTTATTGGTTCGTTATGTTACTTACTAAGTCTAGCATAGTATAAATAGCTTTTAGTTCTCTTTGTAACAGATTAGTAGATCAATATAGAAGAACTTCTCAATACGTATATCGTCTAATTTATCACTTCTTCTTCGTATTGTTCCACATACACTTGAGTAAACTCTTGATTTCTTCTCGCATGCACACCTTTCACATGGTATTAGAGCCACGTTCACATTCACAAGTAGTGACTCTGCTTTCAAGTTACCTTGTTCTGTTTACATAGATATGAAGATTCAAGGAAATCATAGTCATAATCAAACCCTAAATCATCATATTACTGATCCTTTGTTCTTGTCATTGTCTGATGGTCCGGGATATGTCAATCAGAAATGTTATTTTCAATGAAAACAATTTTCTTAGTTAGAATAGGTTTGTTTGAATGGGATTGAGAGTTAAATTGAAGTTAGGTTTTATGATGAAAGTATGTAAAAGCCTAAAAATAATTCATTTGATCTAATCAAGTGGCTAAGATGTGATAATATGGTTCCTTATTGGATATTGAATTCGATGTCATCTCATAATTTCCTATATGCTAGTTCAGCCTTTGAATTTGAGCAATATGGAGCATTAGTGCTTCAATTACAACGAGGAATTTGCAATTTGAGACAAAATAATCAAAGTGTGTTTGTTTACTACAATTAACTTAAAAGGTGTTGGGTCAAGTTGACTAAGTTACATGGACATCCTTCTTTTGTGTGTGGTAGAATGGAGTATTGTAGCTGTGGATTAAAGGACAAGGTTATTGCTTTTGAATCTGAAAGCAAATTGATGCAATTTCTGATGGGTTTAAATGATATGTTTGAAGGAGTTCGCAATCAGATACTTTCAATGGACCCTTTACCCAATGTGAATAAGGCTTTTTATCTTGTTCAACAAGTAGAAAAGCAAAAACAAATTACTTTTCAGCTCATGACAGATTTGAATTCATTAGCTTTTGTTACGAATAAAGTAGAAAATTTGTCATGACCATAATAGGGGCCTAGTAGGATTATCTTGAAGTAATCATACCACGTGCGTACCGACAATATGAGAATCATCTTGCAAGTCAGAGATTACAATACATTTATTTATTTATTAACTTATCATACGAATGCATATAATACTATTATTGGAACATAACTATGGAATCTGATTTTCCACATCTCACCAAGATTGCAAAGAATCAGTATCCCCTACCAAATAGTAAAAACAGGGTTTTAACTTATAAAATAAAAATCTCAAATGTTTGTACCATTTATCTATATTGTATTCGAAGTTCCCCGTGATCTATCTTTCTAACTTCAATGAGTCTGAAGGAGCAACTCTCTTCACACACTCTTAGCCTTTCCTAGCAAGTATTATTCCTGCGTGAAAACTATTAGGGATTGAGCGAAACCACAACTCAGTGGGATAACCTAACTAGACCACACATCAAGCAATAACAAACAAGTTTAATTAACAAGCGTATGCAGTGTAACAATCAACCATATACACAAGTACAAGCTCGGATACTTTGGAATCTAAACAGGATGGAGATTTACACCCTCTCATCGGGGTTGAAGGAACCAAGTCGAGGAACTCTACCTCATGACCTACCCGCCCAGGAGAATTAGAGAATCAAGGGAGAAACATTTTACTCATATCCTTGGAACAAAGAAACTCTATTAAGTATTAGTCATTTCATGTCGATACCATGAGCGACGTTCCTTTATTTTCTAGTTAGTTCTCGTGGAATCGAATGCAACAAAGAAAACCTTGCGTGGGACTAGGAAATTTACATCTAGAAAAACCAAGCGTTAACAGAGAACAGAAACACTAACACATAGCTGGTTGTCACGCCTTTATGCAATAATGCAATTTATGTAATGCATGAGCATTTCATTTAAAGACCATATAATATTATGTCAGCTAATTAAGTGACCAAACAATTCACAGACAAGCATTAACATATTTCAAACATTATATATCATCCAATTTGGTTATCATTTCAAATAATATAGTTTGGCATTCAATCAAACACCATACAACATACATTATTCCCATCCCCATATACATATCAGTTTTGATTTGTTATTTTATATGTAGTAAACTTACAAGCAGAATCAATGTGATAAGGTCAAAGTTACTTCCCTGTCATCCTTGCTAATTGTTGTAGTATTCTACAAGGAAACCCAAGGTCTAATCTGTATTCCCTAGGGATTGAAATAACATATATTCGTTACTATGCTATCATTTACACTACAACTTCGGTTGCATCTTATGTGTCCTACACCCAAGTTTTATCGCATTTAGTTTAAATTTAAATATGAATTTTAAAATTCGTAAAGACTCGATTTCTCTGGTGAAGTTATCAAATTCAGACAAACTCATTTTTCTTAAGGAAATGCCCTAAATGATTTCAATTATAGAGTGAAATCTCAATTTAAGTTTATTGTACTCATTTTAATTTTATTTTTAGTGTATAAATAGGTGCTAGAAAGCTTATTGAACGTAGTTCTCAATTATATATTTTATTTATTTCTTCCCATTCTATATTAAGGGTCTACATGATGTTTTTGTTCTTACTTTGTATTTTTAGTTTTCTTATTTCCTTGTTTTATGTATAGAGATTATTCTTAACTTAGGTTCATTATTCCTCTTTTGGTCGAATTCACCTATTATCATTTAGTTTCGTCGTGTTTCTCTTGGTCTTATTTTAGACATTTATCTTTAGTGAATGAGATTATGTTAACTATTATTATTTTTATGATCTTTATTAATCTACACTTGGTATCCTTGTGATCCTATTGTATGACGAAATTCATGTTTCTATTTCTTAGAGTATTTCTTAGGTTTAAATTCTTTAATCACAACCTATACCATCATTTTAGCTAATTTGCACTTGAATTATCTAAATTTAGCCTTGTAGACTCTAACTTAGATATATATATATACCAAAACACAAATGGGTTTTTAGAAATGTTCTCTTAAATGGATTTCAAAGCTAAATCATCATCTATTCGTTTAATATTTTGATGGCACTTTATTGTCTTACTTTTTAATCTCATTGCAATTTATCTCTTGTGCATGTAAGATACTTGATTATAACTTATGATATACATGAAATTCTAGCATAATTGAAATATAACATCAAGCATGCACAAGTTTATATAAGCTAATGTGTTCTTAAAATATGTTATTTTTATACATGCACTACCTAGTGCATGGCCATGCTGAAGACAAGGAACAAACAGTAAGCTTTCAAATTTCATCCCCTCCATTAGTATAAGTAGGGAAGATGGCAAGGAACAAACCAGAGAGTAACTTAAGGAGAAAAATGCAAGAAACATAGCTTCTGATTGCTACCCCACTATCTGCATAGTCGTATAGACCAGACAATGTACATTATAAAATTTCAATATCAGTTGAAACTAATTCCTGCCCTCCCCCGAGCACGGCCATGCAAGATATGGCATGTAGACCTGTTTTCCTTCCTAAACTATAAATAGCCACCTTGTTCTTGTATTTGAGGATCTTTTGATAACTTTTCCAAATCCTAGGAGAAAAAATGATGAACTTCAAGACCGGAATTACTTGAGCATCATTGGAGATCACAAGACATCTATAAGAGTTTTATTGTTTCATCATATTTACTTATTACTCCCAAAAATTCTCTACTCTTATTGTAAACTCTTTAATGCAATCTTATAAGGCGTTGGTGAGGGAGAGTTCTCCACTATCTCGTATAAGATTAGAAATCAATCAACTCAAGAGAGTAATTGATTTAATTTTAAATCATTGCAATTCAAGAACAAAATATTTATTAATCAGTCCATTATCATAAGATTTTAAAAGTTTAGGGTGGATCAAGATTAGGGTATATTTTGTGATTGATTACATCTTTTGAAAGCACTCATAATTGATTCTAGGGGCTTTTAAATTAGTTAATTAGCAATTTAGATAATTAATCATCATCTTGAAGATTTAGGCTAGATAATAGAGAATAGGTAATACTAGTACTTGTTTTCAAGATCTCTGATGATGACACTTGTTAAATCTATACTATGTTAGATAGGTATACTTACCTATGCTCGATCGTAGGATTTAACCTTGGTTTATAAATTCATAATTTGATACAATTAGTAAGCGTGCATCAATAGCACACGAAAGCAACAAATAGAGAAGGTTTGTATCAAAACGTTAGAAGGAACAAAGTATGGAAACAAAGTACAAACAATAGAAAGCAAGATATACTCCATTAAAAAGATCACCATTACACTTGTCGTGGTTACATGGGATGGTCACCATTCCAACCAATATATATATATATAATATATATATCATTCCCTCACTATCTATTCATTCAATTCCTCCACAACCAATCGATCTAAGAAGCAGTTACCCTTTGCTCGTCACCCCACTTTTCGAGCTAGTCGGGGAACTGTCATGCTAAGCTGCCCTGACCCTTGGTTACCCTTGACTAGAAGAACGTCTCCTACCACTGGTTGATTAGCTCAATCTTTAGGTGAAATCCCAAGGCCGATCCCAATGTTTCCTTGACAACTATAAGATATTCTCAGGTGGGTGCTACCTTACCTTATCCTTCTCTAGCTCCATGTCGACTAGTTTTCTACACATTAGGTCGCGGGGGCATAATTCTTTGTGCTTTACTTTCTTATCATAGTTCCGAGTGGCTCTAAGTTAGTACCCCATGAGCCTTTGTTTGGCTTGATACCATAGCTCTTCTATTGTGTCCAAGTTTACCTTTAGTGCAATTTGGTTGACCTTCGGGTGGAATTCCTATGTCTTGTGAATCAAATTCCAATTCAATTGGCTAACTGCTTTTGTGTCGAACACTAGTCATATGGTGTTTCACTAGTGGTCATTCGATGTGTGGTCATGTATCCCTAAAGCATGTTGGAAAATAGATCAGCCTAACCAACATGGTCTTAGTCGACCATCTTTTTGAGGCTCTCAGCTATAGTATAGTTTACTACCTTCACTTGTTCATTGGTTTAGGGGTAAGAGATTGATGTGTACTAGATCGTGATATGATGGTGCTTGCAGAATCCTCTAACATGATCATTGTCAAACTAAGTTCCATTTTCGGTAATCATGAGTTGTGGTACCCCCAAAATAGCATAAGATTTAGTTGATTATAGAAGCTTTTGTTGCCTGTTCCATGATATGGGCTATCACTTGAGCCTTAACCCATTTGGTAAAATAGTCGACTGCAGTGCTGATGAAACATTTTTGTCCGCAGGTTCTAAGGAAAGGAGCAAGTATGTCTATTCCCCATTGAGCTAATGGCCATGGGCTTGCAAGTGATCGGAGGTAGTTACTCGGTGTATAAGGTTGAGCATGTGTGTTTTTGGCATCGAGGGCATTTCTTTGCCATCTCTATTGCATCCTTCCTATGGTAGGCCAATAATAGCCTACTCTTAGCACCTTTACAAATATCTTTTGTCCGACAGCATGGTTGCTGGATTCTCTTGAGTGAAGGTCTTCTAGTGGTTGTATAATATAATAGGGGTGGTGGTAATTGTGCTACGATAGCCATGCTATTGCAATAATGGTGGTGATACTTAATAGTGGTAATGGTAGTAAGGGGCACCCATGTTTGTATTGATATGATGTTGGTGGCGATAACGGTGCTATAATGGTCATGGTGTTGTTACAACAATGATAATGGTGATTATCATGTGATAGTATTGAATGTGCAACCCTTTGAGTGCACTAGTGGCACTAGATGCAATAAGAATGGTAATGTAGTTATGGAGGTGATGGTGCAATGGTGTTGTTGGTGATGGTGTACTAATGATGATGGTAATTAGGGTTGAGTCATGTTGATAACGAGCATGCAAGGATGAAGGTGATGGTGGAAATGCGATGATCACTATTGTTAGTGATGGTGATGCTATGTCTATAGTAGTGGTAGCAATGTTGCAAGAAAAACTCAATGCATAATAACACTGAACTTAGGATGACTGATGAAATTGGAGGAGATCGAAAGTGTGAGAAAGAATTAGGGAGAAAAGAATGTGGCAAAATATTAAGTTTTACATTGTTTATATTTTTTCCTCTTCTAGGCCAAGTACAATTACAACTTTTGGGGATGTGAAAAATTGAACTTAATCCATCTAATTAGGACATCCGTGTTCACACACTAAACTATCATGACACTGACATAAAGACAAAATCGAAAGGAAAAGAAACATACGCGTATATATAATATATAACCAAAACGTCGTCTACTATTATTTATGTTTGAAATTCGTTTATTGTGATCATGCATCTCTTTACCTTGATACCCTTCAAGTTCAAGAGAACATTAAATATGACCAAAGAAATTTAATTCACCTTACAATTTCTTACGTCGCGTTTGCATTCTCTATCGACAAAATAAAATATCTTGAAAGCCGTACTTATCTAGTTAGCCAAAATATAAAAAAATGAAAATCGTAGTTTTCTCGAACTATTAATTCATTCCATTTTATTTGAAAAAATTAAACTTGCAAGTTTACCAATCCAAATAAATTATCTTAAGCTTAATTCCTATCATGTGAAAATTTGCAATTTATTAAATTGTACTTTTTTTTTGTTTTTTTTGTTATAATGCATATGGATGGAACCCGTAGTATTTGTGCAAATGGATGCACACTTGACATATAAGCTAATTCCTGTTAAAAAACATAATAATAGAAAACCTAAAATGTTAAATTCGAAATTATCAAGCATGGTTTGAAGAAACCAAAAATAATTTTAGGAAACTACTGGGAGGTCATGTTATGTGCTTTATTTATCTTCCCAATCTATTGCATATGGTTGGTCCTGCCTTTGCGTCAGAAATCACTAGGATGGAATATGTGATAGCATTTCCCTTAGATTTTCCATTTTTCTTGAAAATTATTTACCTGGTGTATCCCGAATGGGGAGTATATAAGTAAATACTAGATATTCTAATCTAAGGTAAACGGTTTTTTTTTTTTTTAATTTTAAAAAGCCAAAACAATAAAATAAAATAAACACTAACCCAAATGCCATAACAATATTGGATCTCAACTACCACGGATATCTTCCCATTTAGACTATTTAGCATACCTTAAGTTGATAGTGAAATTCTGCATCTTTTGAAGTAACAAAGCTCTAATTGTAGTATCAATGATCCTATCAACTCTATTTATTTATAATTATTATTAGTTAATAGCAACTCGCTCATGCTAGAAATTACTACCCTATTTGAAATAAGTGATTGGACACATGCCAAAGCGCCATGACCCTATTCCATATTTTTAATCATATTAACAGTCAGTTCACTTGATATGAATAGCTATTCATTCATTTTTCGTTCGATGTAAAATTGATATTACAGTGTTTATTTAAAAGGAAAGACAATTCAAAATGATGAATAGAAATTCATATATCTAACCCATGAATTGCTATTCAATGGTCTATTTTTCAACTTTATCATAAATATCCCTATCTTGAAAAATAATACCTATACAACTATCTTTTCTCTATAATAAACACAAAAGGCATTATAAATATTTTACCTTTTACTTTAATAATTATTTGTTTTACTTTTTACACCAAGTGAACATTGTAAATTACAACTCTATTACATTCCCTTTGAATTAGAATTCAATTTCCCTTTTATTCCATTCAGCGAAGTGAACAAGTTATAAGTACATGAGTTCATCAATATTATTACATTCCACATATATCAATTGTCTAAAATCCATTCTCTTTTCATTTAAAACCATGTAATCTATAGAGTATTTAAGGATTTTGATCTATTTATAACTTATAAGTTAGCCAACAAGTAAATAGATAATGAATAATAATTGTTAAATAGTGCATACTAAAAATAACATTAAAAGAAGTGATAACATGACAATCCATCAAAGCCACCATCTTAATTTCATTAAAAAAAAAAAAAAACTCAATATCTAACAACAATCCATTAAAACATTCAAAATACATTTTTAATCAAAAGCTCGGGAGTTTCTACGGTTCCGTCGATGGGACTATCTAGTCAATCATTTAACCATTTAAATATTGACTATTTTAATAATTTGATCATGATTGTGTATAATGTGAGTCATTGGATATTGATAGTAATGATCCTACCAAAATTAATGAAGGAACTATAGAATTTTTCTAAAAGCTCAAAAAGGAAGGAAGAGAGAGAGAAAACACTTAAAAATTAATAATGAAACTATAAAATTTTCCTAAAAGCTAAAAAGGAGAGTGGAAGAGAGAGAGAAAGCACTTAAAAGGAAGAATCTTCATTCCTACTTCTATTCATCTTCCCATTGTGTATCTTAATACTTTAATACCTGCGGGACCTCCAAACTTGTGCCGTTGATACCTTTAAAAAATTAAAAAGAAAAATAATGAAAAAAAGAAGAAGCTACCGCGTAAAACGTGCCATTGTCATATAGGGCGTCCTCTTCGACTGGGCCCTTTCCTTCAGGCCCGCTTGGAAAAAATGCAAATTGTTTCCAAAATTCTTTAATTCTTTGGCACCGCATTTGCAAATAGAAATAGAAATTTCATTGTCTCTCTGACTCTCCGCGTGATCCAGGAATTGATAGGGAAATGTAATAATTCATTTTGGTCTTTCTGGCAACTTGTCCAGTTGAACTGCAGCGTATATTTCGAATGGAAATGGCCAATGAAAATGCGTTTAGAGATTGAAAATGTAAGGAAACTTCTACCGTTTTGCTATTCAACCAATCATGTGCCTATGAAAACAGTTATAATAATTAATATATTAAATATTTAATATATGATTACAGTTGCATATGATCTAATTAGTTACAAAACATAATATAACTATAGAATTTTTTTAAATGTGATATTTACTTTTTTTTTTTTGCCAGTTTTGTGTTATTTTGATATTTATTTGTATATTACGTTTAATAAAAATAAGATGGTAAAAAATCTATATATAAATATATAATCCTCTTAGAAAATTAATTACTTAAAAACATCTATAAAATTGGATTTATTTATCATTTACTTTACATTCATTTTTACAAAAATAGCAATCAAATTTTTCTTTTCCCATGCATAAAATATATTTTTAAAATTATTTCAATTAGAAGTACCTAAACTCTTTTACATTTCCATATTCCACGCACTCATCACCTATGCCAGATTTCATACACATACAAATCAAAATAGAGAATAAAAAAAAAAAAAAAACCACAAATGCAAAATCATGTACAATCTCATGTGTTCCATTGGGATTGAACATTAGGATTCACATAATTGCATTTACTCAAACTCTTGTCAAAAAGTTTAATTTCTCAAAAAACAGTAAACACACTCGGATCCTATCTTACTTCCCACGTATTGCTCTGTATTTGCTATTATGGCCTAGAAAAATTTTAGTGGGTAATAAAAATTACGTATTCTAAGTAAGTATTAATCACACTAGTAAAAAAATGACATTAAGAGGCGAAATTTTTCGCCTCAGTAGCTTAGAATTTCGCCTCAGTAATGCTATTGAGGCGAAAAATTCACCTCAAAAATTCGCCCGTGAAGGTCAGTCACCTTAGGGAAATAGAGGCGAATTTCGTCTCATGGTGGGATGGGGTGCCAGTTCGGCTAGTGAGGCGAAACTCGCCTCACTAGCCGACGTGGCATGAGGCGAATTTCGCCTCATATAGTACTAATGAGGCGAAATTCGCCTCATTAAATTCTGAGGGCCACGTCGGCTAGTGAGGCGAAATTCGCCTCACTAGCCGACGTGGCATGAGGCGAAATTCGCCTCATATAGAAAGAGGGAGGCGAGTTTCGCCTCATCTACCAAACATTTCCCGTCACCCAATAATTTGTAGTTAAAATTTATAATTAATAACATATTATTTCAGAATTTAAATTATTATTATTTTAATTAAAATTTAATTATTAATATATTATTTAGAATTTAAAAAAATGCAACACATATTATAAAAATTATATAATTAATATTACGAATTTATTACTATTAATATTTGCCTTAAAATTTATTAATTTATATATTTTTGCAGAATTAATAAATAAAAAATACAACACCTATTGCAATAATTTAAAAAAAACGTATAATTAATATTACAAATATATTTATATTTTACTTAAAATATTGTATGTAAGTTTGTTATTCTAAACATTTGAAATAATAAGAGTATTATGATATTATAAATATATTTATATTGATATAAATGTTAAAATAAAAAGTAGAATATATCTAAAATTTGAAAAAATTACAAAAACTTTGTAAATATAAATAAAAATATTATACCTTATATTATATTTGATTTTAATATTGTTGAACTTGTAATGAGAAATGGTAAAATCCTGCAAAAATAAATTCAAATAAATAATTATAAATAAAAAATAAATATAAAAACTAAGTAAATGAAATAAAAATAGAGGATGAAATTATTAACCGATGGTGAGAGCAGCGTTCGAGAGAGGGGAGGGAAATTTGTGAGGGAAATTGTGCGAGCAGAGGAGAGAAGTGGGTGTATTTATAGGGGTGACTGGGCTGATGAGGCGAAATTCGCCTCATATGTTGAAATCTGAGGGGAATTTCGCCTCATAAGTTAGACAGTGAGGCGAAATTCGCCTCATATGATAAAATGAGGGGAATTTCGCCTCATAATAATAAATTCCAATTTCCCCCGCTTTTCTTCTCCCGCGTCGTCCCGCTAAAAATTTTTAGCAAAATTTTGTATAATTTTTAAAAAATTTATTATTAAAAATATTTATTTATTTATCAACATATTTATTATTAAATAAGATTAAAAATTAATCTTATTTAATTAAGTGATGTACTTTTATTTATTAAAAAGTTAATTATAAAAAATTATATATAGATTAAATATTAATTATTAAATTATATTTTTATTAATCAATTTATTTATTAGTAAATAAGATTAAAAATTAATCTTATTCAATTGTGTCATGTGCTTATTTTGATTAAAAATGAATCATAAAAAATATTTATATAAATTAAATATTTAATATATTGAAATTACGTATTTATTAATCAATTTATTTACTAATATATAAGATTAAAATAAATCTTATTCAATTGAGTAATGTACTTATATTTATGAAATTTAAATAAAAAAATATTCATAAGATTAAATATTTATTATAAAAAAATATATATTTATTAATGAATTTACTTATAGTAAATAAGAATTAAGTGTTGTTATTCAATTGGGTAATGTACTTTTATTTATTAAAAGTTAATTATAAATAATATGTACATACATTTAATATTTATATAGATTAAATATTTCATATTTAAATTATATATTAATTAATCAATTTATTCAGTAGATAAGATTAAAAATTAATCTTATTCAATAGGGTGGTATACTTTTATTTATTAAAAATTAAATACCAAAATTATTTATATAGATTAAATATTTAATAATAAAAAATATATATATTTATTAATCCATATATTTATTAGCAGATAAGATTAAAGGTAAAACTTATTCAAATAGGTAATGTACTCTTATTCATTAAAAATTAATTACAAAAATATTTATATATATTAATTTTTTTATAAAATATATATACTAATCAATTTATTTACTAGTAGATAAGACTGGAGAGTTATAATTATAAAGAATATTTTCATAGATTTAATAATAATTATAAAAATATTTATTTGTTAATCAATTGATTTACTAGTACATGAGATTAAAAATTAATCTTATTCAGTTGGATATTTATTTTTATAAAGATATTTATTTGTTCGACATTTTGTATATTGAGAATATTTTTAATAATATTAAACATATAAAAGAAGATTTCGACTTTGTACAAAAATATAAAATTAACATATATTAATTACAATACCGTTAATTATTTCATATGGATTGTGATAATAATATATTTATCGTATTCATTATGAAATTGTTCGTACGAACATAAATTTTTACAATTAAAATCTGTGATTTATAGTCTTATAGATTACTTGATATTTAATATGTAAATAAGATCTTGATAAAAGTAGATTTTAGTAAGCTAGTTTGTTGAGGAAATTATCTACGTTGGTGTTGTTACTGAAATACCCCAAATGTTCACCTAGATTATAAATTGAGTTTAGATAGATTAAATGAATAAAATGAATTATAGGATAATCTCTAATCTCTAAAAATCCGCTAAAATAGTTTAGAGGATTCATTAACTCTTGATTTTTAACCTAAACACTAATTCCGAAATCTTACTAAAATTTGAGTTCATTTGTTTGAATAAAAATATTGGTTCTTAAACCCGAACTCACATTAAATATGTTTGTATCAAATTAAATTCCTAAATTAAGTCCTTATTTTAAGATGTTAATTTATAACCTATCGTATTTTAAGATCTTCAATTCCAAATTAAATCCCAGTTTCTCAGCCTCTTCGTATTTTGGCCATAATTTTTTAATCTGATCTCTGATTGAGGCGATTGAAGTTACGATGGAAAGATAAGAAAGAGATATACAACTTTCATGTATTGAGCTTTTGCAAATGCTAAAATTAACAGTGCTTAAATTTCATTTCTTTTCAACTGATACATTTTCCATGCAAAGTTAACAACTTGTTTTTATTTGTTTTATGTGTTTTTTGCTTACAAATTGGATATTTTTTAGCTATAATGAGATGGATAAGTGATGTTTGATGTGTTATGTTGACTGGTTCATATAATTAAACATGAGTTCAGTACATTTATAGATTTAACAAATAATTAGATTAAATGTAAAAGTTAATTAAAAAATGAATTTAGTTAACAAACCGAGGTTCAACTTGATTAAATAGACTTCAATGAGTTAAAATGAATTAGATTGAGTTAGTTTAACCATCTTTGACTTATATTTTGAATTAAATGATTAAGGTTAAGTTAACCATCTTTGACTTAGTTTAAGTTAAGGTAAGTTCAAGTTAACATAAATCCTACATGTATAATGAATTTGTAGTGAATCTAAGTTCAACTTGACTAAGTGAGCTTGAATTAGCTAAAAGTAATTAACTTAGATGAATGAATTAGGATGATCTTTCAATCACATGAGCAATATAATGTTTCAAATACTTATAGTTAACCATTCCTTCATTTTTCCAATCTGAAAACGTTAAATTGTAATGTATAGTTACGTAACCAAATAGACGAAATGAGCTTGAATTAGCTAAAAGTAATTACCATTGCCCTTTAGTAATTTGTGTTTATTTTCCAGTAATTTTTTGAAAATTTCGTTCAGTGTGTAACACATTAAATAATAAATTTGTCCTTTCCAATTTATTTAATATATGTTTGATCATGGTGAATAGAGATATACTGCGGGTTGTTGAATGCTTTTATATATAAATTAGCTGTGCATGGTACTCGTCGTAAGAAATTACAGTACTAAGGGACAAAATATGACGGTAATCATAATCAATAGCATGACAAACAAGGTGCGAAACAAGTAATGCAATAAAACGTGAACATCATGTCCTGAATAATAAAAAACGATGAGGAAATGAAAAACACTGTAGCAGCTACTGTCGCTGCTCGGAGTCGAGCACGACCAGATCCTCTCACGGATGTCCTCTGTGATACTGTATGGGGGGGAGTCGAAGCCGGTGTCGACTGAACAGCTGCCGGCTGAGTCGGAGTATGTGGAGGCTGCTGAGAGGCAGGAGGATGTGAAGACGAAGGAGCCCCAGGAAAAGCGTACGATCCAAACGCGGACGGCTGTGACGCAAACTGTGAAAAACCGGGACCCCCTGCCCATGGGATGAACCCCTGAGGATGTGGTCCTCTCTGCTGTGCGGAGCTGCCTGGTGACTCATGTTGGATCGTGTGGAGGATGCGTGAACATGGATGGATGGCTCGGCATCCCATAAAACCCATGGTAAGGATACGGAGGAGGTGGGATGGTGTAAAGCCAGGCTGACTAGGATCAGGGCCATAAGTGGAAGTCCCCATCTGTGGTGCTGCGTGATGGTATGGAGGGTACTGCCCGGAGGAAGATGTAGTAGGGGGACGGACGTAGTTCATCAGCAAATCAATCTTCTCTTGCATCTTCTCAATCTTGGCCTCCTGGCTGGTCCTATCATACTCAGAGTGGACCAAATTCTCCTCCCGTGGCTGCTCATAGTAATCAACCCTATGTTGATCTATCGGCATGCCGTAACCGAAGCCACGTCGGTAGGCAGATCGGTGGCCCAAAACCTCCTCCATAATGACCTTATCCTCCTTAGGTCGCTGACCTGACGCAGCAGCAATATCATCCTCGTGCTTCCTTTTTTCCACCATTCGTTCCTATTGAAACAACATGAGCACAAGGTGAATATAATCGTACAAACAGATGGATATGAACTACTACTACCAAAAAAAAAATAAGAATCGAAAATACTAACATAATTCTGCATGGAGACCTCCGACTCCCATCGATCCGTTAACTGCCCTTTCTGTCTCCTTAGGTGGGTATGTCGGTAGTTTTGTATCGGCGTGAGATCCTGTAATACATTATTAAAAAAAGTCAGTACAAGAACATAGCATATAAACCCACATTTATTGTGATTGGAATACCTACATTTGTGAGTGCATGCTGGAGCATGGACTTTGTACCACCTGTATGAACTGACAGTTGCTTCTTCCTGTTCTCCGCATTCACCGTGGATCGCAACTACACGTTTCGAGAAGAAGTGAACAAGTGAACTATATCTTATGCATATGTAATTTACCACATGGAGAAGCGTACCTTATAATCTTGATCTGTCTCAAGGAAGTGGACGAATGCCCTCCATTCATCTATCCTGTGCTCGAAACCCGGTGGTGGCTTACTAGCAGCTGCATCGCCTCCACCCTTGGCTATGACATAACGCTTAAGCCTGTATCGAAGCTGACTATACGACTTGCTTGCTAGAAAGTCCAGTGCCACCCACCATTTATGAATTGCCCGCCAATTTTCAGGTAGTTCGAACTTGTTCTGCAATTTGAAAAAAAAAATTAGTGTTAAAGGAAGGTATCAGGAGCCAAAAATTGGTTTTTCGTATATCTTTAGATTTAAAATTAACTTACCATTACACGGCGGATGATGCCATGTCGATATGCCTCGGGAAATGCTGACCATGCCTTTCCTCGACCACCAGGGACAAACAACTTCGTCGACGCTCTGTGATGGAGTAAGAACTCCAACCTAACCATCCCCGGAGATGAGCATATGAGACCCATAAACCCATCAGGCATAGTGATAGTCGGTCTACGGCCTGTCCGCCTATACTCCTCCTCCGCCCGGTAACCTCTATACATACCCCGGCGCCTGTCTGTCACCATGATGTTTGCCTCCTCATGCTGAGCGCCACAGCGGCCTCCTCCTGCTCCACTGCTGCGGCCTGTGGGTCATGGGTTCACCTGAGCAGGCATATCATCCGGGAGGTCGTACAACACCTCTTCCCCGATCCCGAGCTCATTTACCCATCCTGCTGTGGTCAGCCGCCTGCCCCGACTGGTCATCGGGATGTCGGACCTGCCGATCAGTAAGTAAGGCAGTAAACGATCCTCCTGTATAACAAAATAAAAAAATGAAACGCATGAGTCCGAAGTAGATATAATATTGCTATGACAGATAAAACCTTTACAAATGAAGCTTTAAATCCCACCAGTGTACTGCTCCGGATGTGCCGCAGAGTCGTCCAAAAGCTGATCCATGAAATCGGAGCTACTCATCCTGCAAGTTAAAAAAATAACACCGGTTACTTAAACATTTCGTGGAGATCATTACGCAAACAAAGTACATTTGATAGATAATAATTAAATAAACGTATCCGTACAATCTATTCGTCCAAATCGTAATCGCCTATGCTACTGCATCCCGCACTCGGGTCGGGTAAGCGTGTAAGGTTTCCTAGATCGACAAATATGCGATTGATTGAATTGTCCATGGCCTTTGCACTGTCTGTTGCATTGCCTCCTCTATTGGAGGTGGCTCGATCGATTCAACATCGTCTATACTCTCAGTTTGGAAGAGAGCACGTGTGAACATATGACGGTGTACAACTTTCTGGACAATCTTCCAATTGCCGTATCGCTTGCTTGGGTCCTTTAGGTAAAATACTTGTTGTGCTTGGTCGGCAAGGATGTACGGGTCGTTATCGTACCATGACCTTGCGGTGTTGATGGAGATGAGGTCTCCGTCGATAATTTCCGGTTTATCCTTCTCCGTATCAAACCACCTGCATTTGAATAAAAACACTTTCTTCGACCCCACATAATTTAGTTGTATAACTTCGGTGAGAACGCCGTAAAATGTAAGTTGTTGCCCTCCATCCGCACCGATGACATATACACCGCTATTCTGTGATCTTAGGCCAACCTCCTTGGCCTCTGTGTTGTATCGGATACCATTCACGATACAAGCATTGAAGCTATATCGATGAATTTCAGGGCCCCAAGCTAACGCTTCAAGATCTTCTGGCATCTGATGTCCATGGACAGCCGTTTGCTCCATATCTACATACCATGTAAACAATTAAAGTTACATGTCAAGATATTGATGAATTAATGGAATTGAAGGCTTCAACAAGTTTTAACCTTATTTCTAAACCACTCGGCAAAATGTTTACATACTATTCCTCCCACATTGCATGCTCCACGTGCAGTTAGTTCGCCTCGAACTCCCTGTAAGATATTTCGTTAGAAGTGGATCTTCATTCTTGGGAACATATCTTGTTATCAGGTCATAAATGAATGAAAAGACATGATATACCTTATAAAGGGTTGCACTTCCTCGCAATTATTCAATACTGTCCAATGCAACCTGTTGAGTTCTGCATCCGAGCCTGTTATAGTGCATGCACCTATTGAACGTATGGGCTGTGTGAATACTCGAAACGATGATGATGGACATTCATCCAGCGGTTCGTCCCACTGTCGGTGGGGTCTATTTATTCTTGAGTCCATGTTATCAAAATATAGTGAGCAAAATTGAGTGCTCTCCCGCACAACATACGACTCAGTAATTGAACCTTCCGGTCTTGCCCTATTCCGCAAATCTGCTTTTAAAACTCCCATGTACCTCTCAACAGGATACATCCACCGGTACTGGACCGGACCACATATGCGTGCTTCATGTGGAAGGTGGACGGCTAAATGTATCATAATATCAAAAAAGCAGGAGGAAATATCATCTCTAACTTGCAAAGAGTTAGGATTATTGTTTTTTCCAAAGACTCCAAAATTTACACGGAGTTCTTTAGCAGTCAATTCCCTGAAAAAACGACATACATCACATACAACATTAAATGCGATTATCCAAGACCCCACGAATGACAACCGGGAGAATACGTTGCAGCAAGACATGACAATCGTGACTCTTAAGACCTCTCAAACTAACTTCATCAGCGCCTAAGCAAGATGATATATTTGAAGCATATCCATTAGGCATCTTCACATCCCTGATTGAATTACATACCTCTCTCATTTGCCTAGTCGATAGTGTATATGCAGCTGGTGGTTTGAAAATGCGTCCACCACGTTGCTGCAGGTGTAGCTCGGAACGAATACCCATTTCTTGGAGTGTGAGTCTTGCCTTCTCTGTGTCTTTTGACTTGCCCTTAAGACCAAAAATAGTTCCCACTAGGTTATCGCATATATTCTTTTCGATATGCATCACGTCAAGATTATGTCGTATGTGCAATTCACTCCAATATGGCAATCGGAATAGCAAACTCTTCTTACACCAATTTGTCCCGTCTTCATTCCTCCGACGGCATAGGCGCTGTTGCAATTTTCCTAAAATGACATGCTCGTATCGACTCAATTGATCGATGATGTCTGAACCAGAGAAATCCCTTGGTCGTGCCCGTGTTTCCGTGGTGCCGTCAAAACTTACCCTGTCATGGCGCCACCTATGTCTCAAAGGCAAAAACCGTCTATGGCCCATATAGTGGAACTTACTATTTGAATGGCCACTTGTGCAGTCAATGTTACATATTGGACATGCTTTATAACCCTTCGTCGTCCAGCCTGAAATGTCACCGTATGCCGGGAAATCGTTAATAGTCCATAATAACGCAGCATGCAGTCGAAATACCCGTCCTTCGACCACATCTAGTGTTTTGACCCCACTTGTCCAAAGTTCTTGTAGCTCATCTATCAATGGTTGTAAGTACACATCAATATCTTTACCTGGTGATTTCGGCCCCGGTATTAAAAGAGACATCATCATATATGGCTCCTTCATACATCTCCATGGTGGAACATTGTATACAAACATAATAACTGGCCACACACTGTATGTCGTGCTCATGTTTGCATATGGATTAAACCCATCAGTGGCAAGTCCTAATCGTACACTTCGGGGGTCCGATGCGAACAAAGGATATTTGTTATCCAATCCCTTCCACTGTTCGGAATCCACCGGATGCCTCAACACACCATCTACGGATATATACTTTTCCTTGTGCCATCTCATCTCTGGAGCCGTCTTCCGACACATAAATAGCCTTTGTAATCTTGGAACTAATGGGAAATGTCGCAACACCTTAACCGGTACTGTTTTTTGTTTTCTTGTATGAAGCTTCCATCTTCCTTCCCCACACACTGGGCATGTATCAAGATTTTTGAATTCTTTTCGAAACAAAACGCAATCATTTTTACAAGCATGAATCATGTTTGCATCCATGCCTAACTGCTTCAAAAACTTCCGTGCTTCGTAATATGATGTAGGTAACAAATTGTCGGCAGGTAACAAACTTTTTATTAAGTCAAGCCAATTGTTAAATGACTTCACAGACTGCTTACCATCAATCTTTAGATTTATCATTTGCACTACTGCTGATAATAATGAAAACTTTGTACATCCCGGATACACTGGACTTTTCTTTTTCAAACATTCCAGTCCACCCATCTCCATTAAACCCACTACTTTCTTCGCTGTCAGTATCATCGCCATCGCCATCACTTATATTAACAGCAATATCTTCCAAAAGTTTTTGATCTGCCTCATCTTCAAAGTGCGTGTCTTCAAGTGGATTGCTCCCTTCATCCATAACAACATTATCATGTACCTCGAATTCATCTACATCCTCACCATGATAAATCCAAGGGGAGTAGGTAAGCCATTCCCTTCTGAGGAGGTGATACTCAATAATCTGAATAGATTGCCATGAACCATTGAGGCAATCTCTACAAGGGCATCTAATCAGTCCATCTGCCCGCTTATGGTTTACAGCAGCTTCTAAAAACTCTCTAACCCCATTTCTATATTGCGTCGTTGTCAAATCACGTGTCATATGCCAACTTCGTTCAGATATCCTAAATTGACACTTAATTAATGACCACATTTAAGTCACATCGGATAACTCTCCTATAACTATGCAAGCATCTAATATTGAAACACCATATGTTTAATTTACTTATTATTTAACCCTATATGTGTCATGCAATTACAGATAATATGTATAGTTTTATTGAATCTCTAAGAAGAAATACATTACTACAAATTTAACATAAATTAATTCATAAACCTATAAATAGGAGCATTTACTACTGTACACATACATACATACATTTATGAAGTTAAACATATTACATATGTATTAAACATTAATATATAATTGTTATATTGTAACTATATATGATTTTTGTTCACATACAATTAATAATATTTAAATAATTGTATTTACACTACGTATCATAAAAGAAAACACAATACACATATATTAGACAATTATATGCCATCACTAAATCCTAAATACATATAATATCTTTACCTTACTTATAATAAATATATAAGTATACATATAATATACAGGAAATACTACATATATAAGTAGTATTATTTCAATACTTACACTTATTTTATGTCTTATTAATCTAAACATATAAAACAAGCTTTGAATAATATATAAATACTTGATCCTAAGTACATACATTAGTTTTTTCAATTTCTAACAATAAATACATAACTATATATTGAACTTCATTAATCGATATACATGAAAATATTAACATCTCAGTATTTATATTTAATCTATGTGACATGATATTAAACATAATAAACATAGATTGAATAATAACATGCAATCACATATCCTAAAAATCTATAATTTTTTCAACTACACACTAATATACATAACTATAAATTAAATACATATTACTACATAAATATATTACTACTACTATTTAAATAAATGAATTAAAAATTTCATAACAAATTAAACTAACCTTGTAGTAATTGTAGTACAATAAATATCCGATCAAATCTACCCAAATTATCAGATACTGCATTAAAAATTAAAATATCAATCAAAAATATATTTTACTATAAAATAAAATACTACAAGAATTAAATAAAAAATAAAAACTTACCGTATAATTAAATTTATGTAATCGAAAATATTTTTTTTTTCTGATGTGTGTGCGTGAGTGTATGTGTGTTTGTGGGTGGGTGGTGGTGTGGTGCACGTCAGTGAGCTTGTGTGTGTGTGTGGGCGAGTGTAGTGTGTGCGTGAGTGTGTGTGTGTGGGTCGGTCGGTGTGTGTGTGTGTGTGTGGGGGGGGGGGGGGGGGGGGGGGGGGGGGGGTCGGTGTGTGTGTGTGTGTGCGTACTGGAGCGAGGGAGAGATGTGCGAGAAGAGAGTGAGAGGTGCGAGTGAAAGCAAGGGCGGGGGGGTATATATAGGGCGAAGATGAGGCGAATTTCGCCTTATAAAACAGAGGCGAATTTCGCCTCATCCTTGTCAGCATTTGAGGCGAAATTCGCAGCTGACTAGGCTAGTGAGGCGAATTTCGCCTCATCGTCCTAGTCAGCGGCGAATTTCGCCTAAATGCTGACTAGGATGAGGCGAAATTCGCCTCTTTTGTTGAAATGAGGTGAAATTCGCCTCAGATACTTTAAGAGGCGAAATTCGCCTCTTAATTTTCGCCTCCTCTACCAACATTTCTACTAGTGTCATCTTGTAAAGTATATAATATTTATTTATGTATATGATACAAAGATATAGCATGTATTACCTATTCAACATTTTTTTCGCTGCGACCAACATGCCATGAATTGAAATCATCTGTACCTTAATTAGCCAATCTACTCCGATCCCTATGGTTCAAAGTCAAATGCTACTGTAGCTTTACTTTAGAAGAACAATTTTTTTTGGCCCTTCTCCGGATGAGCGCTGGCCGTATGAGAAGAAGAGAGAACTAAGAATAAAGTTTAGTAAAAGTTTTATGGAAAAAAAAAATATAAATATAAGTTTTTAAGATGTAAGAATAAATATAAGAGTAGATATAAAAAAAGTAGAGTAGAAAGAATAATAATGAATAGTATAAAAACAAATTAATTTCTAGTAGAGATAAAAATACGCGTATAAAAGTTAAAATTGACGTTTTTATGAGCCGATACAATTTTATCTAATATTTTATTAATATCTTAATATTATACTAGTGTAAATTGTTTGTAAGAATATTTTGCCTTATTTTACGTGCCGATAGTAGGATATGAAAACTGATCTTGTAAAGGCTCAAAACAATTGAAATTTTGGTGAATTTGATCCTTTAAAGGCATATACTATATAGTCGGTCCATATTTCTAGTTCAAACTAATTCTTTGTTCTTTGTGTTTATGGGAGGTAAAACCAGGAAGATGATACACTAGATTCAAGTTCTAGGAGACTCCTTTTGAGACTGACTTTATTTTAAGGTAGAAGCAACTCTCTATTGTTTTTTTTTTTTTTCTGTTTTCCTCTTATAGTAGTTCATAGGTGGTTACGAAAAGTACATAGTGTTTGTAATGCCAAGTTGGCAACTTTTAACATCACAATATGTTTAACACATACAAACAATTGTCCTTATATGAATAAATTGAGTTATGGACTATCTATGTTGTGTAATCTACTAAGTATTGTGGTTGTGGCCTCTTCCTTGTCTATGTAGGCTTAACAACTTCCCCCCCTCTCTCGAAAGGCACCTTGTCCTCAAGTTTATAGGAGGGGTAATCACACTTAAAATCACTTTGATCAACTCAAAGGGCATCATCTAAGGGAATAGACTCCCACTGAACCAAAATTTGCAGAACCAAACGACCTTGATGCATCAAATGTGTGAAGCCTAAAATCACCAAAGGTTAAAACATAAGGCGGATTATTATGAGACTCCAACACTAGCTGCACTATAGCTAGTTTCAATAAAGAAACATGAAAAATTGGATGAATTTTAGAGTACCCAGGCAACTCCACATTATGAGCTACGGCTCCAATCTTCTGAATTATTTTGAAAGGGCCAAAATAACATCACGAACGCTTATAGGAAAACTGATTTTTAAAGAGGTTTGCTTACACGGTTGAAGCTTCACATGCATAAAATCCCCCATGTCAAAACTTTTGTCAACATGATGTCTATCACTCATTTGCTTGATGCGCAGTTGTGCAAAAGCTAAATTGGCTTTAAGAGTCTTCAAAATCTCATCTTTCGTGCGTAATTCCTAATCTACAACATGTACTAAAGAAAATCTATGTATATAGCTGGGAACAGTAAGGGGTTCTTTGCCACAAATACCCAAAAATGGAGTCATTTGGTTTTAATGTGATAGCTTGTATTAAAACAAAACTTAGCCCAAGAAAGAAATTTAGGCCAATCAATAGGATGATCCATCACAAAAAAATAAAGATATTGTTTAAGACATCTATTGACCACCATAATTTGACCATCTGATTGAGGATGATAAGCGGAGCTCATTTTCAACTAGATGCCACTTAGCTTAAAAATTTATTACCAAAATCGACTCATGAACACCTTATCTCTATTGGATACAATAGATTTAGGAAAATCGTAGAGCTTAACCACCATATTCCTAAACAAACGAGCAACTAAAGTAGCATTATAGTTAGCCGTTAAAATGCTAGAATGAGAGTACTTAGTAAGTTTGTCCACCATGACCATAATGACAGAATAACAATGGGAAATAGAAAGTCCGATTATAAAATCCTTGGAAACATCTTGAAATACTTCATTAGGAATAGATAATTGCTGAAGTAATCCTGTAGGGGAAGAAGTCAAGTACTTCACTTGTTGGCAAACACTATAATGTTTAATAAAATTTACAACATCCTTCGTCATTCTTGGCCAAAAGAAAGAAGCACTGAGAAGCTTCAAAAGTCTTCAGTATTCCTAAGTGTCCTTCTATATGAGAGGAATGAAATTCCATGACCAAAGAATTTATAATAGAGGAATTTATAGGAATGAAAATTCACTTTCCAAAAACAATAAGCTATCACGATAGCGCAAAGGCCATTGCAAAGAAACTCCTTATTGACAATCTATTAAAAGCTTATTCTAAGCTGGATTGTCTTGATATTCAGCTTTCAAAAGATTAATAAAATCAATAGAAATCACTCATAAGGCCATTAAAAGAGACTGCTTAGACAAACTTCCAGAGAGAGCATCTACCATTCGATTTTTAACTTCTGGTTTGTACTATATTTCATAGTCATACCCTAACAGCTTAATCAAGTATTACTATTGTTCTAGGGTTTGAATGGCCCATGATAAGATTTCCTAAAGACTCCTTAATCAATGTAAATGATAAAGTGGTATCTTAAAAGTTATTGTTGCTACTTTTTGACCTCTTCCAAAATGGCCACCAGTTCTCTAACATAAGGAATAGCCTTTTGTAAGCGCAAATGACACTTTTTGCTAAAAAAAGGCAATTGGTTGGTGCTCTTGATGCAACACCTATAACCTCCCCTATCCCTACACCAGAAGTGTTGTTACCACATAAAAAGCCTTATTAAAGCTTAGCAAAGCCAAAAACCGGTTAAAGCTTGTTTCAACTAATCAAAAGCGGTTTGAGCTTGAATAGTCTAATCAAAAGAATTCTTTCTAGGAAGATTTGTTAATGGTGTTAGTGCCTAGCAAATCAATAATAATATCCATCTAACCTAGAAACCCATGTAATCTCTTTGGGGTTCCAGGTGAATTCCAAGTTTGAATGGCCTGAATCTTACTAGGGTCAGGTGAAATACCTTCAACATAAAATGCCCCAAATACTCAATCTTTGATTGAGCAAAAGAACACTTACTTTGCTTCAAAATAAAATCTTTTGTAAAAAATCTAGAGCAATCTTTAGGTAGCCCAAATGATCCTTTAAAGAGCTATAGTAAATGAAATATCATCAAAAGAAAAAAAAGTGATAAATTTCCAAATATATGGTCTGAAAAGTTAAATTCATGACTACCTAAAAAGTAGAAGGGGCATTAGATAATGGAAATGGCATAACAATAAACTTGTAGTGTCTTTCATGTGTTTGAAAAGCCATTTTGTGAATGTCTTCTGGAGACATTCGAATCTAGTGATATCTAGCTCTTAAATCAAGCTTTGAAAAAAAAAATCAAGGCTCCATGTAATTCATTCAATAACTCATTAATTGAGGGAATGGGAAATTTATCTACTATGGTAGCTTGATGCAAAGCCTGATAGTCAACACAAAACGCCATGAGCCATCTCTGTTTTTTAACTAATAACATAGGGGAAGAAAAAAGGCTTGTGCTATGGCACCGTATGATTCCTGGATCAAACATTTCTTGGACAAGTTTCTTGATTTCCCATTTTGAAAGCAAGGGTATCTATAAGTCCAAACACTAATTGCTTAAAACTCATTCTTTACATGAATATGATGTTGTATAGAACATAAAGGAGGCATTGCTGGAGGAGTCTCCAAAATGCCTTAAAATCTACCCAAAAGTGATTGACTGTCACTATTTCTATAGACAAATCATTCTTTTAAGCCACTAAACTAAACAATCAGATAATACTATTAGAATATACCAGCTTCTATAGTTGATGGTGTTCAATGAGTTTAGGCATCATAGGATGAATGTCGTGCAACGGAATAGATAACCAGCTAAAGTAAAAAGCATCATTAGTTTAGAATAATCCACAACTATAGGATCAAGGGTTTTCAACCATTTAATTCCCAACACTAAGTTATCCCTTTGAATGAGTAAAATATAGAAATCCATTTGAAGAGATGTATTATCAATTGTGAGAAGCACATTGTGACACATGGTGCAAGAAAGCTTTTCATCATGACATGAAAAGCTTTTGTAGCTAAAATAGGTAAATTTAATTGCTTCACAAACCTCTATTGAATGAAATTGTGAGTGCTGCCTATATCTACCAAAATAGAAACATGTTTACCATAATATGACCTGGAAACTTCAAAGTGAGAGAAATATGCACCCTTGATAAAGCATGATAATTGATTTTAACATTTGCTTCATTAACCTCTATGAGTAAGGACTGTATTATCCTTTGAAGAAAATTCCTCATCATCAGATTGAATGATCATGTAAAACTTAGCCTTACAAACATGAGATTCATGGAACTTGTCATCACAATTAAAACAAAGGCCTTCTCCCCTCCTAGAACCATTTCTACTACAAAGAGCCTTTTAAAAGGTAAGGGTTTCGTTGTTTGAGTAGGATAGATAGAAGAAGAAGAAGAAGGTGGTAGGGATGAGGGTTTAGGTGTAGAAAGATGGAATGATGGGGATTTAGAAGCAAATTGTGTGTTTGGTTAAAAGATGGTAGGGATGAGAAAGAAGTAGAAGAAGTAGAAAATTGTTGAAATTTGACTTCATGCAATTTAGCTAAACTAATAGCTTGCAGAAGACTTGTTGGTAAAAGGGTAACGACTTCTTGCCTTATTAAGGGTTCAAAGACCCAAAATAAAGCAACTTCGGAAAAAACTTTCAGATAGGCCAATAACACGTTTAGGAAGTCTCTCAAATTCACACTGATATTCAGCAACAGAACGTACTAATTTGCTAAGTTTGTCATGATAATCTTCAAAAATGGAGGGACTAAATCGTGTCTCAATTTTGTTGAGAAATGCAGGCCATGTAGTCAACACATTATTATTAAATAACCATTCAAATCAATCTAAAGCTTCCCCTTCCAGAGAAAATGAAGCAATTTGCAAGTGCACATGATCATGTACCTAATAGAAAACAAAAAATTATTTGCTTGGAAAATCCAAGGTAAGGTTTCTTGACCATGGAACTTTGGTAGTTCCAATTTGATTTTGTGAATACAAAAAACAACAGTATCTACATTATTATTGTGTCTATTAGGTGAAGATGAAACTGTATCGTTAGCAATAGTTCTTGAAGTTGGCTAATTCGCCATTTGTAAATTCACAAACTTTAGCACTTGCTCTATATTCGAAAATAAACATTTAGTTTGTTGTTGTCATTCTACAATTTTTGTGCCATGAATTTCTAGCTTATCCTGAATCTTAGCAACACAAGTACCATTTACCATTGAAGAATAATGAAAGCACCAATGTTAACCCACAATAACACTTGATCCAATTATTGGACACTTTAAACTTTACCCTAGTAATCCTCATCCACAGATTTTACCAAAAATCAGGTACCTCTCTCTCTCTTCTTTCTCTTTGTTTTCTTATGCGAAACCCTAACTCATTTAGGGTTTGTAATTTCTAACTCAAGCAAACGATCAAATGATCCTAAAATGCTAGTCTTTGTTTTACTCTTTATGAATTAAACTGATTTAGTTTTTATTATCATACAAACTAATTCTTTGTTCTTTGTGTTTGTGCAAGGTAAGAACAAGAAGATGACACAAACTGGATTCAAGTTCTAGGAGACTCCTTTTGAGATTGGTTTTATTTTAGGGTAAAATTTACTCCCTGTTTTGTCTTTTTTTTTTTTTTTTGTTCCTTTTTATGGCAGCTCATAGGTTGTCTCTAAAAGTACATAGTGTTTGTTATGCCAAGTTGACAACTTGTAACATCACAACACGTTCAGCATGTACAGACAACTATCCTTATATGTATACATTGATTTATGTACTATCAATGTTGTGTAATCCGCTAAGTGCCGTGGTCGTCGTCTATTCTTTGCCTGTTTAGACATAACTGGCTAAAGATCTGCCAGTTTTATTGTGTCTGTATGGTTCAACCATCCTAGACCCATCGGTTGAAGAACCGATTGAGTTATTAAGTCAAGTGGTTCTACATAATAAAGTAAAAAAAAAAAAAAAAAGAAGTGGCATAGCAATTAAACTTAACAGTAATTATCGCATTATACGACAGAAAGTTATGGAGATAATCAATAGTCGGGTAGAAAACAAGATTGGTTGTTGGCCAATGAAGAGGCACTTCGTTTTCTAATGGTTTGACGTCGTAAGCGACAACTAAAGTGGCGTAGTAATTGGGATGTGTTTTTATAATTTGAAAAAATATATATATACAATAACATTATGAGTGACTTTTATCCTTCTAAATCTCAATAAAATTATTAAATTCTTAAAGTGACAAATAAGTAATTTAAGGAGCTACTTAAAAAAAAAACAAAGAAAATATCTTTTCAGGGTTCTTAAAAGAATTCTTAACAATAGTTTTCTCTTTTCGTCGTATATATAAACAGTTATATTATTTATTATGCTTAGACACGAACCGAAACTTATTTAAAATCTTAACTCTATCCATTGGCAAAGCAGAATAAAAAGGTGTATAGTATAAAATCTTAGCTGATCAGGATATGGACGGTGCAAAAACATTTGCATCTAATCTCAATTCGATTGGAAAACATTTATATACATTTATATAGAGAGAAAATTTTATATTTATTACCTCAATTTTATACAAAAATTTAATTTATTGATATCTGATTAAATCTTTTGTGGTCATTTTTTGACCTCAATAACACCTTTTACTTTGGTTGCAGATGTGGAAGGAACAGTGAATAAGTATTAGACTATATTAAGAGCAGCAGTAAAAGTTTAACGATATGCTGTCTCTTTTATGTTGAAAATAATGGAAACTATATTAAAGAGATAATAAAAATAATTACAAAAAGTATATCTGGATATTAACTTGACTACTTTAAAATTTAGATGTTAAATTAAATTTTCGTTTAAAATTCGAATATCAAATTTGATATTTATCATATATATGTTCATATACTATATATATATATATTATATGCACATAAGTGGATTAAATAATTTTATTTTTTGTTTTTAATAGCAAAATGATCATGATTTCCAGTTTCTCATTTTTAACACTGAAAGCCGATGACTTCGATTCAGTTTTGAAACCAAACCAGATGGTGGTAACCTCTAAGTACAATATCTTTTGCGCCAGATACTTTAATTGGCTTCTGTAAATATATTCGAACATAATGTTTTGTGTAGTAACAACACGTGCATTACCACGATGCTTCTCATTGAGGCTCTTTCTCCGAGTTTTGCTTGCATAAAAATTAATAAAAATATCCTTAACACATGACCATCCCTATTATGATAATTATTGATAATATAATGTTCATACATAATCAAGATGGGACATAATTTTTTTCTAAAGTGAGCCGTCTCAGGTCATCGTCCTTCCGCGTGAGAGGAAAAGCAACCCCATTATTGATGTGGGTCCTTCGTTTTATTAATTTATTTACAGCAGCCCTTCTAAGAAGCCTCCTAATGCCGACATAGCATATTTTATCCAAATTGGGACCAGGCCAGCGGGGATGAAAATTGTCCGTACCTAGGACCATATATCTAAGGGATTAAATTAATTTTATTATAAACATAAATATAATATATGTTTGTATTCTTATTTAAATAAATTATAAAAATTATTATTATTATTATTCTTTTAGTGAAGAGGGCTTGTGCCTCCATTAGCCTCCTTTAGGTCCATCCTCGCTATACCAAATGATTCATTTGGTCCTTATTAAATATAACTGATTTTTTTAACACACCACCTAATTTGCAATTATAAAAGTTTTTTTTTTTTTTAAATTATTCAAACTTTCTTGCTAATATGGCTTTTGTAAATATGTCTCCGAGTCACTCATTTATATTAACAAATTCAAGTTGAATCTCTTCTTCTTGTACCAAGTTCCTTATATAATGACGTCGTAACTTGATATGCTTTTTCCGTTCATGGAATACCTTATTCTTGTGTTGGGGTTATAGATCCAACTCATATGAGTCTGTAACCAAGGAAATATAAATATATTTAATATATTTAAATGAATTGGAAAATAAGGAGACATGTATAATTGAAGAGACATGGAAGAGATAAATGTGAGAAATTAATGTTAGTCAAATGAAATAAATGCGGCTTGCATTTAATGTGCTTTCAGTGTATACAGTGGGGAGGTATAGACACATGCAGCGAGGCGTGTGGATTATATGCACCAATTAGAGGTGTAGGGTCACACCGTGAAGGCGCGAGAGGGACAAGATGTAGATCCTTGTTTCGGTGTTCCACCTGGTATGGTGATGTTCCAATGTTCCACCTAAAGCGGTGATGAAAAGGAGATCCACCGGTCAACGGTGATGAAAGGAGTTCCACCAATCAACGGTGATAAAGCAGTTATCCACTACGGTGATGTTCAAGAGAAGCAGGAGAATAAGATGGGTGTCTCTTCTCAAGCCTAGATAGGATAGATCTAGAGAGATCTTGATTCTGTTTGTTATCTACTAGTTGTGGTGATGTTGAGAGATACACTAGATAGATAGGTCCAGTGATGACAACAATCTATAATCCTATTATTATTGTAATATTGGATGAATCTGAGTATCGCTGGTCTTGTGGTTTTTCCCGCTTTGGATTTGCCATATATCTTGGTGTTGTGTTATTTTCTTTATTCAATTAAAAGATTGGATCTTTTTTTCCTAACACTTTGTCATGGACATTATTGTCATGTCTTTATGCATGGCCTTTATCCATATTTTCTCTTTTGTTGCTTCTTCATATTTTTATAGTTCACAAGAGAAAAATGCAAACTCAAAAGATTTATAAATATCTTGTAAAGAATGTACATTTCTAACTAGAGTTTCTGTAGGTAAAATTCTTATGTGTTTACTGATGCTAATGTACTTGGAGTATCAGGAGAACTTAGTCCTGAGCTTGAATGAGGATCTGACTATATAGCATTAGATCTTGAAGGCAAATTTATTTTAATAATATGAGATTTCTCTTGCTGATCCCATGATCCATCTTCATCAAATATGATACTTCTTGAAATAATTAATTCATTTTTCTTAGGATTGAAAAGATGGTATCCTTTAGATTCATCACCAAAGCCAGTAAAAACATATTTTTCTCCTTTTTCATCAAATTTTTTTCTCTTGTGATGGAATGAGAGAATATGTCAGACATCTAAAATTTTTCAAATAATCAACTAAAGGATTTCTCTTATACTAAGTTTGGTGTGGAGTTTTATTGAGCATTACTTTTGTAGGTGATTTGTTTAATATATATACTATAATATGAACTACTTCAGCTTAATAGCTATTTAGAAGACCCTTCTGTATCAGCATGCTTGTAGACATCTTGATGTAGTGTGGAAGCATTAAATAACAGAAATCAATTCAATGATTGATTTCAAAACGTGAACTTAATAACACAGTTGCTAAACAATTGCAATTTCGCAGAGAAAACCTCATCAATTCAATATCAAAGATGTCAAAGTATAATCGACAATTGATGCTAAAAATAAAAGCTGGCGGCCTATAATTAATATTAGTAGATTCAAAACTCAAAAGTTGAAACCGTTAGCAATAAATGCTGACTTTAATTAAGATTCCAATGCTACATTATTCTCTCCACCTGCAAAGAACTCGACCTTGAATTCTCTTCTGGATACCACCGGATGACGAAGATAAAATAAGTATCCTCCAGGATCAAATATGAATATGCAAAAATGAATGTCAAGAAGTATAAAGTAAAATAATCAACTATATTAGGAATTTGAAGTATATCCATTCTCGAGCTCCTTAGATCTTTTGCAAATCTCCTCCAAATTAATAATCTTCCAAGTATCTTAAAATTGCAATAAATCAAACTCTCATGAATACAATAATGAGCATTTAATCCTTGTAACTCTACCTCACTATCAATCGGATCTACTACATCAACTATCTCATCTTGTTGTGGCCTCTTGAACGAAAAGCTATGAGTTTCTTTTGACATACAATGACGTATAATATTATCCTCAGGTAGTGAATCTTGAAATTGTAATTGCTTTTTTTTTTCTTCTGCCTCCTTGGGTATCGATATCAACCTTATGATCACCTAAGCTTGCTCATAGTTTTCATCATCTTCTTCACAGTCATCATCTCCATTAGGTTCACAATAAATCTCATTCTTCTCACCTCCTTCCTCTATATTTCCTTCTCTCCTATCGAAGCACTCATTCTCAATAATGTCTTATTTATCTACACTATTTTCATCCCCCCTTCTCAATTTGATCATCACATCCATAACCAATTAACAATTCCTCTTCTTTTTTTTTTTACACAGACTTCAATTTCACATTCCTCTACAGTTTTGGTTTCATCAAAGCTTTCTTGGGTAACAAGCACCAATTCCTTTTCTTTATGATGTATGGTCTTGTTGAAATAGGATTTCTTCATAACTAAGAGGATGAAATTGATCTTCTAATAATTGCTTCATCTTAAACCATATCATAATAGGTGCTTCTCCTTCATAACTTCTCTTTTTTATGTAATCTCTCCTACCATACAGATGCATAGCCCTTGAGAGTACATGCAACTAACGTTACCCTTTTGTCCTTCGGTACCTCCATATATAATCAAATATTCGCTCAATCTCAACAATCCACTCAACAAACATTTTTCAAATTTGCCACCACCGCCTTGTCTTCGTGGTTTTTCCTCTTCCTCCATCAATTCATCTTCCTCATTAAAATCATATTCGTAATAATCATCAAAATTACGACACTTACCTCTATATTGACCCCTACGACTCGCAGCAATATGTTAGACAACTGGATCGCCATGAGCATACTCTATCCTTGGTTATCTCCTATAACTGTTCCTAATCCTGTTAGTATTAGATCACTCAATCATATCATCAAAGCATTGCTCATAATGCCGGAATCTCTGATCCATGCTACCCAGCACCGCCCTTCGAACCTGTGACTTGGTTCGTAGGACTTCCACATCCCGAGCACCGTCAAGGACATGATCACCTCCTAAACTACTATCTCCTGACATCTTTGCAAGAACTCACCTTGCTCTGATACCAATCTGATACACCGTGGAAGCATTAAACAACATAAACCAATTCAACGATTGATTTCAAAACGTGAACTTAATCACATTATTTCTAAACAATTGTAATTTCATAGAGAAAATATCCTCAATTCAATATTAAAAATGTCAAAATATCAGTTATCAATATAAAAGACAAGCGTAAAAGCGTATTTATATTATTATATGAGAAATTCTAAAAGAAAAAATCCTTAAAGGGAAAATAATAAATACAAATAAATAGTATAACCGACAATTAATGCTGGAAATAAAGCTGACAGCCTATAATTAATATTAGCTGTTTTAAAACTCAAAAGTTGAAACCGTCAACAATAAAAGCTGACTTTAATTAAGATTCCACTGCTAGATTACATCTTTATTATGTACGATTCTTTTATTCAACACCTTTTTTTGTTTTTTTGGGAATGTGCCATACAATTCATTGCCTCTTGATTCCTACATCTTTGCAATAATTTTGGAGTTCATTGAATGTGTATTCACCTCCATGATTAGTTCTTAAAAATTTCAACTTGTATTCACTTTGTCTTTCTACCATGAGAAAAGTGGCAGATGCTTCTAACTTCTACTTCAAGAAATATATCCACATCATCCTTGTATAATCATCAACAAACAAAATTAAATACCTTTTACCATTTAAGGATGGCATTTTTGTCGGTCCAAATATACTAGAATGAACTAACTCCAATAGAGCTTTAGCTCTATATCATGTTTTTGGGAGTAGCAACCAATATGCTTCGCCATATATGCACCCTTCACATACTTTCTTAGGAGGTGAAATATTTGGTAACCTAATCGCCATATTTTTCTTCTTAAAAAAAATGAAGTCCCTTAAAATTCAAATGGCCATATCTTAAATGACATAAGTGTGATTCATCATTTTTCACACTTTGCAAGGTAAATTCATCATTAAGAGGTAAGGATAAAGGAAAGAGTTTATTTATGCTTATCTTTACTTTATCCATAATACAATTCTTCTTCTTATCAGTAATAACACAATCATCATTGCAAAAATCAACCTTATAACCTTTTTGTAATAATTGACCAAGACATAATAAATTCTAAGTCAATTTAGGGACATATTGGACATAATAAATCAATTTGTAGTTACCATGATTTGTCTTGATTGCAATAGCTCCTTTTCTAGAAATTTCATGTGTCTTAGCATCTCCAAGTTTTACTTCAGATTCAAATTTATCATCAAACCAAATAGTTCTTTATTCTCAGTCATGTGATTACAACATCCATTATCAACATATCAAATATTCTCAAATGATTGCTCAGCATTTATATAAGAATAAAACATGTCTATCTTGATTTTCTTTACGAAAAAAATGCATTTTTATATTCTTCTCGATTTTATAATAACAATCCCTTTCTGAATGACTGGGATTTCTACATATCCTACATAAAAAACGATAATCCTTACAATCATGGCCATATTTCTTGCATATTTGACATTGAGACAAATTATTTTTCAGATTGAATTCTTTTTCTCTATCACAACCTCAAGAACTTTGATATCTACCACATCCATGATTAGCTAATTTGGATTACAAATGACATAGGGATATGGGTTTCAATTTAATTAGGGTTTAGCAAATTAGAAAAGATTAGTCAATTAATCAATTTTCTAGGAATAGGGAAAATTAGTTAGTTAATTTAGGGTAATCACTCTCTTTGGGAAAAGCAGTTTTTACTTTGGTGTTCAATTGCTTGAAAACACTAAACCCATCATCAATTTAGAATTGCAAGTATATTTTGGTCAATAGCATACATTTAATAAATATGCAAATTCTTTTAGCTCTAAGCCTTATTCAATTATAGGTGTTGGAAATCCTAAATTTTTGTCGGACAATTTTATCTAAAATTCCTATCTTTTTTATTTACCTAGCTACAATTAGGACTAATATACTGGGAGATAGCCTTCATTTCTATGGACACGGCTTGATACTCATTAAAATTTTATTATTATACACGCACCTGATACATGGCTGATAAATATTTGCGCTTGAAAAGGAATTTAAAAAGAGTTTTAAAAAGGGATATAGAACAAGCGCGGTCATATATATACATAAGCATCACATGTATGCTAAAGCCACATGACAAACAATTATGAAAAGGCTAAACTATCATCCAATATACATAATAGAACCTGAACAAAAAGTGAAATAAGCTATGCTACTACGTACTATCTAAGTAAGCTAAATTACAAACTGCTACTATCTCTATAATAGAAATCTATGTTATAATCTCTAATAGCTTTCAAACCGATATATATTTCTCTTTTCTTTATATTTTTATTATTAATTAATTGTATATAAAAATGTTTATCTTTACTTGCATAGTGAGAGCGGATGTGTGATTGCTAGTCTTTAATGAGAAAGGAAAACACTAAAACTGCATAAAAAAAAAAAAAATTCATGGACATTTAATTAAAGGAAAAAGAAAATCAAAGTAAAGGACAACGAGAGAAGCAAAAAGGAAAGAAGAGGTCTTGCTGTATTATGAAATGGAAGCTAAATTGGTTTAAAACTGATTGATGGGTTAATTGCGTTAACATTGAATATAGGTGATAAATGTAGCAAAAAGTAACACAAGTGAGAACTACTTTCAACTAATCCAAATATGTTAGTGCTGGTGTCTTTCACTGTCACCTTCTCATGAAAGGTAAATCACATGGACCGGTATTGTCGAAACCCGGTTGGACCATCTGGTTCAACGTGGTTGAACTTTATCCCTTTTTTAAGAACAAGTTGATTCATTAGTAGTTTAATATTCAATTCAACCTTACTTTATTTATTGACCCTTGATTACATTGGCATGATTACATTGACTTGGACTGCTCGGGGACCGCCACTAAACTGACTGTCAGCCGTCGTCTATACTTTTTCCTTTTTTTCATTTTCATTTTATTTTATTTTATTTTTTCCCGTGCTAACGCGTATACATTGTTCTTCTTGTGCAAACAATATATATATATATATATGTACTTTCAGTCTCACAATACATATCTGCTAAAGAAACATATAATATCCATTATCGGAGACATTATATTGTTGTTCTTGAAAGTGTAATAAAAGTCTAAGTGAAGATGGTTTTTAAGATGTTGACCTTCATGATCGATGAAAATGAAGAAGCTTACAATTTCCGACCAGGATCACCACCGTACATGGGGTCTTCTTTTTCATCGTCGTCGTCCGCGTCCTCTCCAGACAGAGCCTGCGGTAGTTGCATGGGAGAAATAGTTGCCCGACGCTTCACTTCTCCAACAATTCCCTCTCGACTTTGGCTGCCCTGGGATAAAACCAGGTTTTTGCTCCGACGATCTTTTCAAAATTTCTAAGAATTTCATACAAAACAAGTATTCGCGACAAGGTTTATTTGCCTGTGCTATATTAAAAAAAAATAAAAAAGTTACAGATATACAATTTTGATGCGATAACTATTGGTTTGTTTGCTAAAATATGGCGAGTCAAGCTAAAAGTGATGTTTAAACGCTGTTAGAACTTGAAAACTGTTAGTACTTTTTTTTTTTTCTTTTTAATCATAACAGGGGAGGGAGATTGAGACGTGATACATCTTACTTGAAAGACTAGATAATTGCATTAGACTATAATATATATATAATTGTATCTAAGATATAAGTTCCAGCGCGTACATACTTACTTTATGAAAACTTTTAACTTAACGATATTGCAAATATAACAATATATATATATATATATATATTATGGGGTTCTTATATGTTTTTCATTGGGTGTTCTTAATAATGTTTTTCATCATTAGTTCTTGATAGATACGGTGTTGTGGTTTATTTTGGACTAATGGCTTTAGGCCTGATGAAAGATTGCGATTATATAATAACAATCAATGACAAATTGTTTTGGAACTATATTATTAGGTTTGACGGTGTATGCTTTCATGAAATACATGCAGGTTGATGTTGATGTATATATGATTCAATTATTGGAGATTACAAGGTTGGTTGTATTAATTACAGATATGTGGAAACATTGACAGGTTATTTGAATATATAAAAGACGAAATGGAAGGAAATAATTACTTATTTTTACGATTAATTACACGAAATTTAAAAATGTGAAATTGTCATTTACAAACTTTTCGGGAGTATTGGATTATGGAAAATATTTTTAATTAATATCCAACAAGCACAACTAATTTTTTATGGGTTCCAATTGATATTAAGCCATTCTTCTTTTGTTCCCAATAAGATATAGCCATAAGTTATGGCTTAGAGAAATCAAAATATTACTGTTGCAATCAGGTGCATCCTAAATAAATTAGTTGTTTTTTAGTTGTAGTATTGTCTGCTAAATATAAGAGCTATCTATATATTCCTTCTATTATAGGTGCAAAATTAATAGCGTTCCCCTATTGATACGGGTGAGAACGAGTCGGTATGGTCGGTTTTTCACTGGTTTGGATCCTTTTTTTTTTTTTTTTTTTTTTAATTTCAAACTCAACCTTAAATAATAGTTTGATTCAAATTAAAAATTTTCTAAACCATAAAATGTCGGTTTGGATTATGAATTAATTTCTAATTAAAATTTTTTTATTTTAGTCTTTTACCTTTATGTGGAGTTTCAAACATTTAAAACTGAAAAAAATAAAATAAAAGAAAGTTAAAGATCACAAGAGCCATCCACCAATAAGTATATTGAACAATTAAGACTTGTAACTAAATAAATGAAGTTCATACTTCGTAAAGTTAAAAATTAAAAAAAAAAATTAACTCACCAATGGAAAAAATATATCTTAAACTTAAAAACAAAAAATAATTTAATATTCACCAATATTCATTAAATAATAAGTATCATAATAAAGCTATAACAAAATATATGATATTTAATTATTCATCATAGAAGGAATTTATAGTTATAGTTATAAGTAAGATATTATTACTTTTTCTAAACCATTGGTTCAATTTATCTCTCCTAATCAACCATAAATATATGGAATGATTTGGATTTTGAAATTTTCAAACCAAATTACTTAATAAACCATATAAAAAAATATGGTTGGTTCGGTTTGATTTACAAATTAGTTTGGTTGAATCACTTTTTTTTTCCCAGCCCTATTGCACAGAGCACTATCCGCCATTTCTTTCATCGTGAGAAATGTCTTACTGTTAACTTTTCGAAGATAAACAATGCAAAGACATAGCAAATGTCCAAACTAATTATTGGCTGCTGAATAGTTTTATTCTAATTCTTATATCAATTGAAATCTTTTTGCAAGGGATGAAGGTCTTGCTAGCAAGATTTACGAATAAAAATTGTGTTTTCAAGAATTCTTTAATAGCTGTAGTTCCTTCATAAAGTGCCTTCTATAAAACAAATTGTAACTTTGCTTTTGGAATTTTTCAGCTATCATATTTAATTGGCTTAATTTTGGGAATGATATATGAACTTTAGCAAAATATGCAATTAGGTACTTGAACTTTAAAATTAATCAATTTAGTATCTAAAAAACTTTTGATGTATGTCAATAGTACCTCTGTCAAATTGGCTAAGGCTGTCATTTGACATGATATTCTTACCTAATATGATGGTGGTACTTTTAGTGTTTACGAAAAGTACTATTAGGTGCTAAATTGATCAATTTAAAAGTTCAGATACCAAATTAATCAATTTTAAAGTTCGAATATCTAATTACATATTTTGTCAAAGTTCAAGTGACATTATTGGCATTAGCTGTATTTAGTTAGTGAAATCAATCAAGTTCCTTGCAATTCTTTAGCGTGTTCTCCTTCTCTCATGCAGGAAAGTTCGTGAAGGTCGGCGGTACAACTGGGCCGCTATAAGAGGAGTGAATGGAGAAATGCTTTTGAATAATTTACCTGAAGATCTTCAAAGAGATATTCGAATCTGGCTCTTCAATCTTCTGAAAAGAGTGAGTCTAATAAACTGCATCAATCACAATAATAAATTTGATATCGCTGTCCACAAAACAATTGATTGTTTACGAATTAAGGGGTCTGTTTGTTTTGGCTTTTTTCCGGCAGATACAAACACTTTTTTAAACTTTTTGCTAACAAATTATTTATCAAGAAATAGATATAGATAAAAAAAAGTTGACAATTCTCATCAAAAGATCAAATAGAACAAATATAGATAAAATTTAGATGCAAATCGGATATATTTACATATATCATTTTAAAAAAGATACAGGTACAGATGAAAAATAGACAATCTAAACAGACCCAGATCTAATTCTGTTCATTGTCTCTAGACTACCTTGTAGCATTATAGTCAATAAATAATTACTTTGATCAAATGCACATACAAAGAGACATATGCTGGACGTCAAACTTGTTCTCATGATGGGCAGTCTACTAGAACTTTTCATTTTAATAAGGTAGAGGCGAAGACATAGGGAAAACACACAATTGCAATCACATGAATACTAATCTAAATTATACCACCATGGCCATGTATCTCCTTGAAAGTGCTGAATTTCTTCCCCGTAATTTGTAATTTTCTGCTGTATTAAGTAAATTGTTATTGATGCAGTGGACAAGCTATCTTATTTTAAATTTTACAATGTCACAGTTTCCGATATTCCACATACTGGAGGATTTTATTTTAGCTGCCATTTGTGAGAAGTTAAGGCATGAAACATACATCAAAGGAAGCAAAATAGTTCTTCCTGGCCATTTAGTGGGAAGCATTGTTTTCGTTGTGCGGGGAAAATTAGAAAGCAGTGGAGACGGTTGGCTTGAGCATCTATCTGAAGGTGATGTATTTGGAGAAGAACTTGTGTGCTGGTGCCTTGACAATTATTCAGTAAATGGAGGTATACTTGCATACCCAACTGAAAGAAAATTCTTGACATCTGAGACATTCAGACAACAACATGAAACGATAACAAATTGATTGTTGCAGCAGAAGAAAGAATAAGACTGCCGGGGCGTCGGTTGCTGAGTGGTAGGATGGTCAGATGCTTGACAAATGTCGAAGCCTTTGTACTTCGAGCAGCAGAACTCAAAGAAGTCCGTAGTACATATGCAAGATTTCTGGGTAATCCTCGCGTGCAAGGAGCCATAAGGTTTGTAATTGAATCCTGGTATTGCCTAACATTACCAGTTGAATCAATTGAAAGTGGAACAAAGAATAAGTTCTTGTTTACACTATATATGCCACAAAAGTTGATAAATAATAGCACAGTTGGTACCCTTTTTATGATAGTCTGATAAGCATGAAATTGGACATTTTCACAGAATGTGATTTCATCATATAGCTGGTAACAACTTTTACGCCAGAATTTCTACTTGCTCAGTTTGGCTGAGACTTCGAAGCTGCAAACATTACCTAATAAAAGGGCCAAGGCGGACAGATTATAGTGTGGAGACATTCTAAAAGTGAATTTTATTGGAGACATGAAATGGAATGATCCTCAACATGTGACCTCTTGAAGGCCAAGCTAAAATTTCTTTATATTCCTTCCGGGTCTTCAGGTCAACCTTTTGGCCGACTGAAACTAATATATGTTTGCTTGAAGGTTTAGGAACAAGAAATAATATCCACTGTGCAGATAAAAAGTAAAAGCTGGGGGCATGCACATATGACATGATTATCTTGTTGCAGGTATCAATCACCATATTGGAGACGGCTTGCAGCAGTTCGTATTCAAGTTGCATGGAGATTCTACTGGAAGAAACGACTAAGTCGTAGTGATACTTATGATTTTTTCCTTTCTTGTGGTTAAATATACTTACGTTGAAAATATAATTTGCATTATTATTGATATACTCTAGGGTAAAGGAAATTCCATGATTTAGATTACTTGTCAAGGTTGGATTTTACTTTCCATGGTTAGCTGCACTTTAGCTTATCCAACAAAAAGCCAGTTTTTGTTAACTAGTAATTTACCAGTTCATGAGCTGTCTTTGTTTAGCTCTATAAAAGAGCATCTGCATCATTTGTAATGTAATTGAAATGAAATAAGAAATTAAGCACCATTGTGCATTTCCTTATTGAGCTCCATTCTCTTCTCTTATGCAAATTAGATTATATTAATTGCACCCAACATATTTTAATATCAAAGCAAGACCCCTAGTATTTCTAAAACCCAAACACTTTATACACAAAGCCTAGCAATGACATCAACAAGTAATAATTGTAATGACCTAAATTTAGGGATATTTATAACCTATCATGTATCCGTATTAGATATAGACACGTAAAGGCTTAAAACCTGCTACTAATCCATAATTATATACAGTATTTAATTTGAGCTCTCATAACTAGAAAACTTCACAAATAAAAATGTCTTATTTAAATCATAAATTCAATAGAAATACTCCATAAAACCAACGAAATCATTTTACAACATAATCTAAACCATAGCAATTAATTTGAGTTTTTCAGTTTTAACAAATTTCTATCTAGTAGTCTGTTAAATAATCATCACCACTAACATCCTCCCTATAATCAACGTAGATGTCATGGCCATTAAGTCAAGCACTACGGGTTCTTCACTTGTTTTTGAAAAATATTAAAAAGGATTGAGCTAAAACCTAATATGCCAAATCACAATCACATGTGCATGAGCAATCATCATGTAAATCCACACACAATATGTAACTTATACAGTAATCGCAATTTATTATCTTTTAATTAGCCAAGCAACCAATATAATTTAGAACCATTTGTAACTAATACTAAACCCAGAGTCACTCATGACTCTATGAAAAAGAAATACATATACATAAATACTTATATATATATAAATATATACTGGTGTTGGGTATTCCACAGCATCCTAAGTACTATACTCATACCACTCCTAAACTATCGAAATTATCTTTGTGCACAACTCCACTTGGGATAATTCCACACACAAATCATCAGGGCGCCGTCCTAGTGACATCAGTACTTCTGATCCACTAGACCCAGTTACACACAAGCAACAACCAACTTAAAGTCACATATCATTAAGTTCATTACAATTTCTAAGCCTATATTCACAAACAACAACCAAGGTAAGGATGTACCTGACACGGTTTTTAGATTAGATAACTCAATTTTACCAGGAACACCATATATAACAATAGCAATCTCAATATTTATGTCATGGAACAAAACATACTCCTAAGGTTATTTAAATTCCCGAAGTTTTTGAGAACTACTACTATCTTATGTCTATGAAGTTTAGATGTACTTGAGGTTAAGCCAAAGATTTAGGTGTTTAGTAAAATCATTAAAAGGAGTAAAAACATTGTTACAACATCATCTTGTTGGCCACACCCATGATGGTAGTTGTGATTGGCTCAGGAGACAAAACACAACTCAAATTCCTTATCACGCTAGTGATGAGTCATGGCCTCTGTCGTGGCCATAATACGATTGGGGATAGCTAAAATATTTTTCACCTAAGGAGATCACGGCCTATGTCACGGCCGTAACCCCTTATACGTATTTCCTACGCTTCCAAAACATGAAATTCTCCTAAGATTTTGTCTTATTGATTACTATCCAGATAAAAACTTCCAAAATCAAATTTTAACATCTATTCACTTTTTCAATCAATATTCTTGAAATTAATCTTCTAAACCATGTTTGCCTTGATTCTTGAATAGATAATACTCCAAAATCATAATTAATGATATATAATTATTACTCAAATTAATATACCTAGAATAATCCCATGTTCTCTCTTTCTTTCAAAATTAAAGATCAAAACAACCAACAAGAAAGCTTAGAGTTTTCGGTTCTTTCTTCCTAATGGACAAACACCTTTAACACCAACAACATAATTTAGAGAAGATGACCTCTCTGGATTATCAAAAGATTGACAAAAGGAGAAACTTACCTATATCTCCTAACTTGCATTATTACCTAAAAAGAGATACTAGAGAGAGAGAGTTCTAAGGTTTGGTTCTTTAATGGAGATGCTAGCAACAAAGAAGTTCTCAGGTTTTAGGATAGTGTGTAACTGCTTTATAGGTGGAAGGGTTTTATTTTATTTTATAGAAAATTTATTAGGAGTTGCCTCTATTTTTAATTAGTGAAATTACACTCTTTACCCTTTGTTATGATTTATTTTATTTTATTTTATATTAAATTTCTCCCCTCCTTAAAAGAAAGTTTCGTCATCGATAGTTACCTGAATCATTGTAACTTTTTTAATCCATGCTTCTGTCTGCACTTTAGCATCTACGTTTTTTTTTTCTTTCACTTAATTATTGACTCCGTGTACCCTATGCACCAATATATTCATAACTTATTCTCCCACTCCTTCACACGATTATACCTACTAGCAAGAATATAATTCAGTTGACATTTCCATAACTCTTGACTTTTATTACTCGGATTTGGTTTACTTCTTCCATAACTACATGATAGACGTCAACAATGTCAGTCAAACTTATTAGTAATATATGTCATTAATCTTGCCTTTTTATCATCCTTCCTATTGAAAATGTAAACCTCGAGATTTTTTTTTTATACAAATGGAAATAGATGAAAATATAAAAATAGAAAATAGAATGTTAACATAGGACTCAACAAAGACTCTGGAATAGAACTACGAGTAGTAATAAGCCTATATATTATTCCAAACCCTAAAACAAAGTTTCCTAGTTAGTATTAAATACTACTAATAAGATTTCATGGTAGGTATCGAAAACCCAAGATATAAGAATAATTTAGTTAAGATTTTAAATACGATAAAGAGTAAATAACCAACTAAGCTTATAGTTAGAAAACGATAATTTATGGATGAACCGTTAATATTATAAATACACAATAAAAACAAAAACATATCCATAACTCATAATATATACTCGAAATAAATATTTAGTTCAAACTATTTTTCTAGTTAGTAAATTCTTAAGCTATTAGAGCCTAAAACAAAAATTGACCTATTAAGCTTAGAAAATCCTAATTGCGGCAGCTAAAACCATAATAATAATTTATCACGTAAACTTTGAACACAAATTTGAACATAATAATAATTTAGAAAATTTGTCGAACTCTATAAATTTTTAGATATAAAACTTTTGAATAATTATCATGTTTGTACTTGCTTAACTTATTAAACTATCCTAAAACTAAGATAATAACTAATTAATTAACATTATATAATAAATTATACCATTTTCGATGCAAATTGGACAAGCTTGTGGCTGAAATTCCTTAAATTTTTCCTCAGCTAAAAATGCAAGACAATTTGGACAAGAAAATCAAAGGAAAGTCAAGGCCAATTTATGTACAAACCAATGAAAAGCTCCCAAATCAGCTAAGTCATTAAATGCTTAAGCAATTTTTGTGCAACTTGTGTTCGGTGGAGAATTGCCTTGAAAGATTGCAGCTGCCTCTTTCTTCTTCCTCTATATATCTAAGTATCCTTAATGAACCTAAAAACAAAACTTTAACTCACAACTAAACAACAGTTGGAGCTCTCTCAATTTCGTGCTGCTAAACAGCATACAAAACACACACAGACCACATACAAACAACACCAAAAACAACACAACAAAACTCTATCAAAACTCTAGCTTAAGCTCGGATTAAGGAGGAGTAAGGTAAGACAAATCTATTTTAAGTTGTTTTAAGTGTTGAACTTTAATCTAAATAATATTTCCATTAACCTAAGATCGAAACTACCTCTGGAACCAAGCTCTAAACGTTCATATTAGCCTCAATAAGATAAGACTCTATAAACCCTAAGTTGCACCACTTTCAATTCGAAAATTTAAGATCATGTACATGTTATAGTATTATGAGTTGATGTATGTACATATATATATATATATATATATAACATCGAAACACTTAGGAATGATTTGGGAATAATTTTAACGTGGAAAATTGAAGAAATACGAACTGGTTTATCGGAGAAGATGATGAACAGTGCCAACACTAGCCTTACACCGGTAGCTTATACCCCAAAGTTGGTAGCGTATTAGGATAGGTCGGCCGCGTAGAAGCGGTAGAGGCTATGTAAATTTTGAAATCACGTAAATTTCATCCAACGCCAGCTTGTGGAATTCAAAGTCGGTGGCGTATGCCACAACGCTGGTGGCCTTTGAGACAGCGTATGCTGGCGTTTGAATGGTGTAAAAATTTACACGAACGCCGGTATCTAGGAATTAATGCCGGCAGAGTAGATGCCTAGTATGCATAAAATTTTCCACATTAAGTTTTTCTCGTTCAAAACCTATATAAATATATTATATATATTTACATAAATGTAATAAAAGAAATAAAATAAAATTTAGCAAGTAAATTCAACTAAAAAGATTTAAAAGATTAATAAAATGTAATAGGTGCAATTTACCAACTTCTAAAATTATTGAAAATTATTACTATCAATATTATTGCTAATATTAGAATATTGTATAAATAAAAATGAATTATAAATATTCTAAATAATTATCTATTATAGATATATAAGAATGGGAATTTAAATAAGCTAAATATATGAATAAAGTGATATCTAAAAATGACAAAATAATTATATAAAGTATATAAAAAGAAACATGACAACACTAAACAATAGTAAATAAATACGAGTTACTATAATAGGTCAGATAAAGAACAACATAAAAATAGAAATAATAATAACTATAAAAATATAATCTTAATAAATATAAATTTTTCGAATTCCCGATAAATGTATATAAATATCAAACAAGATCAAAACAAGCAAAATAAAAATAAATATTAAGTAATAATTTATCTTCATAAGACCATTAAATGACCAATATAGTAATGGAAACAAAACCAAATGCCAATATAGGACATTTAGACACTTATAGGAATTTAGTTATATAATTCATGCCTTATTGATGGATATTTTTATTCATCTAGGTGACTTTGATACTATAGAGGACTTTCCGACTGATTATTACAACTAACCAATATGAGTAGGTGAGTAACTCAGTTATATTATACTATTTGTGCTTGTAATTAGTTGAATATGTAATGTAAAGATAATAATATGATTGTTTTGATTGAAATGTGTTATGATCTAATTGTATGATTGTTAATCTGCCATTACAAGAGTGATGATACAATGGTATGATGATGTGAAATAGTATGATGATTATTGTGTGTAATGTAAGGCCACCATGAAATTGAATAAGAATTATTGACTTATTAAATAACCTGGTCATACATTGCACGTACTGTATTATTACATATACAAACGGGTGACAGCCTGCTATGTATTAATATTTCGGTTCTCCGTTAATGTTTGGTTTTTCTAAAGTGTTAGTTCTTCCAAGGTTTTCTTTGTTCTATCGATTCTATGGGAAACTAAATGGCAACGAAGAATGTCGCCCGTAGTATTGCTTTGAAATAATTAATATTTAAAGAGTTTCTAAGGACTGATATAGGAAATGGTCAGTTAAAACATCACTAAGCTAAAAGTGATAACTCTAATATGAGAAATCGTTGATTTTTCTATAAACTTAGTCTCTCCTAAGCGGGTGAGTCATAAAGTAAGTGTTCTTCAACCCTAAAAAGAGGGCGTAAATCTTTTTTCTATTTGAATTCTAGATCATCTAAGCTTGTATTTGAGTATATGTTTGAGAGATTGCATTGCATATGATTTGTTAATAAACTTGTTTGGTATGTAATATGTTTAGTTATTCATTGAGTTGTAATTTTGCTCACACTCCTAAAGACATTTCAGGTTCACTCTATGACCGTGGCTAGTTACATCCAGGAGTATGTCCCTGGTAAGAGCTTAGGAGCTAGAAGTTTATGGGTCAAATTAGGATATGTTGTTTCCTATTATTCCTAGTATATATTAGCTAGTTTATGGATTATCTGTTATGTATTTGAAGATTTCCAAGAGAAATATATGGTTTGTAATATCTTTATAATACCCATTACTTGTGATGACAGTTAATTACTAATTTATATCTTATATGTATTTATCCTTTCTTATCAAAGCAACTAAAAGATCTTGTTGTTTGAAAAAAATATGTCACTCACCAAAGGTAATCTAGTAATAACATTGAAGTGTGGCTTGTTTGCTACTACTAAGGTACCCTTGGAGCATGACAGTTTTAGTTGGTATCAAAGCATGGTTGCTATTATAAGAAAGATAAATATGTGACGGAAGTAAATTGGTAAATATAGTGAGTTTAGATCCAATTAGCATCCTTTAGTATTAGTTGGGTAGTTATGGGTAGTGTTAGATGCATAATTAGGAATAAAATATGTGTGATTATTAAATCATACAAATTTTGTTGTGCAGACTGATCCTGCTACATGCCATATTAGAGGGGAGATATTCAGTATGCAGGAAGAAGAAACCTTGACAGATTACAGACGCAGATTAAGAATCCTTGTAGAGGATTGGTATTTATGTAGGATTACCAAAACCCTAGAGGAGATTTTAAGCACTTGGAAAAGAGGATTACGGCCTTTATTTAAATGATGGTTATTCTTGATGGAGAGGGCCTTTCCAAATAATGGATCAGCTATAGAGACACTCTATAGATTGAAGAGGTTGATAGTTTAGAAGGAAGGTTGCTCTGGAGATTGATAATATAGCATTGATAGCCTCATCTAAATCTGTGAGACCAGACCTCCTCTAACTTTAGAGTTTGGGCATCTATTGGAGGAGAGGCAATTTATGCTCATGATGTTCGGTATGATCACATCCAAGTGAGAGAGGATATGACCTATGATGATGATTGGATGCTTGCACAGGTGGTTAGGTGCAATTATTCCAAACATGTATTAATAAGGAAGCCCCCCATTATACCTAAGATAGCAAGTGAGTTTCAGCAACCCTCTACCATGCAGCTTGGTGTAATATAGGAGTTGGTCTAAAGTATAGTTCATAAAAGAAGTATAAAATTAGATTTGTTAGATGAAAGAGAGGGAACGAGTAGAAGGATTGAGGTAGAGAAGTACGCCCCCAATTATAATTATGCACGATGGATCAGGACTGCATATGGAGTGTGGATTGATAGAGATGTACCACCTACTTCCGAAGATGAGAGGAAACTCGCTCCTAGAAGTATCCGGATGATGGATACAAATTTGACTTTGGCGCCACCAGGAGATAGGGACATGAGGATTGATATTAGTGATAGTAACTCTGAGGAGGAGGACGATTACCCTCAGTTAGGCCCTCAAGAGAAGGGCAAAGGTCGCCTCTATTCTAGCCTTTAAGTCAGATCTAGTGTTATATGATGATGGTATTTGCACTATCTTTTAGAGATGGCATGATAGATCAGATACTGATGGACTTTTGGTAATAAATATGTACATGTAGCATATGATATGTGGTGTGATGGATACTTATCTTTTAATGCTACCAGTAGAAGTTAGGTATAGTGTTAGTGTTATTTTTGAAATGTACATAATGCACTAACCATGAGAAGTTTATGTGTGTTTTGGATGTGTATATATATATATATATAATATATATGAATGGTTTTGATGTCTTTTAGTAAAAATGAATTATGATTTAATCTAGGAAACATGTTTAATGCTAATAGAATGCCAAGAGGAAGAGACAGAAGTAGAAACGCGAGCATATCCGAAAATCCACCAGCAAATGCCCTACACCATCCTAGAACCAATTAGAGGGTTTTTTGCAAAGTCTCCAGCAACAAAATGTATTGATCTTGCAAGCTTTGCAAAATATGCAAGCAACAAATGTAGCACCACCAGCAATAACTCCCAGAGGAAATGAAAGGCATACTACATCGGTTCAATTTTAGGAGAATGGACTAGTGCACCCTGATGAATCTACAGCTGAGGTGTAAGGATCGCCCCGGTATGAACAAGAATTACCACCACCACTACGTCCACAGAGGAACTTGTTGCCAAAATTCATTAAATGCAACAAGTACTTTGAAGGACTACTAGGAAAGCTAGAAGAAGCTGAAGACTGGTTAGCTCAGATCGAGCGATCCCTTGATGTTTTCCAAGTATCAGAAGCTCTAAAGATACTGCATGGAACCTATTTCTATGGTTAAAAGCTAGGATATGGTGGAATTCAAAACAAAGAAGCTTGCCACAACCTATCACTTATTCACTTGGGAAGTGTTTAGGCAAGAATTCCTAAAGGAATATTTCCTAGGCAACCTAAAAGCAAAATATAGCACTAACCTGATGAATCTGACACAAGGAAGTAAGACAATTGATGAATATGAGCACGAGTTCAATCAATTATTGTAGTTTGCTCCTGATGCTTATCGGGATAGTGATGAACTAAAGAGACAAACTTTTATGGCTGGGTTAGAACCTCATTTCCAGAGAGACTTGCTGAGTTCAAAGTCGATAACTTTGCGGCCATGATAGAAAAAGCCCGAATCATTGAACGAGCAAGGAAATATGAAATTGAAAAGTATAAGAAGAGGGGACCAACTTTTAGGAAGAGAACATATGATGGTTCTATGGCAAATCCTATGCTTAAGAAGTTTAAATTCTTCAAACCCCTTAGTGTGAACAAAGGAGGAGTAGTTGGGAAGGACAAGGTTACATGTTGCAAATGCAAGGGCTCTCATCATCCAAAGGAGTGCCCTCACTTGCAACACAAATGTTATTACTGTGGAGAAAGTAGATACATGGCAAATAATTGTCCAAAAAGAAAAATTGCGACCTATTTTGTATGTAACAAAGTTGGCCATATATCTACCAAATGTCCACAGAGAGTGAACGTTGTAGCTAGCTCTTCATAGTCTAGAGGAATGGTTGGAGTCGTAGGCCCAAAAAATGGAAATGCCAATACTAGCAAAGCTGGTACAACAGCTAGAGTCTTTGCTATGTATGGGAATCTTGTTCAAAATATGGAGATGGAGGAGGAAGATGAAGGAAATATATGGGAGGAAATCAACCCTAATGATTATGATCTTATTGCATGTATGTAGTTACATATTTGTTTATTTAAAGTTATTGAATTAGACACAAACACGATTCGATGCACAATAAAAGTCTTTATGAATTAAAAGTAACATGTAATTAATAAATGATAAATAGGATCAATTCAAGTGAGAGATTGGATTGCGTATGCTTTGTTTGACACGAGAGGAACGCATTCCTTCATAAATGCTGGATTAGCAAGACGTGTAGGATTACCAACTGAAACCATGAATAAAGAATTGGGAGTTACTACACCAACAGGAGACTTGGTGATAACACGGGAGATGATAAAGAGTTGTCCATTAAAGATTGGAAATCAGGAATCATTTGCTAATTTGATCATGGTGGATATACAAAAATATGATATTATTCTGGGTATGACCTGGTTAACTGCTATAAAAGCAAAAGTTGACTATCATCTCAAAATGATATCTTTTGTCAATAATCAAGGAGAAAGAAAAGACTATAAGGGTGGGATACTCAAAGAAGTCGAGAGTAGGATAACAACAATTGAAATTGAAAATGAAGAGGATATAGAGTTAAACGGATGTATTCTTGGAGCAACCGAGGGTGAATCCAAAGCATTAGATATTCATACTATCAAAACAATGTGTGATTATCCAGATGTATTTCCAAATGAATTACCTGGATTACCCCTGCACAAAGAAGTGGAATTTTCTATTGATTTGATACATGGAACTGAACCAGTATCGAAAGCTCTGTATCACATGGTAGCTATGGAATTGAAAGAATTAAAGGTGCAATTGCAAGAATTATTGGATAAAGGATTTATTAGACCTAGTGTTTCACTATGGGGAGCACTAGTATTGTTTGTTAAGAAGAAATACGGTTCAATGAGACTCTGTTTTAATTATAGAGAATTAAACAGAGTAACCATTAAGAACAAATATGCTTTACCCAGAATTGATGATCTCTTTGATCAGTTGAGAGGAGCTAAGGTATTTTCTCGGATTGATTTAAAGTCAGGATATCATCAAATCCGAATTAAGGCGGAGGATGTACCTAAGATTGCATTCCGAACTAGGTATGGTCATTATGAATTTTTGGTCATGCCATTTGGACTAACTAATGCACCTACAGTTTTTATGAACTTGATGAATCGTATTTTCAAACCTTTATTGGATATCTGTGTGATTGTTTTCATAGATGACATGCTAGTGTATTCATCTACTGAAGAGCAACATGATGAGCACTTAAGGAGTGTGTTGTAGATCTTAAGAGATAATAAGTTGTATGCCAAACTATCTAAATGCGAATTTTGGCTTAAAAGTATATCATTCCTTGGATATATTGTTTCTGGTGAAGGAATATCTGTTGATCCTAGGAAAGTTAAAGCTATTGTAGAATGGAAAAAACCTGAAACTATTACAAAAGTTAGGAGTTTCTTGGGATTAGCAGGATATTACCAGAAATTTGTACAAGATTTTCCAAAGATTACAAGACCCCTCACACAACTAACAAGAAAGAATGAGAGATATGAATGGAATGATCAACGTGAGAAAAATTTTCAAGAACTGAAGAAAAGACTAGTATTAGCTCCAATACTATTTTTGCCAAATGACAAGGATCCATATGTTGTCTACAGTGATGCATCCAGAAATGGTTTAAGATGTGTGCTAATGTAAAACGGGAAAGTAATAGCATATGCTTCTAGACAGTTGAAACCATATGAAATGAATTATCCCACTCATGATTTGGAGTTAGCTACTATTGTATTTGCACTCAAGATTTGGGGTCATTATCTGTATGGACAAAAATGTGAAATATATATGGATCACAAGAGTTTGAAGTATATATTTACATAGAAGGAGTTGAACATGAGGCAAAGAAGATGGTTGGAATTAATTAAAGATTATGATCTGACTATCAATTATCATCCTAGTAAAGTGAATGTTATGGCTGATGCATTAAGCCGGAAGAATTATGGAGAAGTAGCCTCAATGTTGACAGAACAAAAAGAACTCCTTAAGGAATTTGAGAGATTAAACTTAGAGTTTTCAATGCAAGGCTTGGAAGTAGAACTTGGAAACTTGATCCTAGAGCCTACTCTACTCTAACAGATTAAGGAAGCTTAGAAAGAGGATATTGAAATCCAAGAGATTAAACAAGGAATATCCTAAGGAAAATATAAGGATTTTCATGTGGATGGTGAAGAAGTGTTAAGAATGAATGAAAGATTGTGTCTAACACATGATGAAAGCTTGAGGAAGGAATTAATGCATGAAGCACATTATTTTGGATATTTTATACATCCAGGAGAAACAAAGACGTATCAAGAGTTGAAACCGTTGTTAATTCTAGAATGGAAATGGGATCAAATTTCCATGGATTTTGTATGTTCATTGCCTATGACAAATGCAGGATGTGATGTTGTTTGGTCATTGTAGATAGACTCATCAAATCATCTCATTTCTTGCCAATCAATATGACATATCGATTCGACAAGTTGGCACGAATATACTTGAAGGAGATTATGAGATTACATGGTATACCTACTGGTATAGTGTCAGATCGAGATCCAAGATTTGTTTTCAGATTTTGGCAAGGATTGCTAAAAGCCTTAGGAACACAACTAAAGTTCAGTACAACTTATCATCCTCAAACTGATGCACAAACCGAGAGGACCATTCAGACGCTAAACGATATGTTAAGATCGTGTATCCTAGAATTCAAAGGAAATTGGGATCAACACTTACCATTGGTGGAATTCGCATATAATAACAGTTTGTAGACACCCAATTTTGCCCAATTAATTAAGGCTTAAAATTTAATTAAATTCATTTTTCCAAAAGCCTTAAGTATTGATGAAATTAGCTAAGTGATCAAGGCACAGGCCAAATGGCCTGTTGGTTAAACACATTGACCCAAACACACATTCAAGCTTAAGGATACAGGTTCAAACCCTAGCAAAGGCAAATTTTGCCTTTTTATCATTTTTGTCTTTTCATTTTCCTCAAATGTGACTTTTGCCTTACTTTGCATCAGTTTTTAACTGAAAAACATCATTGATTGTCAAATTGATGATGGAATTGCAAGTGGTTATGGAATATGAAGATTAGTGCAAAAACAACCCAAAAGTTACAAAATACAATGTTATAAAGCATTCAATTGTACATGAATGGGAGTTACAAAAATTGATTGGATGAATCTGACATGGAATATGAAAACAATCATCAATTCATTAGTTTCAAACAATTTAATCAGGATTTTCGAATTAAATTCATGAAAAATCAAGAGGCAAAAATTGATTCATTTTCGAAACTGTTCGAAACTGAAAATTGAGCTTAAACCTATAATAGGAGGTCATAGGAGCAAAAGGCACAAGTCAATTTGAAGAAAACACATACACAACCATATCAATTCGAAACTTTCGAATTTAGGACAAAAAATTCGAATTTTTCAAATTCGAGGTGATTGAATCGAATTTGATTGAATTGAGTGTTTTAGGAATGTTAGAAAACTTGATTTGGATGATTTAGTGTGCTTAGTTTGTTCGAATTGATCGGATTTCTCTCTGAAATTTTTTTTAAATTTTGTTCATTAACGCTGCCGTACAACCACGCCGGAGCTGCCCCTTGCCGCCGTTCTGAGTGAACGCCACCACCACCAAAGGACGTGCCGTCGCAGCAGGAGTCGGGCCGACAAGCTTCCAGCCGCCGAGCACCAACCACCGGAGCCGCCGAATCCGCCCCGAAAAGTCCGTCATCGTCTTCTTCACCCGCCGGAGCCCGAGATCCGACCAAAAGATCCGAATCCAACCCGGTCGGTCATCGGTCAACGGTCGTTGGTCATCGGTCAACTCTGATCAGACGGTCCAGATTTCATCAGGCAGATCAGACGGTCCAGATTTTGATCAAGCAGATCAAACGGTCCAGATTCATCAGGCAGATCAGACGGTCCAGTTTTTATCAGCAGATCAGACGGCCCAGTTTAGTCAAGCAGATCAGCGGTTCAGATTTAATCAAGCGATCAGACGGCCAGATTTCATCAAGCGATCAGATGGCTCAGATCGAGTCAACAAGATCTGACGATCCAGATCGTCCAGCGAGATCGACGCTCCAGATCTCGTCCGCTTCATTCCGACGGTCCAGGTTAATCCGCATTATTTTATTAATAGTTTATTATATAATTAATTTCAAAAATATAAAAAATAGCAAAAAATAGTAAAAAATTTTCTAAAAATCATAAAAAAATTCAGAAAAATTCAGAAAATCCAGAAAAAATCAAAATATTTTATTTTCATATGAATTATTTTTTTGATATTTTAAATTGTTTTTATATTTTTAATGTATATTTATACACAAATTGCCCTAGAAATGCATATTTAATGCATGAAAAATATTTTTAATATATTTGTAAATTATTCTGGATATATTGTGAATGTGTGATGATTTTTTAAGAAAAAAATAAAAAAAAAAAAAAAATAATGATAAAAATAGATAAAAATGACAAAATTGGACTTTCCAAAACCAAATTTTTTTTTAAAAAAATGATTTTTGGACTTAGAAAAATATGTTTTCATGAAATAAAAAACTAATTGATTAGATCATAGGATCATCAAAAATGGTTTTTACAAAAAAAAAAAAAAAAAATTTAATGAACTTAAATTGAGAATAGTTCAAAAATTAAAATTGATCAACAAATTAAAGTTCTTTTTAAAGAACTACATTTTGTCTGATCTCGATTAGCGAGTACGTAGGCACCTGCTGGGGCGACATTAAAAAAATAAGAAAAATGTTTTTTTAATATTGTGAATAATTCTTTTTGTAAATATAAGTTTTTTTTTAAAAAAAAATATATTTGTTGTTATTCATATTCTAAAAAAAAAAATAAAAAAAAATGAAGAAAAGCACATAAAAAATAAAAATGAATGATTTGACTTGTAAATATTTTGTTTCACTTGAATTTTTTGAGCATGAAAAGGATAAATTATAAATTTAAAATTCCAAAAGTGGTAACCATTTAGTTTTAATAGGTTAGCCCCCGAATCCATGATATCTGGTTTTAAAAGTTTGTTTTTTTTTAAATCAAATTTTTTCGCAGACTAGTAGCTAAAGTTAGGATCAACCGACCCATTGATCTAGCTTTTTATTTTTTCCCGATTTATATCGGGTGGCGACTCTAAAAGTTTTCAAAAATTTCTTTTAACCCCTAGTCGAGATTCATGTAAATGGGTTCGGGTTTAATGTGAATCGGGTTAGGAGAAATGAACCAGATTAGAATAGTGGAAAAAAATCCATGCTCGACAGCTTGGCAACTCCACTGGGGACTGTAAATTTTAAAAAAAAAAAAAAAGGGCTAGCCACTTAGGAATTTTAAATTTTAAATTTGTCCTTGCTCAATTTTTTGTGAATATATGATTATTTGTATATTATAGTGAATAATTGCTTTGTAAATATATATACTAAACCTCACAAAAAAAAAAAAAAAAAAAGGAGAGTTTGTTTTATGAATTGCACTTGCATTTGCATTAGCATGAATGTGTGCTAGA